>CAXITT010000207.1:523036-607896 GCA_964033795.1 Lymnaea stagnalis
GCAAGAGTCACTGATTTGAGTGTCATCAGCAAAGGATTGACTGGAAACTGAGTGGTGGCTAATGAGAGATGATAGAGGTTTAGTGTAGAGGATGAAAAGGACCGGCCCAAGGACCGATCCTTGAGGAACTCCAATAGACAGGGCTGAAGGTTTGGAAGAGCGGTTGGAAATAGAGACTTTTTGAGTTCTGTCAGAAAGATATGATTGGAACCAGTTTAAAGCTGAGCCAGTAAGTCCGAAAGAAAGATGAAGGCGGTCAAGAAGAATCTGGAATAATCAGCCCAGCCTTCGGATATTACGTGAGTGTTTGAGTGTGAGTTCCAGGGAATATATGTGCAACTATTTCTGCTTTCAATGCCTAACCTTAACAAAGTCAACGTGGGCCGCTAAATCTGAAACAGCCATTTACTACCACAACGACAACGGCGACAGTCTACCGTGACTAACTTTTGAATGTCCAACAAGGGTGAGAAAAGCTGCTGCTTTTTTCTTTTTTGATTCCAGTCGTTTTAGTTTTCTATAACTTAATTGTGAGGTGTTCATTCGCAAAAAAAAAAAAATAATAATACTTTTTATTTACTTTAGAATTTAGAAGAATGGTTTATGCCAGAAAACATTAAGAAAACGAGGAAGGAAGGAGATAACTCTCGAAGTCTCGATTATAGCTTCCGGTGAAAACAGAAGTTATCAAAATAAATCCCAGTTTATTTCCACATTTACCGAGATACGAGATTTTATTTAAACTTAACAAAAAATATATTATGTATGTTGCATGTCGGGTACAGATTAAGAGGTTTTGGTAGTGCTGAGAATTTTTAAAGTGCAACACTGAGTGTTGTTTGAGTTAGGGCTGCAGAGAGCCTCAGATATTTAAGGGCCCAAAGTTAAGATGTGGAAAAAAAGAGTATAAATTCTAAGTGCAATGGTCAGAAAACAGAAAAATGGCAGGGATCCTCCAAAAGTCACTTGACAACATCTTTCTGCCTTCAACGTAAAGAAATAATAATAATAGGAATCTATTATTAACTGCAATAATTTTTTTAAAAATATTTTTAATGCAATGTAAAATGAAAGTCAAAATGTTTACTGTTACAGGTTTGTGTTCATTCTAGGTCAGCCATAATTATATCAAACTTAAAAATCAAATACCGCTACGTGTAAGTTCCTAAGACCAAAATTTGAATTTAAAATTACATTACTAAAATTCTTTTAAGTCCAATTATTAATTACTGTCGGCAATTTTAAGGATTATTGGCAACCCTGGATATACACAATGCATAGTGGTTTGTCTGAAACTAATTGCCGCCCGGTACGAATAAAACAATCGTGCCCCCCCCCCCCAATAAAAAAAAACCCAGACAATGGTTCCCAACCTGTGGGTCGTGACTACTTTATGGCAAAAAATTAGGGGTCGAACGACCCTTTTACAGGGGTCGCTTAAGACCATCGGAAAACACAAATACTCTACAGTTATGAAATAGAGATATACACAATGAATAGTGGTTTGTCTGAAACTAATTGCCGCCCGGTACGAATAAAACAATCGTGCCCCCCCCCCCAATAAAAAAAAACCCAGACAATGGTTCTCAACCTGTGGGTCGTGACTACTTTATGGCAAAAAATTAGGGGTCGAACGACCCTTTTACAGGGGTCGCTTAAGACCATCGGAAAACACATATACTCTACAGTTATGAAATAGCAACTAAAATAATTTGATGTTTATTGGTCGCCACAACATAAACAACTGTATTAAAGGGTCGTGGCATTAGGAACATTGAGAACCACTTCCCTAGTCTATTATGTTTGTTATAAACAATAAAATATTTTGTAAGTACCACCTTGATAGGTAAAAAAAACGTAATAAAAACTAAGGGGTCGTCCATTAAATATGTAAACAAAGTGGGGGGGGGGAATGTTTGACGATTGTTGACAAGGGGGAAAATTCGGGGGGGGGGGATAGATTACATGGCGTCAACAATAATGTTTTCTCTATTTAAATTTGTATCTTAAAAATTGACTGGTTGTTAAATTATTTAACAAATTTAATGAGTGTAAATTAAAATAGTTGTATAATTTCTAGTTATATAAAATTTTTAACTTGTTGATTTACAAGCTAAAAATGCAATAAAAAGGTTTTTCCTACAATTTTGTGTTATTAAAATAGATCAGCATAAATTAAAATTTATCTATTTATTTATTTATATTATAATTCACTTTTTAAGTGGGTGTGTATAGAAATGTTGACATAGTTACTGGGGGGGGGGGAGGATTCCATTAAAAGTTCGAAGTGGCTATTCGCACTCATGTATTAAAAGTGAGAGGTTAGGATTTTAAAAAAAACTATTTAAAATATTATTGTTGGGTTTGTAAGACAAAATGAGGTATCAAAGGAAAGATAATTGAATGAACTATATGTTGGTAAACTTAATTCTTCAGTTTAACTAAAATAAACTACCACAAATGACATCCGAGTAGGGCGAGGTCACCCATTCAGATACGCTAGTTGATGGGGCGAAAATTGTGACTGCCTATGCCTATGAGCCTCAACATGTTCTAATATGACACTGAGTTTGTGGGACAAATCAGTTAAAGTAGGTCTGTGTCATGGGCGCCCGCAGGTAGGGGCACTTGCCCCCCCCTGGATTGATTGGATAAAAAATGTTTAGACAAAAATAGACAAAAAATGTATTAAAGTAAAGAGAAAAAAAAATAGAGCAAGTAACTAAGCTTATGTCCTGTCCGTTCGTTCACCAAGGAAATACGCTACAGTAAATTAAAACTATATTAAAACATTACTTTAAAAATTTTGCCCCCCCCCTGGAAAGTTAATTGACTCCCCCCCCCTAGAAAGTTTTCTGCGGGCGCCCATGGTCTGTGTTCAAGCTTTACTTGAAATTGGGTAATTCAATGATATATTGTAAAACATTACTTTAAAAATTTTGCCCCCCCCCTGGAAAGTTAATTGGCTCCCCCCCCCTAGAAAGTTTTCTGCGGGCGCCCATGGTCTGTGTTCAAGCTTTACTTGAAATTGGGTAATTCAATGATATATTGTAAAAACAGTATTTTAACTTCTTTTATTTTTTTAGTGAAGGAACTGCAGCCAAAGAAATGTAACATGACTTCCGCTCAATCACATGATCACATGACAGGAAGTACAGCTTTTGTTTAGTTCTCGTGATTATTTGCTCGTAGTGAAGATACATTTTTCTGCCATCAGTGCCAAGTAAGTTATGTTTTGGACCTTATTGAATGTTAAGCATAGCCAAGTTTTTACAAATGTATTTGTTTTTTTTAATTTGAAAAAATATTGAATTCTAGGTTTGATTAGGTTAGGCCTAGCCTACTTAGTGCTTTCTTTTAATGAACTTTTATTCAAATAAATATTTAATATTTATAAATTAAATTAAGCAGGATTTGTTGATCAGTCATACTCATTCTCAACTCACTCTTATACTTATATTATGGTAGTCTTTTGACTTGACATTGTCAATCAACCTTTCTGCCTTCTAGTACCGACCTAGGCTGGTTCTTAGTTTTCACCCAGTGAAGCCATTTGCGCGTTTTTTATAGTTGACTTAGGGTTCAGTTTAGGCATAGTTAGTATAGGATCGATTTAGGGTTCAGGTTAGGCATAGTCATAGGGATCGATTTAGGGTTCAGGTTAGGCATAGGGATCGATTTAGGGATATAATAGTGACAAAATTAACTGGTTGTGTCTAGGAACTTCGATGAAGCAAGGGAGACTACTAAAATTTGTATGGAAAATAGGTGTCGGTGCGCGAAAATCAGAGTTCTTTATTTTTTGATAGTGGAACTATTTCATTCAAATAATTACTATATCCCTGAATTGTGTTCCTCTTCCGGCCTTTCGCTTTAGAGGAAATCTTTGCCTACAGTTTAAGAAATTTCTTTTACAATCAGTCAGCTTTGAGAATGAGAAAATCCTTGGTGAATATAAGGCAACTTCAACCATTAAAATTAAGTTGAAGTAAAAGACATGTCACAACCAAATTTTGTATGCATCTGGGGCATGTATTGATCTACATGTTTGCCAATTTTCACAGCGATATGTGTTTTACGAGAGACACCATGTTTCTACGGGTTTGCAGCAGGTCATGCAGTTCGCTCAGCCTAATTTCAACTTGGCGTTGGCCACGTCCCCTTTTTAATGTCAGAAGTTGCCGATACTTAGGAAATATTAAATTATTACCACTATTTACATCAAAATATTTGATAGCTTGTGTTTCAGAATGCATTTTGAAGACATTTAAACTGGAATGTTTTAATTTGAGTTTTAAAAACCCGATAGAGTCCATATTATAAATGACCAGAATTTACGGTTTGCTACACGTTGTCATTGGCAACCATACACAGCCACTTGCATAATGGCTGTATCGTAGTACTACCTCAGAGTTTCATTCATAAGAGTTTGCTGTGTGCAAAAACTATTAAACCATTGCTCAGGGAAAGCTTTAATTAATTATTCATGTGCCAAGGTTGAAAGTTTAAACTAAGTCGACCCTAAACAGTATTTTAGTGATAAAGGACGCATTGTCTTATATAAAGTATATAGCATTGCGCAAGTCGTTATCACCGGAATGAGGTCACAAAATGTGGAGGTTTCGTCCATAGTAAAAAATAACAAACGAACTCTCACTTTAAAAATTCGTAGCTCAAAAAGTACGTAAGCTAAAAAGTTCATTCTGGTTTCTTTTTTTTTTTATTTGAAATTTGCTCTAACTGTATTATTTAAACAATTATTTCAATTTTTTTAATATTTGTATTAAAGTACCTATCGTGTCAACCAAGATGGCGGTCATCACTGGACGTTTTCTAATAATTAAACCCGACCTACTTTTTTTGCTATGTATAGCCCCAGTACCGGCTATTATTTTGCTAATGTGGCCCAGACATTATATTGGAATTGAATATGAGCCATAATTTGCTGATTGGTTTGCAAATTATCCCGTACAAAGTGTCTATATGTCCGATGACCGGACGAGATATTCGCCCCATGACCAAGTCATGTGACCACCGTAGCAAAATTGTGCAAGATATTTGTCCGTCAGCCTTATCACGTGACCGTAAATAGGAAAATGGTGTCAGAGATGCATGTGGGCGACGAGTTTATTTCATTTCATAAATATGGGGGGGGGGGGGGTATAGAATAAAGAAATACTGAGAGCGAGAGAGAAAGGATAAAAATGATAGTTAGGGGGATAAATAATTAAAGCAGGGAGTAGGTCGATAGTTCACAAAGAAATAGGGCCAATATAGTGTGCTGCTGGAGTAGCCTGCTTTTCTCGCAATATTAACTCTTTCGCTGCAGAACAATGCACACTGCGTTCATCCGCCAAAAGCACAGACAAATGCACTCTGCGCCATTTCAATATTTTGTTTGTTTCTTTGCTATTTCTCTGTTAAACCTTTTAAGAACAATTTTTAAATTAGACTTGTACACATAAGAGTTGTACTTCATTGTTTATTTGTTGTCATTGGAAGCATTATTTTAATGATTTTCTTCGCTTTTTACTATGGCTGCTCTAGGCCCTAGTAGGTGAGTAAGTTTGCTAGACAATTAACAGCTCAAAAATCTTTGGCATTGTTTTATACTATTTCTTTTGATAGTGAAGATGATTATTTAGATCTATCAAATGATTCCAATAATAGTAGTTTTAGAGGATTTGACTTGCAGAAGGGAAGATGAGGTATGCGTACATCATAAGGAATGGGGAAAAAATGGTTTAGCATATGATGTTTTCACATTTTACGGTTCTTTTTTGTAACTTATTTTATTTAAACTAAAGAAATAAGTTTTATAAACTATTATCTTTCATTTGATACCAATTTTAGTCTTATAAACAAAACAATAGTAGTTTAAATATTTTTTAATAAACCCAACCTCCCACCCCTTTTTGGCTCTTCGAAAAAAAAATGTACATTTTTTTCGATAAAAAAATTCTGCAGTGAAAGAGTTATTAGCCTAAAATAAAACTTTTTTGACGTAGGAAGTAGTTATCTGGTGGGTATTGGTCTTATTTTGTTTGGTTGATATTTTAAATATAGGCTACTATGTAGAGATTTTTTAAGATATTTAAATCAAGATAACAGACTTTTTTGTTTTTTTAAAGAGTCTAATTCAAAAAGACTAGTATATAGACCTACTAGTATTATAATAGTTTTAATTCAAAGTCAAAAGCTTATAATACACTTTATGTATCTCAGAGCATTTGAAAGTATTAGCATATTCAGTATTTGTTTATTATATAGGGATCGGCTGATATATATACACAATATTGGAATATCATAGACAATGCACTATTTTGCTGGCCACTTCTTGTCACATCACATGTCTGCCGGAACCATAACACTTACTAGTCGTAAGAATATCTCTCTCACTATTTGTCCGTATGTCAGACGTGTAGACACTTCCTTTTTTGATTTAAACAATGGATAATGGTAGAGAATTGTCATTTAAGAAATGGATAAGGGTGTTACAAATACTAATGTGTTATGTTCACACTTTTCATTGGCAATGGCCCACTAGGGTGTTGTGTGACTAGCACAGTGTCCAGTCGATCTTCATACGTTGGCACTAGGTCTAAAGCCTCTAATAATAGTAATATATATATTGTAGGCATACAGAGTCAGTCACTCATTGACCAAAGCCAGTACATAGCCAGTTGGGCCGGGGTGGTTGGCATACCTTTTGATTTTCTTAGATTAATTAAAATAATTTTTATAATGCAATGAAAATCTGCACCTAAGGCGAAGCCTGAAAATGCTGCCCGCCCCCCCCCCCCCCACCCCCCCCCCAGGGCGGGGTGGTTGGCATACCTTTTTATTTTCTTAAATTAATTAAAATAATTTTTTTAATGCAATGAAAATCTGCACCTAAGGCGAAGCCTGAAAATGCTGCCCGCCCCCCCCCCCCCCCTCCCTGTTCACACAGCCCTGACGTCATAATAATCATAGTCTTGACTTTTTCTTCGGATTTTAAATTTCTGCATGTTTTAGCATGGGATATTTCAATCATTTTGAACGGTAGACATTCTTCCAATGCCGGTAATTTAATATATGACAAAATCACCAAAACAATGTTAATTAGGACAACTTTTATTTTCAGAATTTAATTTTATGTTTTCAGTTTAATTTGAGCCAATACAATGACACCCTAGGTGGCGAAAATGGGCTCACTATTCAGAAGTGAGGAGATGCGGTTATGCCAGATGTTCTTGCAGACAGAGGCTGCCTATGCATGTGTGTCAGAGCTTGGTGAACTTGGCTTAGTCCAATTTAAAGACGTGAGTTTAATGTAGCAGTAACTGCTAATTTTCAATTAATTTTTAGATATTTATGACAAAAAATCCATATTTAATCCTACATACAAGTTTGTTTCACGCAATAGTTTGAAAATATTTTATTTAATATTTGCTAAAGTTTTTTTAAGAATATTTGTTCTAAATTTTTGGGAAATATTACATATGTTTTCTCTAGTCTGCATCTGAGATTTTTATTAAAAATTTGTATGTATTTTTGCTATAGTTGAACTCCAAAGTGAATGCTTTTCAACGTACCTTTGTGGCTGAAATTCGTAGATGTGAAGAAATGGAGCGTAAACTACGTAAGATTTTTAACTCCCAATTCATGTACGCTAAAAATAGCTTCCAAAGTTTCAATTCATATTAGAGACAAATAAACTAATTAAACTAAAATTTGCTTAGACTAACAAATGTGTGAGGTAGATATTTTAATAAATATTTCAGCATATATTTGTACACTCTTAAAGAAGAAAGGGATTTATTTTAATATTGTTCATAGACTTTCAACTACTTATAGCTCCAAATGTGAATTATTAAATAAAATGATATAAATTTATTCCCCATAATTTCCCTGACAGGATACACAGAGAAAGAAATACTAAAGGAACATTTGAAAATTCCAGATAACCGTGAAAACCCAAAAGCTCCAGCGCCTAAAGAAATGAATGACCTAGAAGTAACCTGTTCTTTAATTTATTAATTATGTTACTAATATCTTAATTATTCCCTTAATTTTTTTTCTGAAATATGATTCCATTGGTAATTTACTTAACTTCAAAACTATACATTTAAATTTTGAACACTTTTAGGTTGAGTTTGAAAAGATGGACACTGAGTTACGCCAAGTAAATACAAACAATGAGGCCCTCAAACAGAATTACTTGGAGCTAACAGAATTGAGAGAAGTTCTTACCAAAACTCAGTTCTACTTTCAAATGGTAAACAAAGTCAAATACATTTTTAATCATTTGCACTATTTAGAGTCAATTTCTTAACATATTACTGTTTTTATTCAGATTAAACATATTTAAATTTAAAATAAAAAGCCATTTTAAAAGAGCTTCTCAGTCCTTTTGATAAAATATTAGAAGCTTAATAATATGGTTTTAGATTTATCTATTTTATTTGTGTTATAGAGTGCAGGTTAAATAATCTTTTTTCTTTTTAAAGTGAGTATGAAGGAATTGAAATGCAAACATTAAACAAAACATCATTAAGTTGTATTTGACGCTGATTTTAGTCAATGTTTTTTTTAACTAAATTGTAAATTTCTTTGATAAACTTTCCAGTATGGTCAAGATATTCAGCAGATGATGGAAGAAGAGACCTTGGGGCAACATGAAGAAGCAATCATTGGTAGACAGCAGCAGACTGCAGCACTTGGGTATAATCAATTTATGAGTTATTTTTAAAGACATTGGTTAATCTATGAGTTTATTAAAGAATTGATTGGTAGATGTTATGTTTTTTGTATCAAATGTTGAATCACTTTTAATGATGAGGCCTAGCCGTATTGATTTAATTTTATTAACATATTATGCACTAGCTTTTTTAAAAAAGTACTTTGAGCTGTAGGATTTAAAATATTCTATACTGACATAAGCAAAGGTCAAATGCTAATTTAAAAACAGCATATTAATGTACAGTGGCAAATATATATTGGTGCAATTAATTTTTACATTATCCAATTATTTGAATTAAAATAGTTATGTTTTTTTTCAGCTTTTTTGTGGGAACAGTTTTAAGAGAAAAGGTTCCAGTTTTTGAACGTGTCATGAAGTTTGTCACTCACAGTACTGTCTTTCTGAGAACAGAAGAAATAGAGCGTGCTTTCGTAGATCCAATTTCTGTAAGTTTCAGCTTATTTTTGACCATACTAACACTGTGTCTGCTTTTTTTTTTTTTTTTTTTTAATGTTATGTGAATTTACTTTGTTTACTATAAAGTAATTGAAGGATTATCAAGTCTTATCTTTGTGACAGGGGGATGAGCTGCGCAAGTGCATGTTCATTGTTTTCTACCAAGGTGACCAACTAAGGAATAAAGTCAAAAAAGTTTGTGAAGGGTGAGTCTGGAGTGAGAATTTATATCGCAAAATCAAAAAAAATAATAATTTGGGTTTACCCATGCTCACAATCTTGTGGTTGGTAACCATTTAGAGAGGAAGGGGGTAGAAATGGATGTTTTGAATTGAGGAATTCACAATATAGAAGCTATTTTATCTTTGGTTGTTTCAGAATGCGAGGTACCATTTACCCCGTTCCTGACTCTCCACAAGAGAGAGCCAATATGCTGAATGGTGTTAACACACGGATCGCTGACCTGGATAATGTAAATATTTCAGTATACTGTCAAAATAAATATCTATCGATGAGTAAACGTAAAAAAAATGTTTGTTTGCATGCATATTAAACTTATGCCAATTATTGCCTCTGAAAATTTCAGGTCTTGCACCAAAGCAATGAACATCGCCTCAGAGTGTTAAAAAATGCACAGAAAGAAATCAGGTCCTGGACCATCAAGGTAGAGAAGATCAAGGCTATCTATCACACCATGAACATGTTCAAAGTTCACCAGAACAGTCTACATGCGGAGTGCTGGTTCCCAGCTAAAGCAATTGATGACATCAGGAGAGCCCTCAACATTGGTGAAGTATGTTAACTTTTATCACCGTATCTTTCTCCTTTTATTTAAACAATAATATTATTGTCTTGGAAAAAAATATGTATGTTTATTTATAACGATATAAATATTTGTTTTCAGGGGATCACCCATTTAAAAAATTTAAGATTTAGTTCATTATCAACATTGCATAAACGAAATGTTTCTTTGCTATGAATTTTCAGAAAATTAGTGGTAGCTCCATTCCAACTGTCATTCAGCCAATGGTAACAACTGAGGCCCCTCCAAGTTATTACAACTGCAACAGGTTTGTCAAGGGTTTTCAGAACATTGTAGATTCCTATGGTGTGTCTACTTATGGTGAGGTCAATCCAGGTCAGTATTCTTTTTTTTTTTCTTTTTAAAATTAAAATTTTATATAAATAATAAAAACCAATTTAGTTAGCTATATTTACAAGAGTTAATTTCAAACAATAATTAAAGCTATTAACATATGCATTTTTTTTTAAAATTTACACTTCAGGAACTTGAACTTTTTTATCAACAGTTTTGTTCATTTACATTTTTCGTTTTTTCAGCCCCCTACACTATCATCACCTTTCCTTTCCTGTTTGCTGTCATGTTTGGTGATGCTGGTCATGGTTTGATCATGTTTCTGTTTGGACTTGCCCTAGTGATTAAGGAGAAATCTATTGGTTCAAAGAAATTGAGCAATGAGGTATTTTTTATATCTAAATGACTTGATTCAATAAGTGTATTTATCTATTAGAATTTAAAGAAAAGAAAAATTACTTGAGGTGTAGCTTTGTTCATTTTCTGGTACAAGAACCCACATAAGAGCTATATATATAATATATATTGTGCTTATTCTTCAGATTGCAAACACATTCTTTGGAGGGCGGTACATCATCATGTTGATGGGAGCATTCTCTATTTACACTGGAATTATTTATAATGATTTCTTTTCCAAATCTGTCAACATTTTCGGCTCTCAGTGGCACCCAGTTATTAAGTAAGCATGTATTTTAAAATTGGAGTTTATGCAAAACCATCTACATTTATTCTAGAGTGCCTGATTCAATTATAATTATTATTTTTAAGTTATTACATAATGTGCATAGAAAGTATTCATTTTTTTTTTTTACAGAGATGAAGAATGGGAGTCAGAGGACATCCAGCTTAATCCAATAACTTCCCACTACAATCTCACAGCATATCCCATAGGTGTTGATCCGGTTCGTGGCAAGCTGTCATTCATTTATTTATTTTCTCACCTTTTGTTAATTATTTCATGCACTTTTTGTGTCAGGCTGTCATTGATTGACAATTATTCTTTTCCATTTTGTAAAATTTTAATGCATTTTCCAGTTTATGATGATAAAAGAGCATAAATTCCTTTAGAAATAGATCTTTTCCTGTTTATGAAATTAAATTACATTGCTTTTATTTTACATGAACTATTAACTTGAATTTTTTGCTAATTTTCAACCTGACATATCTTCTTAAAAATTAATATCTTATTTGAAAAGTCTTGTCCATCCATTTTCAACAGATTTGGCAGGCATCTATGAACAAGATCATGTTCCTTAACTCCCTGAAGATGAAAATGGCTATCATTCTTGGTGTCACTCAGATGCTTTTTGGTATTGTCCTTCAGATTTTCAATCATGTGTAAGGGGTTATTAAATTTTGATTTTTTTATAAACAAAAGTCCAAAGTAAGTGAATTTTTTAAATAGCTAAAATATTAAAATTACCATCTCACTAAAAACTTTTGAGTGCCATAGTCAAAGAATACCTGATGTTTAAACATTCATACCCCCACCTCAGTGATCAATAAATGTACTCACCATGGATGCTAACAAAATTGCATTCTGAATCAAGCAACCATTGCCTAAAGCAAGTCGTTATAGTATAACTGCCAAATAATGTGGAAAGTGAACATTTACAAATAATTATTTTTACTGATTTAAAAAAAAATTAGTTCAAAATTCTACAATGCACCCAATAAAATCTAAAACCACTTTATTGTAGCTAGTATTCTTGTTTTTTTTCTCTCGACTCGGAATAATCAATGTCATTATATTTGATGACATATTTAAAATATGTGTGACATATGCTCTTTTATTCTCAACAGGCACTTTAAAAGTTACATCGACATCTTCATCCGCTTCATTCCTGAGTTTCTCTTCTTGGGCTGTTTGTTTGGTTACTTGGTGTCTCAGGTCATCTACAAGTGGCTTAAATTTGATGCCACTCTCTCCCATTGTGCACCTGCCTTGTTGATCCGTAAGTTCTTTAAAAATTATGTCTTTTATAACATTTCTAAGCTCAAAGTACATTGGAGGCAGTGAAATGTAAATTATGTGTTTGATTTAGGAGAACTTTATTTATATTCAAGTGATTACCTTCCACACTCCATATCATTAATTTTTTTGTCACAGATTACATCAACATGTTCATGTTCAAATATGAGTTTCCATCCCCTGATAAAGAAAAATGTGACCCCAACCTTGTTTATTATGATGGACAGGTAAATTTTTGCACCTTATCTGGTTTTTTTAAAACATGCTTATTTTGCAAATTTGATTTGCATACCTATCATTGGCAGTGTATGGTATCTTTGCTAATTAATTTATACTTTTTAGATTTAAAAAAAGAGCTCTGATTTAATTTTAATTTCTTAGAAAAAAACAAAGCTATATCACAACCATAAAATAAATATTAAGGAAAAAAAAATGTTTTTTCTATAATGATCTTGTAAAAGTGTCTGGTTTTTTTCACAGGATGGTGTGCAATATGCCATGTTCTTTATAGCCATTCTTTCTGTGCCTGTTTTACTGATAGTCAAGCCAGTTTATTTGATCTGCAAGAAAAAGGGAGACAAAGTAAGTCATTTTCATTCCTAAAACATGGTTCATTTCATAGGTGTGTTAAAATTTTGAAATTAACAAAGGCTTCGTTAAAACATGTTAAAATAGAATTACACCTGTAATTTGATTGTGTATGTATTCCAGATTCTTTTTAATGATTTATAACTGAGTGCCCTTTGATCCCTTACATTGTTCCTTGTATTTCAGCATGGCCACTCAGATCATGCTGCATTGATTCACAATGAAGTTCCTCCAGGAAACGTAAGTTGGTTGTTCTTAAGAGTTAAAAATTTAATGATGAGATTTCAGCTCTTATTTTCTCCCAAAAATGTTTCTGTGCACCATTCTTGAATTAGTCACTTTAATACAAAAGATTGTTTATAAAATAATCTTTAATAGATTTTGTAAACTTATTACAAACTAAAACAAAGATCACAATCCTGTGAAGATGTAATTGACACATTCATCGTCCCATCATGCAACTGAATGTACTTGTTTGACCATGTAAACTGCATCATGACTTTCCGTGTAGAAATCCATTGGTCACATTACCCTCCTTTTTAAAATTTATTTTATTGCTCTATTGAAATGCACTGATGTTTTCATTTATATTTTCATGTAAATTGTCTTATTAAATCCTTACATTTCACCAATACATTATTTAAAAAGGCAATTGCACTTATTTTACATATTTTTTTTATAAGGACTTATTAACCGATGATACCCTATGATTTTGTAAATCCTGGCATCCAATTCACACATACCCTCCCTAAACACAAACCATAACTTTGATAAACCCTAACAAATGGAACATACATCTTGTTTATAATAGTAGGGTCAACTCTTGGTGACTCAGATCTCAATCTCTCACACTTTACATGATAGTTGATATGGAGGCTTCAATATGTTAAGAAATTGAGATAAAAAATTATGTACACATTATTAGAAGAATTTATTTTGAGTTGACTGTTCAGTTTTTAAAAGTGACAAATCTAAAATTTAAAAAAAAACAAAAAACATTGGTCGTTAAATACAATAACCTTCATATGTGTGACTGAGAGAAACTTGATAATGTTTAATGTATAAACAATGTGCATCTAAAAGCTTGACATCTAAAGAGACATTCTTTATCAAAATATTTACCCCAAAGGAAACTGCAGTTCTAGAAACATTTTAACTTGTTTGTAACTTTTTGGAATGGTTTTTTCCAAGCCACATTTGGGTGGTGCATCCTTGAACTCAATACCCTTCCATTCTTAATTGGAATTTTTCAGGAATGGTGTTCGTTTTGCTTTCTACTAATCCTTCAGTAATTGTTAGTGTCGTTGTGGAAAAACAAATAAAATTTTAACTTATCTGGGGGAGGAAAGGGAGGGGTGGGGGGAATGGATAATCTTCTGAACTTATGCTTATGGTTATATTTTGGTATACTGTGTGAAAAGAAAGACATTTTATAACATGCCAGAGGAGATCTTTTAATGTTACATATCTTCTATGCAGCATTAAGAACAAGTGTCATAGAAGGTGTCTGTATTCTTTAAATGCATTTAAGCTGCATATAGCTTCGTTTTAGTTTAAAAGGATATTGTTCGCAGTTTTAAAAGCCTTGAAATTTTATTGGATATGGCATAATTTAACAAAGCTATTGCTCAACTACTTGCAACAAGATGGGTATAACATATCCCTCATGATTTCTGTACATTACCTTTAAACTATTTATGTAGCCTCAAACCCCAGTTGGTGGAAAGGGTGTGGTTAACCCTCTCCATTACCAGGGGGAAGTGGAGTTAGGGGTAAGTTGATGCTAGTCATTGCACTGGATCTGCCCTGGGTTGGTCCATTTTTTAATAGTGCCCTACCCTTCATTATGTATTTTCATCATGCATTTCTTTTTATTCATATATTACAATTCCCATGTATTACATGCATATTTCCCCCAATTTTTCCCCAGGGATTGAGCCTAGAAGTATATATTTCATGCATTTGTTTGTCTTTATAAAACATAATAATATAAATGTGTTTACATGTCACGCTAACATTTTAATAAAATATAGGTTGTGTGAGCTAGTCTCTTAAATACTACTTAAATATTTGTAGATCCTAACTATATATAAAAGTAGTTTATGAGTGTTTCCAATATTATGGTCATCATATATACAAAAAACATCTTAATTTTTAATATAACTTGACTTCAGTGTATGGTAAATTTGTTCTCGTGATGAATATTTTAATACTTTAATCAACTTTATTGTAAAATTCTAATCAATTTTTTTTTTGTATTCAAAACACTTTTAAACGTTTTTAAAATATGATACGTCATTAAACAAATTAAAAACTAATTTTAAATACTAATTCTGTAGCATGTTAAAAATAATTGCTACCAGCCATTTTCAAAATCTTACTGAATATATTTAAGTAAAATAGAATAGTTATTGACACTAAAACCCAGCTTAATTTTTTTAAACTTAATATACCCCTGTGTATTTTGTGATTTCTATAGAAGTAATGTATCAGTCAAAGCGCCTGAAAGTATAATCTCTTAAACAGGATTTTTGCCAGGGTCCCAATTTTTGTATTCATTCTCCTTACTCCACCAAAGGAAATCTTTCTTATTAAATATTCTTGATATGAGTTTGCAGCCTCTATGTACCTACTGTGAAAAGGGCTTATGTGAAATATATTATCAGATCTCTTCCTTCTTTGCCTGCCAGCTCCCACGTACTTTGTCAATGAATGTGCTTCTTTATCCAGAAGTATCTGACAATTATGTTTATACACTATGTACAGATATTGTTACAGATTCAGGATTGTCAATTCACTATTAGTTCATGTCAATGTTATCCTCTATATTTTACTATAAAATACATCTAATTAGTTTATGTATTCACACAAATAAACACAGACGAGAAGAAAATCTTTTCAAGATTGACTAAACAAGTGACAATAAATTTTCGTTTCATAAATCCAAATTACTCAATTAAACTATACCATTTTAGAAAACAACTTATACCAGCAATTCACCTTTGAACACACACAAAAAAAAACTTTGTTAATAAACTAAAAACCTGGCCACGCAACCAAACTTCATATATTATATTAATCTATTTTTGTTCTTTTAATTGAAGAATTTCATGCCCCGAACTTTCTATTTTTTTGCATTACTTTCTGTAATTTCCCTCATTTCACTGTCCTGAAAAAAAAATGAATTATGTTGTGCTTTTACACTTGCAAGAATTGCTTTTAAATGTTGGTACATGAAACAATAAACAGGGACGGAAAAAAACGTTTATAAAATAGACACTAGCTTTGCACACGGAAGTATGTTTGTATTATTTGTGCTGGGAAAAACTTAAAAATAAATGATTAGAATGCAAATAAATATTATATTAACATTTTATAAAAAATATTTTATTGCCTAATACAGTTTGTTGGAGATTTCATATATTTACATAGTCTTTATTTTAAAATAGTTAACTCCATATAATTTTTTAAAACTTTTTATTAGCCTCTTTTTCATAATTATAAATATTTTAAAATTATCAGGAACTGTTTAAATAATTTCTTAAATACCACATAACATATTGATTGGTTTAAAATTTTATAAAAATTATTTTTACAGAAGCTACACATTTATTAGAAAGTATAAAGAAATTTTAAATATTTGAAAAATTGCAAAGTAACATTAATTTCCAAGGTAGTTAAATTTTAAATATATTAAACTAACTTAGAAAGTTTTATTTATTTTTAATTGGAGGCACCAATCAATACTTTGTTCACATTTGCCTTTTCTTTTTTTTTTTTTAATCACCTGATTATTTAGCACCAACTCTTTTCATGTTTGTTTTTTATTTTGAGTGCTAATGCCTTTCCCCCTTGTGGCCCTTGCATGTTTCTTACAGCAAGTCAACATGAGCTTTGAGCATGACAATCACGATGGTCTAGGCAATGGGAGAGCTAGGGTAGGTCATTGTCCCTTAATATTTTTAGAAGACATGTGCAGCCATGAACTTAAAGCCATAGACAGGTCTATGTGGTTTGAATAACCTTGTATCCTCTGCAGAAGTAACCTACCAGTTATAATTCCAAGATTGTTTTTTTATAATTTATTACTATTTTAAGTTATATGCTGGAGAGCAGCACTAACCATTGGCTCTTACAAATTGAAGTGATTTAATTTTTTTATTTTATTTGAATGGATATATTACACAATTTTCTGAATTAGAAAAAAAAATCATCAGTATTGAAGGAATCTAGCTACTTTATTCACACTGTTTTGATCTAGAGTGCAGCGATGTGATGTGTTGCATCTTGTTTGCTCTGCTTGTGCTTGCACATCACCAGCATGCAGGACTTGTTCTTTTTAAATCATTATTTGCAATTGTGGTGGGTGTGGATGATCAATTCTATTTTTGATAAATATGGTGGTGTCCTTTTTCTTTTCTAAATATTGTATGGTTGCTTGATGTTTTAATAGATTAGTGGGTTTTCTTTTTGGTCCTTGTAAAAAATGTTTTACTTTTTTCAGTGTTTCCCACCTTTTAAAAATTCTTTGGAATATTTATTTTGTGAGACGTGTTTAAGTCTGCCCAAATTGTTTTGGTCTTCACCCTGACACATTCCAGTTGAATCCATATGTTTCCTCACCACCCCCTCCCCCAGCACCCTGCTGACATTATCATTCACTTCACTATTTAGATGGTTGTGTTGTTTCAATATTTTTTGCTATGTTTATGCCTCACACTTACTATCCAAATCAATATGTCCTTTTTGAATTCATATTGCATTAACAGGAGGAAACCACCCATGGAGTGACTATAAATAGTGATGATGAGGAAGGTCATGGGGAAAAACATGATCATGATGAGGTAGATATTGTTTTATTGAAAGGAAAATTATTTAAACTAAGCACTTAATAAAAAAAATTTGTTAAAAGAAATATTGGATTTCAAATCTTTATGTGTGGAGTAAATTAGAGTCCACAGCTGATTCATTTAGAGGTGGCACTATGAAATATAATTTTATACACTATCATTTTTACAGGATTTTTAAAGAAAAAAACATTTTAACTAGAAAAGCTGACAGCTAAAACCACATAGACCAAACATTACTAAAAACCCAGGAGTTCCATTCTATTTTAATTTGTTACATTTAAATATGTATTATTTAAATTAAAGTAAATAGCGCAAGGTCATAATGGCTCAATGCTAGACAAATCTAAATTAAGACTTCAATGGCACAATCTAAATTAAGGTTAAGGGCTTTAAATTCATATGCATTTTAAATGCCTTAAAAGCAATTTACAAATTTAACTTTTTGAACTTCAGCATAGTACTGGTGAGATAATTATTCATCAAGCCATTCATACCATTGAGTTCTGTTTGGGTTGTATTTCACACACTGCATCATATCTCCGACTGTGGGCTTTGTCTTTGGCTCATGCACGTAAGTTGCCTTTTTTATAGTGTGGAAGGGGAGGGGGGGTTGTTATCATGTTTCCATTATGTGGCCATCAGGCAGCGGAAGTTGTAATGATAATTCACCCCACCCCGTCACCAATGTTCCCTTTAAGCTGCACGGCCGCGCAGCTATCTCACAGACGCTGCGCAGCAGTTTTGAGTATACGCGCAGCAAATTTCTATGTAAGTGTTTGTTGTATTTGTGGGCTGTAAAATTTTGCACACAAAAAAATCGATCCTGTAAAACTATGCACACAACTGTATAATTTTGCACACGAACCAGCAAACCTTAGAGGGAACATTGCCCGTCACCCCCTGAATTATTTTTTAAAATATATAGCATAAAAAAGGAAAGATGAACTTTAAAAAAACATTTTAACATATGCACGTCCTAACATTTGGTTGTCTTCAAGGTAAAAGATAATAGATGTTTCAAATTTAAATAATTGAGATAAGAAGACAGAGTTTAACTAAACAACTTTCCTTCCATGTATTTTGTGCACTTTGATGTTTTGAGATTGTCGAACTTTTTAAACCCTTTTTTTTTTAATGAAAATTTGCGTTTTCAATTTATTTAGTATCATTTGTTTTATTTCAACAGAATTATCTGAGGTCTTATGGAACATGGTGCTTCGACTTGGCTTGACAATGGGTGGTCGATATGTAGGCGGCCCCATCATCTTTGTTATCTTCTTCATCTGGGCCAATCTGACTGTGGCCATCCTATTGCTGATGGAGGGCTTGA
The DNA here is from genome assembly GCA_964033795.1 of Lymnaea stagnalis. Classification (NCBI taxonomy): domain Eukaryota; kingdom Metazoa; phylum Mollusca; class Gastropoda; family Lymnaeidae; genus Lymnaea; species Lymnaea stagnalis. Next base: position 542,054 of record CAXITT010000207.1, read on the forward strand.
GTGCTTTCCTGCACACACTTCGTCTTCACTGGGTCGAGTTCCAGTCTAAGTTTTACATGGGTGAAGGATATCACTTTCAACCCTTCAGCTTCAATTTTATCCTCAACATGCAGTCTCTAGAAGAAATTTCTGCCTAGATCAGATGGGCCTGCATGTCTTAATGGTTTGAGTTATCATCAAAAGTTACCTCTAGATTTCTAAATGAGAAATTTTAATATGCCAACAAGTGCAGATGATTATGAATAGTGATATTTTTGTATAAACATTCCATTTGCAGCTGATTTTACCGTAAAGATTCTTTAACCAATTGGCAAACAAATATATTTTTTTTAAATGTTAAAAGAAAACTATGGTGTCACATCAGATCTGAAATGTATTTGATGTGCAAAATTAAGAGCAACTTGACCATTTCGTTTTGGAATAGTTATACATTCTGTTTACCTATATATTATATATTTATTGATATAACCAAGTTATTTATTATTATTTTTCAATTTAACTATTTAGAAATTTTACTTGTAAAACTTTTGAAGAATTAAAGTATTTTATAGCTCCATTTGTGTGTTATCAACCTGGAATCTTCTTGAACTTTCTGTTTTTTGAAAGCATATACTTAAATACTAGCAATGCTTTTGCTTTTAATTCAATGCAAGACCTTTATTATCAGGAAAAAGCAGCTAAAAAAACATTGAGTTTATTTAAAGTAGGGAAAAAAATCATTAAATTGATGTTTACCAAAATGTAACATAAATTATTCCATCTGATGCTGATTGTTCTTGTGTTCACCCTTTCAAATTAACTGGTGATGTGTAATGAATGTAACATCACATCAGGTGCATTAAATGATCTGCAAGTTGGGGATGTCACCAAATTTGTACTTCTCTTATGTTTTTGGATAGATATACAAAACATGAACCAAGTAAAAACAAATTTATTTTAAAATTAAAAATGTGTAAAGGAATATAAATGTATAGTTCATCATAATCAAGTAAATGGAAAGAATATTTTTTAATTAAATTTTAATTATCATTATTAAGATTATTAACAATATATTATAATTTAGAACATATTACATAAATTGTTTCATAAAATATTTTTCCTAAGGTCCATTCCAAAAGTTTGTGGAAAAAAAACATATATGAATATGTCCATGTAAATCATTTTTAACTGAAATATTTTAGTGTCATTAAAAATATTTTCGTTAAAGACTACATTAGCGTTATTTGTTAGCCAACTTAAAGAACATTTTATTTATTTTTTTAATTTGGTGTAAGTTGTTTGTCAAACTTCATCATTCTTTTTGTTCCAATATGGGATATAAAATGTCCATTACATAGTTTAAAGTGCCTTAATCTAAATATTATCACTAAAAATATTTCCAGGTCTGTGATTGAATTTGATAACTATAACATTTAGCACAGTGCTGAGATTTTACATTGTCTTCCAAACAATAAATAGAAATTATAGTTGCAAAGATATAAATTGTTTTTGTGTTGCTATGTTGTTGCTGTTTTTTAAAGAGTAAAATTTCAGAAGTGCAAACATATTGCAAGTTAATCAAAACATTTTGACTATAGAATCACAACCATTATTGTGGAACTTTTAAGGCATCAAAGAATTAGATACAACTTATATAATATAACCATGGTATATTTACAATTAAGGTGTAATTTTAATTTTTCATCCTCAAAGGTTTTATTTTGAGTTTACTGTAATATGTAAATTTGAAAATTTGCACTCTGCTTTATACAAATAAGTCATTCATAGTGACTTTTAAAATAGGTGATGATTTTATTGTGTAGAAGGAGCTCGGTTGGTCTTGTGATGCTCATGGATTTGACACGACTAAAAATGTACAATCAGAATGTTTTCGCTAATTAAGACAGATTGTTTCAACATTATGTTTTAGAAAATCCACAGTTTTATTTCGTGTTCTTGTAATTTGGATTGCAAGTGCTTAATTTAGCCTTAGGAACTCAATTACAATGAAACCAATGCTGTGAAATAATGCTACGCCCATTGATTTGGAAATCTTAAATAAACTGATTTATAATTAAAAGTCAGTCTTTCAAAAATATTTTTTTAAATAATCTAGAAATTAGTGTTTCATCATTTTCCTGCTGGTAAACAAAATGGTGGTAGGAAGAGGGGGGATTTTTTTGTTTGTGCTATTTCATTTAATATGAATGGCTTTTGTTAGGGGAGTAATCTTAATATTATATGTTGTTTTTTTGTGAATAAGGGGCAATAAAGACAACGATTGCCCAAGGTCCCAAACACTACTGGTAGTGGGTGGTATTTCTTTAATTAGGAGGGGGTAGCTGTGATCTGGTCAGGTGTCAGGAAATTATCAATTTAAACGAAAGAATTTGACAAAATTACTTTTTAAATTTTTTATTTGTAATTATTAAATTATTTCAACATTTAGCAAGCTAATTTATAATTATTTTCTAAGCAGATATAAAAATACTGTTTTTTATTTCAAATAAGTCATGTTTACATTACATCAGAAACATGCTAATGTTAACGTATGAAAAGGGCATGGTTATAAACATTATTTATTAGTCAACATCTAATACTGTTGCTAGCATATAAATTATTTTATTTGGCTGATCTCATCTTTATTCAATTTTGAACATGAGGGTATAATGATCCTAAAATAAGAGTTTTTTAAATGGTTTGAAGGGCACCTTTCTGCTTATTATATTTTAAAGTAACAAAATAGTCACAAGTAATACAAATAAATAAAATACATTTGGTTTGTGCACACGTATATCTGTGGAATCAATCGATCCCTATTGTAAGGGTAAGTTTACAGGTAAGTGAAAAGTAGTTTTGTGCTTTCATAATTTAGTATGTAGTCAGTATCTGAAGGTCAATATTTGTAAGAATTTTTTTCACCAGCATTTTTTTTTTTTTTCAGTTGATGCCAACGAACCATTAATGGTGAAAATTCAAAATAATTTGTTCAAGTCAATCAGTCCTTCAGCTCAGACTTGTAGCAGCAGAGCCACACCACCCAAAACCCATTTTGATGGCTCCAATCTGGTCTTGAGCCTGAACGTCCACACAAAGGTGGGGCCTCTTCCTTTGGTTTTGTAAACTGGGCAGTCATAGACTAGCCTCTGGTCGACCCTGTCCACAGGAATGGCTCGCAGGAAGATGACTGGCATTCTGGGAGTGAGTTCTTTTAGGTAGGACTCAGCTATGAATCCAGTCTGGAGATCCCAGCGAGCACCCTCCATATACAGTCCATGGACGTATGCACCTTCTCTTGGTGGGCCAGACATTTCTTCTTTAGTTTTTTTGGTTACATCACATTGCAGGCACATTCGATCTAAAGGCCATTCATTCTGTGGAATCAAATAGCAGATATATAATTTACTAAAGAATTGGCTGTGAAGAATTTCACCTTAAGCTAATCGTCTAAACATATAATAATACTCTATTTAAGACTTTTGGTATGAACTTATTGAATAAGTTTTGACATTTACTTGACAATGTTTTTAACAAAAAAAAATATAATAAAATTGCAATGTTTTCATAGCAAAATTTGATTTGGAATCAACCAGAAAAAATGTGTCAAATTTTAAAAACTTTTAATTAATGTTCAGCTTCCATTAACTTTTGTTTAAAACCACCTAGGTCTACATTTATACAATAGTGAAATTTGTGTGAAATCGGAAAGTATAAAATGAGGCCTCATTAGAATGATTTTTGTTCAAGAAAAATTGTAAGTCCTACCTATTTTACAGAGATGTCCATTACATAAGAATTTAATTGAAACTTTTTTTTTTCTCCCTCCTCAAAAGTTTGGGCCACATACAAATATTGTGATCAAATCATCATAGATCATATTTTACTTTACCTTCCTGGCTGTTTGCTGCATGATGGCTGTAAGGAAACTCTGCGGGTTAAAGAATCCACCAAGCCACACACTGGCTGGCAGGTTAAAATCACCAATCCAGTTTTCCAACTCTCTGGCTCGTTGGATCATATCCCCATACCTGCAATGTGTATTTGTTAATTTTTAGTTGCCCTGTTTGAAATTAGAAGCCATGGCCTACACTTATTTCATTGATCTTTCATTATACAACACCTTGAGTTGTCAGTTGACCTCTAAGGTTAAATAATTAAACAGTTTGCTATGTAACACTGAGAACATATGAGGTTACATTTTCAAACTTCTCTTTCAGAATTTTGTTCTTTCTTCAAATTTGCATAAAGTGTGGACTCAGTACATTTTCTATATTTATATTTCCTTTTTTTATTAACATGAAAATAAAAAATCTATTGAAATAGAAATAAATTAAAAATATAATATTTCCTTAAATCAATTCATAGTTAAGAGTGAATATGACCCACCACTGAGATAACTGGAACAGAGAAGGGTAGGCTTTCTTCTCCCATCTTTCAGGCACATTATTCAGAAACAGGGAGTTACTCAGGTTTTCCATTTCTACAGTGATTGTGAGTTCTCCCTGTTAACAGAAACAAGTGTTAAATCACTGGTTTAAATAATGGGTTCAATGCTCCACATGGATTGATATGTTTTTGATTATGGTTGCAATTCTCAACATGAACTGATCTGTGTTTGAATAAGGGTTCAATTCTCAAAGTGGATGGCTATGATTTTGATTATGGTTGCAATTCTCAACATGAACTGATCTGTGTTTGAATAAGGACTCAATTCTCAAAGTGGATGGCTATGATTTTGATTATGGTTGCAATTCTCAACATGAACTGATCTGTGTTTGAATAAGGGTTCAATTCTCAAAGTGGATGGCTATGATTTTGATTATAAAAGCTAAACAAAATTTAGAGTAGTATCAGCACTGGAATTTTTAAAAAAAATAATTTACTTCATGAAAATTAACGCATTTTAAAGAAATTTACCATAGTTACTGACACCCGTTCTTTATGTGGTAAGCAACCTGATTTTATGCTTTATTAGCAAATGGTTGGTGGTATGCAGATGACTTAAGTTGCAGTAGGTATCTTATCTCATACGTTGTTATTGTCTACTTGTTGAACTATCAAGAAACTCATGTGTGCCTGTATCTGCACTTTGCCTCATCTGGAAGGGCTCAGCTGACAAATGAATCCAGTAACTCAACCCCACAACTAGCAACTCAAAATTCACCTTGAGACCCAAGTCCAGTTCTTTCAGGGATCGCCTTATCTCTCCAGTCAACATGTTCATCCTCTCACATTCCTGGAAGGCCACCACCACAAACGGTGTCCTCTCATCAGGTGGAACCTTTTGCATGATCTCCTCAATGTTGAAAGGTTCTGGAAGTTTCTCTGATAGTTCATCAAGGATTTCTTTCACCTAATCAACGTTAGCATTAAATATAATGTGGTAACTACATGGCAGATTTTTTTCATAGAAACATAAATATGAATGGTTGATAAAGAAAGTATAAAGAGGAAACAAATTTTTAATAAAGAAAATTAAGTTCTAAGCACTATACAAATTATTAGGGATGAGATTCAGTTTCAGTGCTCATGATTGAGCCAATAATTATGGTTTGAAATGAAGACAGAAAATAGGAAGTCAAAGCAGACAACAGTTACACCTATTTTCTATCATCTGTAAAAATCAACAGTTACGTACCAACCACACCCCAATAACTCACCGTTTTAGGAGAATTGGTGAGTAAGGACATAAATATATTTTTAAAGGTTGAAATTAATCAACTTAACTTGTGTGTGTCAGCGACTCATAACATCCTCACAGACCTCATGCTGAATCAGAGTTGTGCTACCATTCAAGCAACAAGTTTTGCTAAAAGATGCTATGTATACTGTTTACTCACCCTAATGGGGTCAGAATAGTTCCTGAAAGATAAAGCCCTAAAATTTTCTATTGCTTTGGATTTTGGAATTTCTTGTATTGTTTTTATTATTTTGACATTATTAACAACTGGTTCAGTTATAATAGTCAAAATTTAACACCTGGTTCATCTGAACTAACCGGTTCCAGCACAGCCCTTTGTCAAAGGTATTAATAGATTGTTATTACCTTATCTTCTTTTGACACTGATTCTCCAGAGTCGCCTGAGGCATCTCTTGGCTGCATCTCAAAGACAGTTTTCAGTAAATTATCTGATGTCTTTGTGAGGAACTCGATCTCAGCATTGGGGTGCAGGCCGTATAAATATGGAGTCTCTGGTGGCAATTCTTCATCGATGTACTGGTGATAGCCTTCATAATCGGTGTTTGGGGGCACAGCAAACCCTGGTGCCAGGAACAGTTCAGAGTCAATCTAGAATACAATACAAACAAGTGGATTAAAGTTTTGGCATGATTCAAACATCTGTGTCATGAATGTGTAAATCAGAAAATGATTAATTTAAGTAATTTAAGGCACCTAGTCACTGATGTATTATTAATAAATACCTCACTTTCTGCCTAAGCAAGTGGTTCTGTACTATTTTATAAAATAGATCTACTTAGAAAATATTTAGGGAGCTGAGGTTTTTCCATGCAAAGATGTAATATGAATTTTTTTTTAAAGGGTAAAAAATAGAAATAATGTCTTGTAAAATAAATTCTTAACAGGCTTTTGTAAATATTTCTTTTACGGACACAGTGTCAACATTTAAAACAACAGTTTCACTATTCCACTGAACTCACCATGTCTTGATTCATGTAGACCTCCAGGTAAGTCCTACACAACTTTCTATCCCAATCATCAGTGATGTGACCGCCGTACATGATTTCACCAAACAAGTAGCGCAGGTCCTCCCATGGCACCTAAAGGAGTTTGCACAAATGTTCATTAACAATATTTAGCAGATCTCTGTTCATGTTGGTCATTCTGTTCATTAAAAATTCTAATCAACACCAAGTGAAATCAGAAATCAGTGTAGTTTATAATTAATTTTCTCACTGCTTCAAAGAACTTGTTATTAGTTACTTGCAATTTAAAATTATTAAGAAAAGACAATGTTTTCAAATGAAACAAAAATGACACGTGCTATTAGAGTAGCTTTCTTAAAATTTAAAATTGTTGCCACCTATTATGTAATTGTTTATGCCTGCCTCATTTTGCATCAAAATTCATCAATGAATTTATATCTAAATGAAATGTGTTGATTTTGAATCCTGAGATGGTGAAATATGATTAAAGAAAGATTTTAAAAGCTTCCTGTCATTTTGAGAATCAACATGTTTTATCTTTTTAGAAGATGTGCATCTAGATAAAAGTTGTTTTGAGCATATAGACCAACTAATAACTGTATTGTTAATGCATTAAAATGGGTCCTACCATGGAAGCTCTAGTCACACTTTGAGACTCTTCATCACAATACCCTAACTGTTAAAGAAATATAATCTGCTCAATGCTTAACAGTTATAATACACAGTACATTACTGAGCCAAACATTCAATGAGATGAGACATCACCTTGTTGTTAGCTTCCAGGTAGTTGTACAGTACATTGACACTGATGGTCAAATCTCCCACATTGAAAGGGTAAACCCTGTTCCAACCCTGGGCACCAAACTTCCTCCTCTCACATACTACAGCATGAAAGTAGCAAAGTGCAAACAAAACCGATTTGAATTCAATCTCTTTTGAGCACATTTCTAGGGTGTCCTGCAATAAACACATTACCATATATAAGTGAACATCAATTTATTTAAGACATTGTGTATCTTAAATATTATGTATCTTATTTTTTAGGTTTAGTCATTTACCTGAGTGAAGTTATCCAATGCTTTGTGCAAATTGGCAAACATGCCAGTTGGAGGTTCATTGGTAATTTTAACAGAAGATTCCAGAATGGCTTGTGGCATAATGTGATATTCTCTGGCTGCTGCTGGCTCGGCACTGATAAACAATCGATAGTTCAAGTGGCTTTCCTCCGAATATTGCTCTAATTTTTTCTCAAGACTGGGTAGCCATCTTGCCACAAGATGAACATTCTAAAATGTACAATGGAAATGAATGTTAGAAGTACGGTATAAAAATATTTTTTACATTTTTAGGGTGTGGTGTTGTAAACTGTGGAAAATGTCTCCTATGCTTTCAATTTGAAAACGTGCTGTTTCACTTTATGACAAATAACCAAATTTTGGGTTGATGTAGCCTTGTCAGCAGCTTCCATTAAAGACAATCCCATACTTCTGATAACATACTGGACCCCAGACAGGTTATAACATCTCCTGATGGCAGGTTAATGATAAAGAACTGGTGCAGAAATGTGAGATTGAACAATGCTCAAAGTAGTGTTAAAAGGTTGCTGTTTGCATTGGGTCTGCATAATAAATATTTCAAATGTCATCTCTTAACTCTTTGTATCATAACCAAGCATATGTGATATACTTCTAAATACATAATCATCAAACTGTTGTACATTGTAAATTCCCTACAGAAAATCTATATCTGTTTTAAAAACTGGTTTATGCTACCATTTCAAAAGACCTCATCAAGTTACCTGTAACACGACCCAGTGTCCTTTCTTGGCTGCAATGTCTATAGCTCTCTCAGCAACCACTTCCTGCCCCTGACCCAGGGAGATGTTATGAAGGTTTTCCTTGGCTGTGGTGTAGCCAAGCTTCTTACCCAGTTTCTCCACATCTTTCAGGGGGTCAACTCCAGGAGACAAGATAAAGAACATGGGGGTGGCTGGCCCCGATTCTTCAAATGATTTTCCAAACTCAACAGAGCGGTTCTCTACATATTTGCGTCCCATGGTTTCTTCTATAAACTGCCTGTGAATCCAAAGACAATTCTTTGAACAATGTCTATGCTCTTTAAACTGATATATAAATGAAAGCTCTATCATTAATGGTGTATTAAAATGATCAGAGAAAACTTTCTAGAATGATAGAACAATATAAGCATGACTTAATTTATTGTTATACAGTTTGCAAACAAGAATCAATCTTGTTTCAAACTGTATAACAATAAATTAACATGCGCAGTAAGCAATTTTAAAACATGCACATGGGGAAAAGCTTACGTCACGGCATTACTCATACGATCAGGTCTCAGTGCACGCATCATGCAAAGTTTTTCTATTAAGGATTTATTTTTCCATTCCTGTGGGAATTTTTCTTTTTCTGGAGCCTCTCCCTCTACAAATTTCTTCCATCTTTTGGCAGAGCCCAGGACATCTTTGTCCAAGTTTTTGAAGTTTTCTTTTTCAGACAAGGCCTGGGAATAAAAGATAGAATCCCATCAGAACAAAACTGGAAATAACTGTTTACTCAGACAAATTAGGGAAAAATAAGGTTTTATTTAGATGAGGTTTAAAATGCATGGCTTTTTTTTGGTTTCTAAACATAAATCCAGGTTTATATCATGACTTATTTAATATGTTCTTGTTTCTTTTTCTTACCTCCCTTGGTGTCTAGATGATGTCACTTTTTAATGATACATCATATCATAATGTATTGAGCCTAGTCTTTTGCTCAAACTGTTAAGTATATTTGACATATTATGTTGGAGAGAAGACAGCTGGGTCACTCAAATAAAGCTTTTTTTTCATTATTTTTTTTCCCCTAGTAATACAGGGCAATTATACTGTTAACCTTACATGGGGTGGATGAAATGTGTGTAACTAACAGACTAGTTGGCTAAAATACCCTGTAAAAGAAATTTCACTTTAGCTTTGACAATAAACATACAGTTGTTTTTTCCTACTAATTATATAATTTATTTAGCATGTATGCATTTGAAATCATTGTTGCCCTTTTCATTTCTTTTTATTTCATTGTCCGATGAGTTATTGTGCTTGTAATTTAATATATGAACTTGCAGATATGACATTATGCTAAAATGCAAAGCAATGTTTCATGAACATAAAGATGAAAAAACTTTAAATTCCTTTGAATACTAAGAATGCTTTGAATACTGAAGTGGATGAAGTGTTCAAATTTGCAGTTTTTAAAACTATATTTCTACATGTACCTTTATTCCTCCCCAGCTGAGATCATTAAGAAAATCTACAGGAGATGGAACATCTGCAGTGGCAGGATAACGCAACAGAAAATCCAAGGCATCAATGTCTATATCTTTTAATTGAGCCAAAATCTGAGGACATATTTTTGAAAATAGATTTAAAATAAAATATTTTTATTTCTGATAAAAACAGATTTAAAATGCTCTAAAATACAACAAATCTTCTTTCAGCTATTAGCTATACCATACAACATATCTTCTTTCGGTTATTAGCTATAACATACAACATATCATCTTTTGGCTATTAGCTATAATATACAACATTTCTTCTTTCAGCTATTAGCTATAACATACAACATATCTTCTTTCAGCTATTAGCTATAACAATTCTTGAAAACATCTCAATATGAGTTTCTCATTTGTTTAATTTTGTAAATCCATTTCCAGCAAGCTGTTTAATTCTTGTGAGGTTTTGAAATACAGTAAATCTGTAAATGAACTTATTGATAAAGATGTCCCTTCATATATGATGCATTTAATGTTGGCCTGTTGTTTTAAGATTTAGTAGTATGATGTGCTTTTACTTCACATCCTTAAAACAACATGTTATGATAAGAGATTAAGGACCTGAAATGTCATCATGGTTCCGAAAATGAGCTTGTCACGCTCAAATAGACCTCGTGTTGTGTAGACGTAGGTGGAGTACGTTATACAGTCTATCAGGTTTTTGACACGCTCTTCCTCTGTCTCAGCAGACTCTGCCCTGTCAATAGCCTTATCAAACACAACACTGAAAGCCTGTCAGATAAAGAAATATAATTTAATCAGTGGAAATGAGTGATTGTTAACTGAGTGCTCTGCATTTCCCCAAAATCAATATCGAATTATTGTCCAAATGTATCACCCTAAGATAAATAAAAGATATTTGAAGGAACTACATAAAACTTTTATTTGAGATACTATGGTAATTTTGTTACATATGTTAAAATATCTGATGGTTTTCCTCCTCATTCAGTCTAACTTAAGACTCATCTGGATTTTAACAATGCTTGCATTTTCTTTAACTTTTTTACCAGCACCGACTTCTTCAGAATCGTAATATTTTACAGCTTTTGTATTTCAAAAAATTAGTAAGCACACATCTGAAATCTCAGTTGTGTGTAATGACATCAAAACTTCACAGAGCAAGCTTACCTTCAGTGAAAACTGATACATAGGATGAATGCCATACAGATCATTTAGTATAAAATACAAGAGTGATGCCCTTGCAGAAACAGGTCTGTAGTTTTCCCTGGCCAGATTGATCTCAACTTCGGTGATTTTAGCTTCTGCCGACTTGGCTTCAATGTCTGCTGCTGTACGTTTCGTTGTCTCCAGATTTTCCACCAAGGCATAATCTCCCAGAAAGTTTCCCTCAGCTGTTGACAGCCTTGCTAAAAGATTATCTTCCAAACCTGCAAGGTAACAAATTTATATCCAGCTTTTTTATTGACTTGAATTGATGAGTCTGAATTTATTTCACGACCCTGTCTTATGGTCCAGGAATCTGATTCTGCTCTATGACTGACTCTAGCAAATATCTACATACATGGGATATTACCTTTGGGACTTTGATATCTGAACAGTTATATGATATATTCATTTTTAAAACAAGTAAATGGGGGGAAAAAATATTTTATTTACAAAAAAAGCTTTCATTTTTTATAATTCCTTCATGTGCTAAATATCCTTTAATGCATGCAAGGCTAGCGATGTCTCATTACAAAGAAATCCTCACATGACAAACAAATAAATAAACAAAACCTATGCAAGTCAAAGTAATTGCATTTTGAAACTAAAGATGGAGATTTTTTTAATCTACAAATCCAATTAGTTGAATACAGTAAAAATTCACAGTAACAAATATGAACTTTGCTGTTTAAGAAAATTACAACACAACAACTATTAGTAGCTAGTAGTTACTTAAATTGTTTCAAAAACACATAATCCTTAGCGAACCTTTCAGAATTATCTTGAATTCATTTTGCTGGCGAGTGAGGTCAGATTTAAGTTTTTCTAAATCTGGTCTCTCCTTGGATACAACAGCCCCCAACAGTTGGTCTTCTAGGCCATCTCTAGTGGAAGAGGATAAGAGCAGTTAACATGCATTGGGATTAGGCCTAAGGATGGCAAAGTACAGATTAATTTTATAAAGCTTGACCTTACTCACATACATATTTTTATTGGCATATATTTTTATGGCACCATTTCCTGCTAGTTATTCCCATGGTTTACAGCAAAACACAATTCTGATATATTTTTTTCTAGTTTGACATTAGTTTCAACATCAATTATTCTCTGGCTGTGACAGAATTATATTACCTCGTGACAGTGAAATTAATGAGTGTAGTTTGTGCCTGCATCTCTGGCTTATAGTGAGGATTAGCAAGTTTGGTCTGTAATATCAGACGGAAGTTTTTGTGGTAGTTTATCTCTTTGTCTCCAATCTGAAGATATTTAAAACAATAATTAATATTTGGCCTGTAATATCAGACGCAAGTTTTGTGGTAGTTCATCTCTTTGTGTCCAATCTGAAGATATTTAAAACAATATTAAATATTTGGTCTGTAATATCAGACGGAAGTTCTGTGGTAGTTCATCTCTTTGTCTCCAATCTGAAGATATTGTAAACAATAATTAATCAAGTAACATCCGAGATCCTGGCAAGCAAATATTACAGAAAATAATTGATGCCTTTTTCTAAACTGAAATAAGTCACTGCGTTTTTGTTAAATTTTAATGTTGTTTATATCTTGTGCTGTGTGCTATAATGTTACAGGGAATTAGTTTGTTAAGCCCATGGTTTCATAAAATTTTTTTTATTAAACTACATGTTTCAAACAAGTGATCATCTATAAACCTGTGTGATCATCTATAAACCTCTGTGATCATTTATAAATCTTTGTGATCATCTATAAATCTGTGTGATCATCTAGTAGTAACAATATGAAGATGAAAATGACAATAATTACTAAACTTGATGTGGAAAAGATACCAAGGGTCTACAACTAAAATATTTAATTAAAACTACATGCAGTGTCCACTAGTTTCTTTTGCATAATATATCCTAATACAGGAATAATTGTGAAATATTAATTTTTCTAAAAAATAAAAAACTGTAACATTGAACATTTAAATTGTGCTAGATTTAAAAAATTGTAATTTCAAATTAGAATTCATCTATTTATTTGTATGCATATAATGTGCAAGTTAAAACTTGGAATACAGAATGAGTAATTCATACAAAAGCTATGGTAAAAATGTCAGTTTAAGTTGAGGATTACTGATTGAAGTCTTTTCTAATGTTATACTGTTTGATACCGCCAAGTCAATTCACTTTTTTCACTGTTGACATGTCACTTGACTTGTGAACAAATGATTACCTTGATGGCTCGACCTTTCTTTATTGTGTTACGCCCCAGCAGGTGGTCCAACACGGCATCAACAGATTCACCAATGTTCTCCATTAGCAGAACTTCACCGGTCTCAACAGCTTTCTCTATGGCATCCAGGTACCCATGAGATCCAAGTTTAACAATCTAAAAACAAAAATTGGCACAAGAGAATTAGAATTGTGTTATATGCAAAATAAGAAATGACGTGCAGATATTTCTGTTTATTATTGGAATCAAATAATGACACCAAACCTTTGATATAATAAATTTATGGGTGTTTATTAAATCTACATACATTTATTTTGATGTTAACAAAACATGATGTTAAACGATTCAGTTTTTATAAATGTGAACAAAAAAAGATTATAGAAAATGCAGAGGTGAAGGAAGTTTAAGTTTGACTGTAAATAGTTTACAAAGAGTACCTACCTTTAGTCTATTTCCATATCTTGTTTTGATCCACTTGTAGCCTTGGAGCTGAGGGTCAATCATGAGGGGCCAGCGTTCACAGTTGGTGAGGATGGTTGCATTTTCTATGGACATTCTGTCACTTGGTAGACCTTCATTGCTCCAACAAGCAATCTGTTTCAGCAAAAAGCTTACAGTAAATGTTTATTTTTCTACATAATGTGTCAAAGATAATTCTAAGTATCTAAAATTTTCTCTTAAACAAAATGCTAAATGTGCAAGACACCAGAATAGGAAAATTTGTTAGGACTTCATGTGAGGATATAATGACATTTTTTTTTTTTTTTCAAGAATTTTCTATTCAGTTTATGAATTGGAACAATTGGTATGAAAGCCGATACACATTTTGGTCCTTTGAAGCCCTGTTTAAAGCACCTTTGTAATGGGTTTGATTTTAAGAAAACTAATTATTACCTTACCTGAGCACTGTCTACTAACATGACAAGAGGGTCAAGGTTCTCTGTAACTGCGATAGGATGCTTCAGCTTTTTCAGAAAAGCTAGCCATTTATTGTCCAGCAGATCCACACGATACACCTGAAAAATTGTTTCCATAAATTTCTATTTTCTTTGGGAGTGATACATTAAGGATTTCTGAAGTGCAATTTAATATATCAAAAGTAAATATCCTTTTAAAATATTTATGTTTAAAGCGACATGAACAAGTTGTTCCAGCAATTTTTTTTCTTTCAACTATCTTAAAATGTTTTCTTTCATTGGCTTCCTAGCAACTAGGAGCTAGAATGATTATTACATTGATCGTGGGCTCTCAAAATATAGAAGAAGAACTAACTTTGGTAAATGATCCCACATATGAAACATAAGCTGTGATAAGGAGGACATCTCCAGGGAGGGTTTTTTCATTCTCATGAAAATTCATAATGGCTTGGGCCCAGCGAACATTTTCTGAGGCCAGACCACCGACCAGCCTGTTGGCCAGCTCAATGACGGCAGCTGTGGCATCAGCCTCCTCCTGGCACTTCTGTTTGGTGCTCACTGCCTTGTTGAGCTCTGCCTGACATTCATTCAGCGTGGCCTCCAGTGCTGACACTTTGGCTGTTAACAAATACCATCATAAAATTGTATACAGTGGGTCATTAGCAGACAAATATATATTTATCATTAAATGACACACTATGTAAGTTCATCATCTCAGTCCAGCAGGAATTTTGGCTATTGTAAATGTATACTTATACATTAACTTAAAAACGGCACAATACTCTGTTTCATTTTTAAAAAAACTATGTTAGCAGGGTAAGAAAAATTCTATTTCAATACGACAGATAATGGCTACAAATGAAAATTTTCCTAGCACAAACAGAATAAAGAAAAGAAAAATAATGATACAACTACACTTAGTGAAATAACAACACATGAACATACCACTAATTTAACTGCACCAAGTAAAGAGGTGTAAATCAGGGGAGCAAGAATTAGTTAATTTAAGGTGCAAGTTTTAGAGTGCACTCTACATTACCTTATAATACATTATATTACATTAAGTTTCATTTATTATAATACATTTCAATCTGATCATTGCTTTGTTTGTCTCTCACCTTTAATGGCCCCAAGTTTAGTCTGCGCTGCATTTAAGTCTTCATTGGCTTTTTTCAAAGCAAGCCTTTTGGGCTCCACTTCACAGAAGACCTCGTAATATTTCATGATGTTGACCACCCATGAACACAAACCTAGAGGGAAACGTTCACAAATCTTATTACTGTGTTTTGTAAATCATCATTTCTCAAATGGTCATTTGAATATTTTCAAGGCAGCAACTATGATATAGGTTCAAAGAAAAGCATGAATACTGGTAGTTATTAATAATCCTGACAATTTTATTTTTGTCAACAGGTAATTAATAAATCAATGATATCCTAACATTATTGATGGTCGTTGTTTTTTTATTACTAACATTAACCCTACATTAATGATTCAAATCAAAATTGATCTTAATTTTAACAAAACAAATAGTTTTGCTGTAATTAGGATTATTACAAAGTGAATTAGTTGAATCCTTGACTAACACAAAAACAACATACGCAGCATAAAACATTTTTGTTATCATATTTGTTCTGAGACCATACATGGAGACTTAGTGTTTTCAAAGCTAACAGCTGTAAATGTACTGGTAAACTTCAATAATTTTACCTGCAGCTGCACTGGACTTTGCCTTGATAAACTCAGGGTCGAACTCGGGGTCATTCAGATATGGCTTGACAGCCACTTGGCAGCTAAGTGGTATATTGTCTTTGTCATAGTACATCAGAGCATCAAGGAACGCATCAACCTAGATGACCCAAGTTGTTCATCAGTGCTTATTTTCATTGAGTGGGTACGTAACTTCTGCCTTTTTTTTGTTAATTATTGATATTATTAATTAATAACTTCCTTCAGGCCCCTCACCCACTTCTGTTTTTGGCTAAGAACACGAGGATAAAAAGCCTTGTATTTTACAAAGTAATAAAAATATGTTTGGCTTTATTCCTTTGTGTCATTGAAAGGTAACACTTGTAACACTTAATAGCTGAATTAATTTAATATATTTACTGCTGTTGAATTGGCATGTTTTTAAAAATAAAATTTTATACTGTTTGATGCGTTACATCAAGGGAAGCTAACTCAGCTGAATTATTTCTTAATTGAAATTATTTATTTAAGTGCTTTAAGTAATCCAAATGTAATAACTGAATGATGATAGTGAAACCCAGTGCATTCATACGTCTACTGTAGTTGTTTTCTAATGTTTCACTCAAGATGGTCAAACTATTTAAAAACCATTGAAATCTCTCTCTACCTTGGACATTATTGTGGCCTTGGCAGCTTTCCAAGATCTGTCCTTTGGCACATTTCCTCCAGGTGCCAGTAGCACCATCACTGCAGCAATCACATTGGTCACAGCAGCCGGTGGTGACCCAAAGGACTTCAACTCTGTCAAATTGTTCTAGGGAATCAGCACAAAGATAAATGGTTGTTAATGACCCTACTTTTGATAAAATACAAAATGTAACAGAAATACATTTTCATTAGCCTGGACATTTTTAAAACAATAAATCAGTAGGTATTGAACCTATTTTTCAATGCACAAAGCATTGATAATCTATCCATGTTATGGGCTTTTTTTAAACTACAAGCATTTTTTTTTACTTGGGAACTGCAACTTGTTTGTTGACATCATTTAACATCTGCAATCAATATCTTGGCTTATTATATTATTTTGTTAAACATTAACTCTTTATATCTTTGCCTTCAGAAATCAACTTGTTTATAAGGTCAAATTTAAGACAGAATTTTGACATACAATTTAAGAACAATTTCAACATTTAAACATGGACTAATATCAAGGGGGTTAAAAACATTCAATTACCTTATGAATAAAGGTGATTTACTAGGCTTGCTAAATATATATGTTCACCTTATTCAGAGTATTCAAAGCCTCTTTGGCTGCCAAGAGAGCAGGCTCAGCTTTGGCCAAATCTCTGGAGCAGTCTGAGGCTTTTTGCTCGACCTCCTGTGTGATGATGGACACTTTCTCTTCCTCCACATCAGCTATAGCTTTCTCTGACATGACTTTCTCTGTCTCAGCACTCACTACTGTGATCAGATCATTGGCCTCAGCATTTTTAGCTGCGAGTTCTACTTCTTGGGAAGCCAGTTTGGATTTCAAGTCATCAACCTTTGTAAAAAGTGCAAGTTAGATCTATGTCCATATCATCTTAGTCAATATGTAGTTTAAAAGTTTGATTCCTTAAACATGAAAATAGCAATAATTATATTGCTTCATTACACCTTACTTTTAGTACATCACGTATTCCAAATGTGTACAATTGTAATATAGGACTAACTTAAGTTGTAAGCTTTACTCAAAGCACAAACAAAAATTGTCCTCACTTTTTTTTCTCTCTATTTTGAGGGCCCCGATCAATGTATTGATCATTCTGGGCTCCTGTTTTGAATTTAGAGTTTGCCTTCTCTTAGATGAGTTGCTATCCAAGGCTAATGAGTCCCATCCACCCAGAGTGCTTGAGACGTTGGCTTTGGGACTCCAGACCACAAGCTGTTATTTGGGTTGAGTCAGTTTAGACCGCTCGGCCACCCAACCACCACGTTAGCCAAGTGGTCAGTTACAAGTAAATGAGACAAAAATGTAAAAAGATATAAATTTATTCTTACTTGTGTAGCTGTGCTGCGTAGTTTCTCGAGTCCATTCTCCAATCTGATAATGCTTGCTTGCAGCTCATCATTTTTCATGGTCAGTAAGTTTTGATACAACACAATTTGTTCCAGGAAAGATTTAGGGGTTGTGTAATTAAAGCGGCGTTCATTTTTCAAGTATAAGGCACTGGCTTCATTGACAGATTTGTGGACATAGGCCATGAAATGTGCAACTGATGTACGCATATTGCTCTGAAAATAAGATATAACACCTAAGTGTATGTTCATTTTTTTGTTTAACTTATGAATTACATAAACTATGATTAAGTTTAAAGAATATAGTGTTGTTTTTTAAAAAAACACTTCATTTTATGACAATATTCTTCCATGTTTCAAATAATTTTTCTTCCAAAACGTTATAACATGTGTGCAGTTTTTTTACATTTTCCTTTTAGTTGTATTTAAAGCAACTTCATAAAAGAAACAATAACATAATTTTTTACATATATTATAGAAATCACAAACATATCTAGCTGATATAGAAATCATGAACATATCTAGCCAATATAGAAATTATGAACATATCTAGATAATATAGAAATAACGAACATATCTAGATAATATAGAAATCATGAACTTATCTAGATAACATAGAAATCATGAACTTATCTAGATAATACAGAAATCACAATCTCGCTAATATAGAAATCCCGAACATATCTAGATAATATAGAAATCATGAACTTATCTCGATAATATAAAAACCATGAACATATCCAGCCAGATATTATAGAAATCACGAACATATCTAGATAAATATAGATATTTTTTAAAAATAAAATAGATTTGAATTACCATGTTCTAATTCAAAAATTAATTTTAAGTAATTTAACTGTGTTCAAAACTAAACCTAACTAAACTGTAGGAAGCTGGAACAAAACATCGAATGGGATTAAATGGACAAAACTTGATGCATGCAAGTTACACAAGTTACACTGATTAGTTTACATAATACTCACATCTATAAGCTCACAGTCGCTAAGGAACCTGAGACTCACAGATATCAATGCCTCTTCTGGCCATTCATGGAACCAGTCAATACTGGTACAGTTTGTCACAGCAGGGAATTTTCTACTGCGCACACGCAGAGTGTTCCCTACTGGAGAAAAGCACAGCACCACCTTTGTGGAGACGGGAACATTTTCAGGGGGAGACAAAAATGTTTTTAAAACCTCATTAAAATTTTAAACTTTTATGAGTAAACTTTTATGAAACCAAATGAATTAAAAAGTTAAAATATCAATTTGTGTCAATCTGTTCAATACTTTCATTCAAAGGTGACAGCATAACAGTAAACCATTGTGGCGATGGGATGGCTTTTAATTTCTTGAAAAGAGACCAATACAAAATTAAATATTGTTCCGTTTGATAGCTTACCTTCAGATTTTTCCTCACTTTGTCAATGAACAAGTACCAGGCATTTTCTCTAGTGTCTGGTATGCCTACTGACTTGCACTCGCTGAGCATGATGCCCAGTATTTCTTCCATTTCATCATCACTGAACAGATCTGAAATCTCTCCTGATGCCAACAAGTCATTGATGAGGACCAGGAACATCTCGTTGGCCACCTGAGCATCAGACATGATAAACACCACACCAAGACCTAAAGGTGGAATTTAAAAAACTATGCAGGCACCCACACTGTCGTGGAATTTGAACTTGGGGTTAGGTTATTACAACATGGCATGAGCGGCTTCTGCCCCACCGCTTAAAAAACTTAGAATATAGGAAACCCTATTCGTGTATTTGATATAAGTTTAATAGTTTATTTCTCAGGAACTATAGGTTATTATGCTATAAATATCTTGCTGAAAGGGGAATTTTTATTCTCTTTACCTTAATATATTTGCAAGTCTACATCTTTAGAGGATATTGTAATATTAAGTAATTAAGGGAGTTTTCAAATTCATCCATGGGAGGGTCCCAACCCATTTTATTTAAAATATGTCAAAGACCATTTTAATTTTATAAATGTAAGTGTATCTTAGATAGCCGAGACAAAACGTGAACAAACACATATAAGACTTCAGGGTTATGGTCAGGGATTTAGAATTTTATTCACCTTGGAGTCTCTAGGGATTGTCAAATTACCTCAGGAAATCTGCCTGAAGTCAAGCAATAGACTGTCTTGTTAATGTGTTACGTAGATTCTCCCTGGGATGTTTGAGGGACCCTATTTATAGTACACATGAGAGTGGGCTTTTGGTATTTAAAGTGTTAATCGTGTCCCTAAAATGCCCCGTTGTTCACCGGCATATTTGGTTCTTTTGTAATTATAAGCAAATACGCCCTTTATATTATTGTGTTTGTAGAATGCAATTGTTAGGTGTTAGATTTCTGTTCTTACTTATATTTGGCAGTGTTTTAATCTAATTTGACTTGTAACCTTGATATTACGATGGTTAAACATACAGCCGTCCACTGAATTCTTACATGGAATTAGATACCAGTGTGTACATGAGCATAACACGCAACCGTAATCTCATTCTGGATACACATACTGCAATGTGCTTATAAGCTATTGATAAAACAGTATCCAATATATGTAAAACATTTGTAGGAGGCTTACTACCCTGCCATGTGCTAAATTTAGGATAATATTAACCAGCTGTATTAAATAATTAGACATTCTGCAATACGCTTTTGTCCTAAAAAGACACATTGATTGATACAACTAGTATCCAACTAACAGCTGTTTTACTTCATACCATTGCAGTAATTGTCCAGGTATGGGTGCATCTTACATAGACAACATAGGTAAATGGACAACAGTACAATAATCATATCTAGACCTTTATGTAAGCCCCCACATCTCATACTGATTCTGAATGTAAGATGGTGTATGTGATACAAATTAAACACTGCCACATGATTTCTTTTACTTTTATAATTAAACATTATTACAATTATATATTTTTTATTGCCATTTGTACAACATATACCACTCTATTCTTAGTTAAGTATATTTTGTCACAACCTGTAATTACTGAGCTATTTAACATGTTTATTGTTACCAATGTAATTCAATTTAGTCAGGATATTATTAACCTGTACTATTTGTATCTTTTCAGATATTGTCCTTTCACTTACAATGGATCCCTTTTCTTTCGCTTTTTCTTAAGATACATTTTCTTTGAACTTTCACTTAGGATTTACTTCTACCCCTCTAAGAACCAAATAAGGCTATAGTCCTCAAGACCTGGATTTTATCGAGTTTATATAAACCCAAATCTATATATATTTAAAACTGTCAGCTTCACCACTCGGCTACATATAAATAAAGAATCCCACTTTGCAGAAATTCACTTAATCATAAAAAATCATCATTTAATAATGAAGTTTCAACCATTGCGGGGCCCTTGACTTGAAGTTTAATCTAGAGGGTGGAAAAGATAAATGCTTTTTAGGGCAACTCCTGCGTCCTGCACAAAGCTGTTTAATAAAGAAATCTAGTATGAGAAAATAAATAATGAGTTGCCATACCAAAATGATAACAGATAAAATAATGAATCTAAATCTTTGTTAAACTATTTCAAACCAACTTTCTGAGACATCAGCAGCTACCTTTTAATCCAGATTTCTTATATAGGCCATTGACATCATTTTTCAAGTCAATGGTTGAATACTGTTTGGTCAGTGTTATCTAAATATTTTGAAATAAAGTCAAAGGTCTTTTGCAACAAAATTTATACAAGAATTTAAAAAATGCAAAATTTGTGAAATCCAGGGTGGCAATGTAAAATTTTGTCATTGCTACAAACTACTATGAAAGAATATAACAGAAGAGATTACAAGATGGGGGTAGAGGAGGGAAAGGTTGGCTGGGGAAATGGTGGGGCCTGAATGAGGTTTTTCAAATGATGTTTCATATCTTCAAGTTAGTCTATCCATAATATATTCCACAGTTAAAAATAACTTCTGCAATGTGATGGAAATTGGTATGCAGAGCTTAGAGTAACAGTAGATGTTTTAAAATTTGTTTCAAAATCCATATCTCTTTAAAAATGATTTTGGCTTTATTGTAAATTTTAGAAGGGGTAATGCATATTACTTAGTCATCTTATTGATTGTGTTCAGAGCAGACCTTTCAATCTAATAAAAATATACAGAATGCTTATCTGGCATTACACCTGAAAATTTAGACTCAAGTAATATGTAAATTAATTTCTATTAGATATACAAATATGTGGGTATTTACTATTTAACTGTAGCAAGCTTTCTAAGTAATGAAAATTGTCTTATTTAATATCTGTACTTGATCTAGTTAGTTAAGAAAAACAATTATTGTACACTTAGTTATAGGAATATAGACACTAGTTAAGAAACACCAACACATGCTTAAAGTGCCCCATTGACCATGACAAAGAAATATCATTTACCTGGAATACATCCAAACCACTAATAAAGGCTGCCAGGCGAGACAGCGACTGCTTACCACTGCCCCCAACACCTATAAGGAGAGCATTTCCACGAGGGGATTCAAGGATGCGGTTAATTCGACAGATATGGGACATGGCATCTTCAAAGAGTACCAAGTTCATGGCGGCATTCAATTCATTGTAACTGTCAAGGACGTCTGAGAGAATTTTGTTGATTTGCGGCCAACCAGTAATAAACCCATACACGGCATCACCCACACCGTTGGCAAAATGGCAGCAGATCAGGGGCTTCTCATTCACTGCCTCTTCTTTTTGATCCTTTTAAAAGTTGGTGAAAGTAATTACTGGCGGTTTTTCATAATTATGGGCTTAAAATTTTACAAAGGAATTTTGCTAAAATTATCATTTCTTTAAAACTTTTTGTGAGCATTATAAAACTTTTTGTCTTCCCTTAAAAAAAACTTATTTTACTGTTTTAAACAGATTCTGTTTTCCCTACTTGACATATATTTTAAACTGTGTGATTACTTGACACATTACAGTCTCAATTAATTTTAGTTTAGTAACCAGCTTGTATTCCATTTTTCTTTTACTTGTATTAGAAACAGTGCAATGAAATATAAATTCTGTCAACAGACCTCAAAGTTTTTTTTAATGATTTCAGTATGAAACTTCTCATACAGCTCAATGTCATTGTCATCCACAAGTTTGTCCTTGTAAACCCTCTCAGCTTCATGAAAGTATAACCTGACCAGATGTGTTGGAGTCCTACATGTCTCTGCAGCAGCAAACAACATGCCCTGAAAATGTCATAGATTGTTGAAATATTAAGTGGGATATGACAGTTATCTCAAGCCCTCTTTTTACCAAGGCATTTAGTTTTTTTTACAGTGTTTCTTTTGAGGATGTCTCCAGCATGCTGTGCAGATTAATTTGTGCAAGAAAATTTATCAGGTATTTTTCTCAATAACTCAATTACTGAGCCAGGTTTTCGGGGGCTAACAGAAAATTTAAGTTCAAGTCTACAAATGAAAGATTGACAGTTTTACTTTAGTATGAAATTTGAATTTATTTTGCAAAGATATGATCTAACTTCAATCACATGAGTCAGTTACAACTGAAGCAGGACTTTGTGTAAAAAAAAACACAAAAACCAATACAAAAGATTTCAAATAAAAACTTAGGACCTGTGATTTGAATTTAATAACTTTAAAGAATGCTGGTGCTTATTCCACCAAACACCTTTCATTCTAGATTCTAGTGTAAATTACAACATATTTTTAAATACCTGGAAGATATTGGACATGTCTCTTAGGTTAAAGATGTAGTGAAATTTGATAGCAGTTGGCAAAAAACTGGATATCATTTTGTACTGTAGAGCGATGGCCCCCTGAACAATTTGAGCACAGTAACGCTGGACAACCGTGTTGAAATTATTGAGGGACATGTGCTGACTCAATATATTTGTGTATATAGCAGCCAGTGCATCTTTGGTGGGCAAACTCAAGGCAAACACACAGAAGTGGCGCTGTAACAGTGTGATAAAGTAGGTTTCAGGCCAGACAGAAATTGCATGTTGTTGCTTTAAGATTTAATTTAAATACTTGATCAAATGGTATGTTTTCTTACACACTGAAATAAAATTAATTTACAGCCAACTTAATAGAGGTAGTGGCTCAGTTAAGAATACATCTATGTCAAATAGTCTGGCCCATGTCAAAATATTCTTGTTGTCTAAGGTCTTAAGCTGATGGCGACTATTTGGTGTCTCAAATTCTCATGTCACAGATTCCACCTGGTCTATCTTCATTGGTCATACAACGGACTAGTTCAATGAAAAACAACGCTAAAAGGTTTAATGTATATTACTGGTTTTATTTCACAAAACTCGAACACATTCACTTGGTAAGCTACACAAGGAAATCCATTCATAAATACATCTGTAGATTATTATTTCATTCAGGCAAACATCTCCCAGTGAATCTGTATATAAAAAGACCCGTCTCTCTTCCGTCCGTGAACATAATATAACCCCGCTCAAAAAGTTGTCTCCCTTTTATAACCCCAAAATCCCATAATGAAAATCGTTCACACTCGCTCACAAGCCCCATTTGTCACCAAAATCAAAACACGCACATTCTCTTTGATTTCATGACCTTGACAATCTAGACATATCAACTGCACCACAAACATAAGAACTAAATGTGGACATATCTTTTAATCACATCATTTTTTAGAGTTGGCTCATGTTAAAATATACAATTCTTATTAGTTATGTGAGCTACATAGGACTATTGGGACTATGCTATAATAGGGGGCAGGGGAGTGTTGTTTTTGGCCTTATATACACCAACTAGGTGCAATCTATTCTGTATTGAATTATGATCATCCCATTCAGAGATAGGTAAAAATAAAAACTTACCTGCAGCCTGGCGTCAATGGTGAATGAGCCAGCCGTTGGGTTCATGCAGGACACAAACTGAGTGTTGTGGATTTCTTTCAAGGAGAGTTTCTGTCTGTCGTACCAGTGTGCATGGTCTATACAAGCCCTGACCAGGGTGTGTGGTTGCACGGTAAAATATTTATCCACCTTAAGTATAAAAAAAAGCGAATACCAAATCTGACCACCAAAATAAAATGGAGACTGATGTTGAATGGTTATGTTGTTTATGTTCCCACACCAGTGTGATATAAAATGGAGACTGATGTTCAATGGTTATGTTGTTTATGTTCCCACACCAGTGTGATATAAAATGGAGACTGATGTTGAATGGTTATGCTGTTTATGTTCCCACACCAGTGTGATATAAAATGGAGACTGATGTTCAATGGTTATGCTGTTTATGTTCCCACACCAGTGTGATATAAAATGGAGACTGATGTTGAATGGTTATGCTGTTTATGTTCCCACACCAGTGTGATATAAAATGGAGACTGATGTTGAATGGTTATGCTGTTTATGTTCCCACACCAGTGTGATATAAAATGGAGACTGATGTTCAATGGTTATGCTGTTTATGTTCCCACACCAGTGTGATATAAAATGGAGACTGATGTTCAATGGTTATGCTGTTTATGTTCCCACACCAGTGTGATATAAAATGGAGACTGATGTTCAATGGTTATGCTGTTTATGTTCCCACACCAGTGTGATATAAAATGGAGACTGATGTTGAATGGTTATGCTGTTTATGTTCCCACACCAGTGTGATATAAAATGGAGACTGATGTTGAATGGTTATGCTGTTTATGTTCCCACACCAGTGTGATATAAAATGGAGACTGATGTTCAATGGTTATGCTGTTTATGTTCCCACACCAGTGTGATATAAAATGGAGACTGATGTTCAATGGTTATGCTGTTTATGTTCCCACACCAGTGTGATATAAAATGGAGACTGATGTTCAATGGTTATGCTGTTTATGTTCCCACACCAGTGTGATATAAAATGGAGACTGATGTTCAATGGTTATGCTGTTTATGTTCCCACACCAGTGTGATATAAAATGGAGACTGATGTTGAATGGTTATGCTGTTTATGTTCCCACACCAGTGTGATGCTGGTAAACCTTAATTTGAAAGTGAAACAATGCCAGTTATCAGGTGTTTTTCATCAGCTCCATATGTATGGTGTACGATGTCTCTTTGATGATATGGGGACAGGAAAATAGTGGGCATGTATTTTGGGTAGATATTTATTTTGTGTTGTCTCCTTTTTCTTTGTTAGATCTCTCATTAAATACCCCGAACGAAAAGACTGAACACTTCCTTACCAACTAGTTCCTGTTGATCCTTTGTAAGCAAAGACTATCAATGCAACATTTGATTGATTTGATAAACGCTTTATTTAGTTCAGATTTAGTCTAGATGACTGGAAAATGGGCCAGGGTGCAGTGGATGACCATCAGTGTTTCTAGTGTCTAACTGTGCCTTTTACAAGTTCCACATTATGTATGCTGCCCCATTTCCACCCACTGGATCATTTAAGGATCTCTTCTGCGAAGTTCACCAGGTCCAGTGTTCACATGTGAGATAGGCACACATCCTTCTACACTGTATTGTGTAATACTCATAACAAAGTGAGTAACGACAATACTTAAGACAGGTTTATAAGTAGGCTGTAGCCCCAATTTTTAAAAAAAAGGTGTAAATTGAAGAGAATATGAACACCACCCACCCACCCCCCCCCCACCCCCACAAACCATTGAAAGATAAATCACAATAAAGTCACTAAAACAGTTAAGTACCTCAGGCATGTTCATGTCATCAACAAAATAAATAAGTTTTCTTGTGCCTGGTGGGCCATAGTTGCGCCCCGCTTTTTTCTCCAGTGGTTTCTCCAGGATGTTTTGCAGCATTTCACTGGTGGTGTAGAAGTTGAATGGCACGTTGGCTATCATGTATTCCTCTGGTAAGGACTTGAGCTTGTTGTTCATCAAGACCGTTTTCCCAGTCCCGGCAGCTCCAACCAACATGACCGGCCTACGAGTGGCAACCAACATGTCCAGGAAAAATCTGAGTCTATGAGTTTCTGCTGTGTGAACAATGGTTGCCTGTGGGTGGAGTATTGTGAGGAATTTTACTAAGAGAATAGACTAATACAATCTACAATACATGAACAATATAACTACACATTAACTACAAAATTCTGTCCCTGGCGTACAGCTGTATAGAAGGCTCTGCACCGGAATATCTTAAAGAACTGATTTATAAACATGTATCTTTAAAGACCCTGCGGTCTTCAACACAGTCCTTACTGAAAATTCCCAGTGTGGATGAACACAGAGAAATGTCTGAAGGAGTGCGCTCTATTGAAGCGATAGTGCCAAAATTATGGAACAGTTGGCCTCAATTTTGAGGGGAATTGAAAATGATAAATAATCATTTAAGAAACATTTTAAAACTTTTTTGTTTAAATAGATTTAAGAAAACCAGAGCGCAGTGAGCATGCTTAAGTAGCATAGATACCAGCGCGATATAAATATCCAATTAATCAATCAAACCTAAGCTATTAATAATTATGTAAGCTGGGGGAATTATTGTGGGCATAATAAGTTTCATTTTTTTAAATTGTTGTTTCTGAATAGCAACAGAAGGATCATTGTCTCATTCCACTACATGTCACTACTTTCATAGACTAAATGATCATTGCCTCATTCCACTACATGTCCCTACTTTCATAGACTAAATGACCATTGTCTCATTCCACTACATGTCACTACTTTCATAGACTAAATGACCATTGCCTCATTCCACTACATGTCCCTACTTTCATAGACTAAATGACCATTGTCTCATTCCACTACATGTCACTACTTTCATAGACTAAATGACCATTGCCTCATTCCCCTACATGTCACTACTTTCATAGACTAAATGACCATTGTCTCATTCCACTACATGTCACTACTTTCATAGACTAAATGACCATTGTCTCATTCCACTACATGTCACTACTTTCATAGACTAAATGACCATTGCCTCATTCCACTACATGTTGCTTCTTTCATAGACGAAATGACCATTGTCTCATTCCACTACATGGCACTACTTTCATAGACTAAATTCTTAAAGAGACCTTAATTGTCGCCATTGCTCCCAAGGAAACGGTGTATCCTTAATTCCCAATGGGTATTACTTTATGGCAAGGCCCAGAAGATGAGGCTCGCCCATGATGTCTTGACCGGGGCAATAAGGTTCGACCAGCTCACCCCAAATCAGACAATGAATTAGTATTATGGCTCTCTTGCTAAAAGTTTATATAATAATAATAATCTGTGTTCAACATTACCTGAAGTGGAACATCTGGATCAAATTCAAACACAGGCACCAAATTAATCCATGGTTTAAAAGTGTGGGTCTGAGGGCAGATGTAGTAATCGAAAACAGTTCCTGAAGAGGGAAACTTGACTGTTTTATATTCCAGCACAAACCATTTCGTGAAGTCAACTCGATGGTCACACAGCTGTGGACAGCAGAGGCAGAGATGATATTATACAAATGGACTTAGATTAATAAGTAGAATCAATTATAACAAAGGTTAAATTTAACACTTTTCTCTTTCTTACAAAGCAGAAATGAGTTAGTTTACCATAAACTAAGATCTTTCTGTAAACATAACTAATTTTTAACATGTTTAGAATATGTCATGTTAAAATAATGTGTGAACGATTCATTTAAAAAAATGTATTATATGAAGGACTCTACACCCAATATGCACTCCTTCAGCTATCACCACATATGAAAGTACTCTACACCCATTATGCTCTACTCCAGCTATCACCAAACATGAAAGTACTCTACACCCATTATGCTCTACTCCAGCTATCACCACATATGAAAGTACTCTACACCCGTTATGCTCTACTCCAGCTATCACCACATATGAAAGTACTCTACACCCATTATGCTCTACTCCAGCTATCACCAAACATGAAAGTACTCTACACCCGTTATGCTCTACTCCAGCTATCACCACATATGAAAGTACTCTACACCCATTATGCTCTACTCCAGCTATCACCAAACATGAAAGTACTCTACACCCATTATGCTCTACTCCAGCTATCACCACATATGAAAGTACTCTACACCCATTATGCTCTACTCCAGCTATCACCACATATGAAAGTACTCTACACCCGTTATGCTCTACTCCAGCTATCACCACATATGAAAGTACTCTACACCCATTATGCTCTACTCCAGCTATCACCATATATGAAAGTACTCTACACCCATTATGCTCTACTCCAGCTATCACGACGTATGAAAGTACTCTACACCCATTAGGCTGTTCTCCAGCTATTACCACATATGAAAGTACTCTACATCCTTTATGCTCTACTTCAGCTCTCTACTTACCTGATCTTGAAACATTGAACCCCCAAATGCCCAGATGCAGCAGAACACAAAATACAACTCGTACAAGTCCTTAGGTGATTCAGGGGGGCAGTTCTCCTCTGTAAGTAGACTCTCCAATAAGTAGGTCAGCATCTGAAAGAAAACAAGGGATTATTCCTATGTATGTCTAACAGTTTAGTTGAAATACAATTAAGATTTATATTGCCTGTGATCTAAAACGAAGTAATTAAATTCAAAAGTACAATTTGCCGTTGTTGACACTGACAAGGGCAAATTTGTTCTATGTGAAGGAATCAAGTTTTCCATAAAGCTGATTTAAACTCAACTCCTTATAATTCAAATTTATTGATATGTAATTACAATCACTTATTTATATCCAAATTATTACTGTCAATAATACATTTTAAAATATTTTACCTTCCAGTAAGCTACTGCCTTGTGTTACATTAAGGGATTTACCGATAGCTGCAGTGTCTAACATTTTAATAAATTTACCTGCACATGTGCTATTTCTTGTATTGGTGTTATTTTCTTAAATCGAATTCTCAGACAGTCCAGTATGGACCCCACATATTTATCAAACAATATTGTCAGGTTGGCTTTCTCTTGCTGAACCTCTCTCTTGTCAATCCAACTCTGTGCATATCTGAAAAGGCAAATAACTGGAATAAATACAATTAAAAGAGCCTTTTTTTAAATACCCTTTCAGGCTATTTCGTTCATTATGGATTTGTATGTATATTGATACAACAAGTAAGAAATGTAAAGGACCCCCCCCCCCAACCCCATTCCCAACCCAGGCAATAGAGATACCGCGTGGCCTCAAATATTCACTGTACAGTCTTGCAGTTAAATTATATTTTGCAAAATTGTAAACCCCACTTCCTCATTTCAAAGTGTACGAGTATGTTATAGTTTTTTAAAATTAAAATAACTCCATGAATTGTTCAGGAAATACTAATGAGAAATGAGCTCACGGATTCCAACCAATGTCATTTTGGTTGATGAAGAGGATCCCAGCACGGGACACTGTGGCAGGGGTGGCTGTTTTCAGATTGCTAATCTCAAACAAGAGTCGCATTGACCTGGTCATTGTAATACGTTCATTGCTGGCCAAAGTGAGCACCTAAAATACAAGACTTGTTAAATGTCCAGGTCAGTTTAACAAATAGCATTTTCTCTATGTATAGCATGTGAAATTTAATTACCGTAAGCTTACTTCAGAGTAAATAGCATCATTCTAAATTGTTTGACAACAATGTAGCTGTATTTGTTTGCAAGGCCTTCACAAGCCAGTGAAGCACCTGTGCAGTCTTAAGACATTAAATGCTAAGCATGAGTTCAAATAAATGAAACAAAACACTAAAACTTTTACACTGGTGTTTCTACTGCAGCATCAAATTTTAACAGCAATATTTAAAGTTTATTTAAACACTGATATCATGTTAATCAGCCAACCATAGCCCAGGATAAAAATAATTATGAATGATTGTTTTTTTTTAAAAATCAATTTTTTAAAAAATTAAATATTTCTTTCCACCCCCTTCCTTTCAATTCTTCTGAACTTTGTGTCAGTGACTTATGACCACTCATATTCTTTTCTCTCGTTTTTTAACTTAGATACATATGTAGCTTTAATTTATCTTATGAATGCTTTTTTTTTTTTGCTTTTTTTTTGAAGTGATGAAGACATTTGCTGAAACGTTTACATTTGTATTCTGTGTGACCATTATTAAATCTCAACCTATATTGTGTTATTTACACAAATTGTTAGTCTCTTATTAATCTATGTGAAAGCTCAATCGCAGTCCAACACTTTTATGACTATTTACAACAGTTCTCTTAGATAACCTTGTTGTCATCCATGACAGTGTTGAGAGACTCAATCCACATTGGATCAATGTCTCCATCTAAGACAATCCACTTGGGGCCATCTCCTGACATGTTGGCCAGATCTCTCATTATTACAGAGAAAAGACCTGTTTCAAAAGAAGTTTTAATAAATAACATTAGGAAATTTACCCTGAATGCTTGTTGTTTCCTCGGATCAGTGATGTGTATTACCAAGACTAAGGATAGCATCAGTACAGCAGGTTTGTTGCTGACTTGAAAAGGCATTAGAATCTTTTTTTTTTAATCTCAGCAACAACAATACAGAAAAGTTAACATTTCTCCATGAAGGTTACATGCATGTTTTATTTAAGTTTCATTAGATGGCCATGCAATTAGTGTATCACAGATTTTGAATACTTTTGTCTAAACTTGGTTTAAGCTTGCAGGGAAAGCTATTACTGATTTTAGTGTTTTACATCCTTCGAAGGGTCAGTCAATTACATATATTTTAAACATAAATAATTTTTTTTTTAAAATTATGATTACATCTCTAAAAAACATTTATACAATAACAGTAACTTCAATTCATTGTCAAATGATGTATAACACTTCAAGTCTAGAATTTATATTAGGCTCAGGAAAATGAGAATATGATTTGATGTTATTTATTGAAAATTTACTCTGTGCACTTTTCAACCGCTATACGTTTTGTTAAAATGTGTAATGTAGTTTTTTATTGTTAAATAAAACTTGAAGAAAATTTGAAGATTTATTGTGTATTGATTAACTGTTTGTGCTGTTGCCAACAAAAATTAATTTAATAGTCCCAATATATATAAAATTCATTTTTATAGAAAAGCACATTCAATTTCCTTTCTTTAGATAGACACACTTTGGTCTAATCTCTTATATTAATCTTAGGATTCAAATTTAAGTTTAACCTTCGTCTAGATTTGGTTCTGTGTCTGAAAGTGTTTGATAAAACTCGGGAAAAACCTCGGAAGTCAATGAGTTAAATTAGAAATAGGTAATCAATGGACAGGAAATGAGAATTAGCATTGCAAAAGGTTTTTTTTGGAATAAATTTGATAGCTTATTGAAAATAATAAAACAAATGATAAATAAACTTGTTTATTTTAATTATTATTTTTTTAAAATAAGTACATGGGAAGAATGGAATAAATAATGCAGTTACCATCCTTCCATTCTCTGGTAGCTGGGCTGATGATTCCAAACAGTTCATCATTAGTTACAGATTTAGGGTCAAGGTCTATGGCAATGGGCTTTCTACCCAGGATTTTATTGGTTTGCTTCAAAGCATTCCATACACAGCTTTTGCCAGTGCCTGCATTGCCCAGTATAAACACAGAATGCCTCACATCAAATAGTTCTTGTAACTGTACCACCTGAAACAATTGTTATGTAGTATAGACCAATGCTTCCCAAACTTTAAGACCACCAGGGATAGGTGGCAGATTAAAATATTCTCTTTTTATTTGACCATAAGTATCAATGTTGTGTTGATCGGCAATGAAAGACTCATGGACTAGTCCTAGTCTGTGGACAACCATTTATGGAATGCTGGTAAAGAGGATGCTCCCATAGCATGCAGTGATAAAACTGATCTGACAATACAAGTGAGGTTGCCTTTTTTTTTAAATTCAACACTGAATGCAGCATATGACATCATATTTCTAGATTTATA
Organism: Lymnaea stagnalis; assembly: GCA_964033795.1. NCBI lineage: Eukaryota > Metazoa > Mollusca > Gastropoda > Lymnaeidae > Lymnaea > Lymnaea stagnalis. Next base: position 574,862 of record CAXITT010000207.1, read on the forward strand.
AAATAAAATCAGTCATTTGTATTTATCAAAAGGTACTCACCTTTAGGATAAAGTTTTCTTCAGCTTGCAGTTTAAGCTGTAGCGTTGCTGCCCTTATGTTCTTTTCAAATTCAACGTCTCTTTTTCTGGGTACATCTAATGCTGGGAATAGGTCACCAATAAGTCCCATAAAAACAGGCATGTCGTCAACCACTATTTTAGGGATGTTGAAATCTCGTAATGCCCTCATCAGTACCTGTTAATATATGACAGAGCAAACTTAAGGTAAAATGGAGTTTCATTATTGCATTATTCAGGATTGAAATTAAAAACTTTCAATGCTTTGTTTCCCCACTTTTCTATGCAAATGAAAATTTTGATAAAACAAATTTTTTTAATACAGGGGTTAGTAAACTTTTTTTTTTTTAATTTTTTTTTAGTCAATTTTTTAAATTAAATCTGCTGAAAAAGATATTTAGAAATCATGAGGTGGATTGTTTAAATGGCATTAGATTTAAAAAAAAAAAATGAAAATGCCTAACGATAAAAAGACCAGAATTTATACATTCAAAGAGCTGAAATTTTTTTAATACAGTGGTTAGTAAACTTTTTTTTTTTTAATTTTTTTTTAGTCAATTTTTTAAATTAAATCTGCTGAAAAAGATATTTAGAAATCATGAGGTGGATTGTTTAAATGGCATTAGATTTAAAAAAAAAAAAAATGAAAATGCCTAACGATAAAAAGACCAGAATTTATACATTCAAAGAGCTGAGTGCCGCTCCAGATCCAAGGTTGCCAACTGGTGATTTAACACATGGGAAATAATAATTGTCAAATAGGAAAAGAAGTGAAATATGGCATACATACAGACAAAAGAAAACAGTGAAAATTTTGGCTGAAAACCTGCGACAACAAAAAAAGGAGGAACAGAGAACAATGAACAAGAGAGAATAAAAAAATTACTTATTTAGATTATAAAGACGAGCAGTTCATTTTTTCAGATCTGTATAATATCTGTCACTTCACACTAGCAATAGCCTATTTAATTTTCTTAATAAATGCAATTGTTTATTTTGTATTTTATGGTTCACTCTTTACTTTAATCTTTAATATAATAGGGAAGTCTTAAAAATGGATAAAACAGTGTTTGTCCATCTGTGACCAAAGGAGTAATAAGGGGAGAGACTGCAATCAGGTTAGTACAAAATAAAATGAGTAAAACAGAGTATGGTTAAACCTGAAAAATTAAACGCAACAAAACAGCGAACGTGTCGGCAGAAAGCCTTCGTCAGCGAACAAAACAACAGAAAAAACGTTAAGAAATAGCACTTAGCTGGTAAGTAGTATCTGTGGGCAGCAATAGAAGTGTGGCAGAAGGAAACTGAGTGAGAGTTTAAATAAGCAGCGGCGAAAAAAGGGGGGAGAAAAAAGTTCACTGTGATAGGTCAGAACGTGGAGGGGCGGAGCTAGGGTCAAGCTGTGAACAGAGACATAACATTAATCCCATCTGGCGTCAAGGTGCCGTAACGGCAGATGGGATTAATGTTATGTCTCTGTTCACAGCTTGACCCTAGCTCCGCCCCTCCACGTTCTGACCTATCACAGTGAACTTTTTTCTCCCCCCTTTTTTCGCCGCTGCTTATTTAAACTCTCACTCAGTTTCCTTCTGCCACACTTCTATTGCTGCCCACAGATACTACTTACCAGCTAAGTGCTATTTCTTAACGTTTTTTCTGTTGTTTTGTTCGCTGACGAAGGCTTTCTGCCGACACGTTCGCTGTTTTGTTGCGTTTAATTTTTCAGGTTTAACCATACTCTGTTTTACTCATTTTATTTTGTGACCAAAGGAATAAGAATCCACAGTGTATGTAAAAAAAAAAAAAAGTTATTTACCTGATCTTCTGGTCTTTCCCTGTCTCCTCTTTTTAAAGAACCAGCCACCACAAGCACAGATTTTATTGCTCGCAGACCCCAGTCATAATGATCCTTTCATATCAGGAAGATGAAAAAATTTTTTACAAAGAAATCTCTACAGTGAACATTTATTTTACCGGTACATTGAAATATTAATTTAAAATTTATATATATACGTTATTAATAAATAACAATGAACTTAACATTTAAAATGAACATGCGATGAAACAATAAAAAAATAAGAACAGCTGTCAGAAGCAAGATTTTTTGATTACCTTATGGGAGGAGTAGTTAATCACCATCTTTGTTATTAATTACTTCCTTTTTTTTTTTTTTTTAAAGTTTTGCTCTGAGAAAATGTTTGTTGATTCTAGCCAGCATACAACAATGCAAAATTTAATTTAATTTAAATAACATTAATATTAAAAACCTGAAATAACCCATAGAAAAAACAAAACCACAGAGGGCTGCCCCGCTGCCCAGACTACTCTCATACTTTTGTTCAGGTGTCTTCAGCGCCCTCACTTTCTGCTCCCCCCACCCCCATCCATCCCCTGTCCCCAATAATGGCATAGATCCAAATCAGTTTTGAAATGTTTGCAACGTTCTGTAAATAAAACTTTGAGTTAACATGCAATAATCAACACAGCCACAAAAGTACCAAAATTTTTGTGATTTTTTTCCTTTACTGGATCTTTGGTGACTTTCTGGAAAGTACAATTTCTATTTACTCTAAAAAAATCCATCACAAAAGGTTGTTGAGCTTACCACCCTCAACACTTGTTTTACTAACTATAACACATTCATTTATAAAAAAAAATACTCAAACATTCATTTTCTTAATGTCTACACATGCTCATATGACCAAAATAATTTTGTGTTTCCGATGGCACTATTTAGTGTTGTTAACTTAATGTACACACTTGTGACACAAAACAGCTGTTTTCCTGCTGGCTCTTAGCATTGTTGGTGGAAAGAAAGAAAAAAATAAAGATGCGCCTGGTCTTTTCTTATAATTACGATTAAGAAGTGGAACTTACTTGTTTAGAGAGTAACTCCTTACACAAGCTGTAAAGAGTAATAAATTTCCTGGCCAGCAGCCTGGCATCCAGAAATCCTTCAGCAACTAACATAATTTCACAGATGAGCTCAAAATCTGGTACTACCATAGCACATGGTCTACAATTTTAAAAACAAAATCTTAAAATACAATAAATGTAAAAATTTACTTGAATAAGCAACATAATAAAACATGTATGATTGATGATTATTTGATTTAATAAAATATAATAAAACCCCAAAAATAAAAAGTTTAAAAAAAAATTCATTTAAATATTATTAACCCCACAAAAATAAATATATCATACTTAGGTACATTTGTTAAGTAATAAATTTTGGATTAAGTCAGTTGGAATAACTGGTTCCCTGTTCATGTCAACTCTAAAGACAATTGAAAAATGGGAATTTTCTCAAAATGTATTACAAGAAAAAATTGAAAAGGTTTTAAAAAATATTTAAACATCCACTCAATTTTTACCTAAATAAAGCTTTGAGATTCTCTGGTAGCTCAGCTCTTCCGGCATAGCCAGGATTCATCGTGATAAATGCTCCTACTGTTGGAACCAGCTTGATATTTTCTCCCATAAAATTGAATCTCTTTTTCTTGTCTCTTATTGCATCCTGTATTGTCTTCACCTGGGCAGTGCCAAAAAATATTTAATTCTACATTAAAGGAGAAAAACATTTTTGGGTCAGCAGTGTTATTTTTGTGAAATTTTCAAATTTTGCTTGAATTTAATTAATTGATTTTGTTATCTACCTGTACAGCAATCACAGACAGCACTTCCACTGCAATCCTGTTAAATTCATCAAAACATCCCCAAGCTCCAGACTGGGATAAACCTTTAAATATATTACCCACAGACTGGAAAAAGATTTTCAATAGTTATTACATCACTTAAAAGATTTTTTATACTAATAGTTTATAAATAGTTTGATTTGATTTATTTATTCCTTTTTTTACAAGTCAAATTTTATGATAGGTTATCAATTTTTTAAAATAATTTCTAATGTTTTAATTGAAATTTGGAAAAGTATATTCTTTATTTTTTGCATGATTACTTTAAGTATCTCTATCATTTACATTTTTGAAAATTGAATGGCCTTTCAACATATTATATTATTTTTAAGTTGTTTTGGGGTTACTTAACACATACATAAAATAATTTGATGTGCTTTAAATTGCCATTTTTATTACCTTATAATCCATCTGCTCAGAACAATTAAATACATACACCATTATACCAAGAGCTCTGCCCAGATCTTTTGTGGTTTCTGTCTTGCCAGTACCAGCTGGTCCAGCTGGAGCTCCACCCATAATTAAATGGAGAGACTGAGTCAGGGTGATGTAGCATCTATTGATAAAACTATATGGCTTTACATTCAACTTAGATTTATAAGACATTGGATATTAAAATAATGTGCTGTATCTCAGAAAAATGTTAATTTTTATTTTTAAAACAGTGTCAGCAAATGCAACTAGAATAATAGCCATAATTCATAACTTTTTTTAATATTATTATTATGTACAACTTAGCAGAGTACTGATACATTCTGACCAGAGTATTTGAAGTTTAAAGAATCAAACATATTATGTTGATTGAATATTATCAACCTGTCAGTTAATGGTGTAATAACAAGTCGAGGTGTGTTGCCTAAATATTCCTTATCATAGCGGAACTGAGCATCACAAATATTGGCAAAACAGTCATCCTCTTTATGGTCCCATCTATGTCGAAGTTGGGATAGCCATACAAAACACTGGCCATTGTCCACCTGATCAAGAAGTAATGTTTTATAACTCATTTCAAAGTTACATCGAAATCTTTAAAAATTTTCATAAAGAATTTGCTCTAACAGTTTTCTAGATTGTTAAAATTTAAACAAGAAATAGTCATACAGAAGTTCAAAGTTAATCTCTTATTTAAATGCTAAAATAAAACCATTTGTGTTATTTCCATCCCATTCATCTCCTTCTCAAGATGAAAGTGATGATGTTTTAAATAAAATAGAATTTTAAAAAAGGAATTAAAAATTATTTTTATTTTTAAACTAAGCTAAAACACTTTTTTTGTTTGTTTGTGAAAAGACATCAGGGTACGTTAGTCCAAATCTGATTGCCTAATCTAATTATATTTCCTGCCTCAATAATCTCAAGTCTATATAAACCAGTTATCAAAGTAATCATGTTAAGAAAAAGTGACATTTTTTAAAATACTGAGTACCAGTAACTAAAAAAATAGTGCTGAAATATTCTTCTATTGTCAAAAATGTATTTTTGTAACCATCCACTAACTTTCAATGCAATCATTTTAGCCACCACATCTCTAGCATGGACATCAATTGTGCAAATAGTCATAATTTTTTGTCTGTCTCCAACACTGAGGTCACCTAATAGTAAGTTGATGAGACTGTTCAGTTGCCCAATCTGAAAATAGACAATTCAAGGAAATGTCATGTATGTATAATTTAATTTATGACTTTCCTGTACTCATAAAATGAGAAGCGCTACTTGTCAGTCTGCTTCAACTCACCTGCTTTTTTAAATAATCTTTAAGGGCACCTTCGTGACCCTCTTCCAACTTAAAGAATGCTTGATTCACCTCAGTTGTCCACCAAATTTGAGTTCCACAGAGAGCAGGCTGAAAAGAAAAACAAAAATTAAAAAATATTGATGTATTTATTTGAATTAAAATAATGGCATAAGTAAAAGACTCATCATAGGGTGAGTACCTGCTGTTCAGTTATTATAGTTTGTTGCATTACCTGTGCTGGATAGTCAAAGATCCACTTCTCTCTGGGCTTTTCTTCATATGAGGCCACAGCCTCACTCATCTCTTTGCGAATTGTAGCTTTCATATCATCCTCAACACGATTTAGCCAGACTTCAACCTTGACAATGTGGAACAAAAAGCTTTGGCCGAAGAATACATGACGAGAAAATTACTTTGCTACTAATGCAATTATTTTAAAACTCAAAATAAACTAGAATCTTAAATTATCAATGACTGTTTTAAGAAATTTTTTTTTTTTAAATTTTGTTAGAAACTAAAGCATTAATTCTCACTTGATACAAACACAGTTCAGCAAACTAATCTTTAATGTAAACAGGACATTCACCAAATCAAACTGAACTTCAGAGAGTATTATTTATGGCATACCCTATATATCACATTTTCAACCTCCATAAATTTTGTATGGCTTATCCTAGTGAATAAATTAAGTAACTTCACACAAATTCAGCAAAGATTTTGTCAAAATTATATCTATATATTAAAAATCCAACAGAAATCCAATTCTCACCTGGCCAGATAGATCACACACATGTTCTAGTTTAATTCGTTCACCTTCTTTACTGAACATTGCATGAGCCATAGGAGGATCGCCTTTAGCAATCTCAAGGTTTGCTAAACTATCAAAAAGTTTTGTCAACTGTTTGGCAACCTAAACACACACACAAAAAAGTGGGGGAAAATGTACATCACTTTAAAAGTATGAAAGGCTTTTCAAAATTTGTGTACTGAAAAGTAACCATAAATTACAAAAAGAAGGTTTAACTCCTTCACAATTTTAGATGTACTAAATTGGGACCATTAATATCCAATAACTTAGGCTGATTTTTTAAACATTGCAGTGTTTTGGTAAAAATGGTTAATAAAACTGGTGATGATTAACCTTACCAGACCACTGCACCGCTTTTTTGGTAATTTCTAAATCTGCCGCTATACCGCTCTACCTAATTTTCGGTACTTTGCTTACTACGTGAAAAAATGCATCACAAACTAACCACTTGTTTGCATGTAACTAATACTTTTCTATACCATGATGGTTTTTTCTCTTTAATGCTCAGGGGTCCAGGTATAGGGGACAGTTAGGTTCAGGGCCTCAGGCCTAGTAGGGTTAATTTAGGAATTATTACACATTAAAATGTTCACAGCAACTGCTTGGCACTATGAGTAGTTATAATAAAAGAAATAAACTAGAATTACAGACAAAAATTCATAGAGGGAGATAAACTCACACAAAATTAATTCAGGAGGCTGCTAACTGAAAGTGGAAAAGAAAAAGAGTGTCTCAATTATAAATTAATATTTCAAAATCAAGAAATTAAAATGTAACAAAAAAATTATTCATTAATTCTCTGAAATATTTAAACAATGAATTACAAAATAGTAAAAAGAAATCAATGTCCAATTTTAAAACAAAAAGCGGAATCTTACAACAGGTGGGTTGTTTCCATTTGACAAAATGTCCAACAGATCTGCAGATGAAACGAAATAGAAACGAGGGAAAGCAAGTCGCTTTGTTTCAAGGTATTCAGCTAAGGCCTTCTCACATTTCACAAGCTCTTTTTGTATGCTGTCCAGTCTGTCATAAAGTCTGGGCTGATTGCAGGCATCTACAACGATTTTTGTTACACTCATTTCACTTGCAATTTCCTGAAGAAATTTATGAATTAAAATAATCAGTTAATAAAGAAGCAGTTTTTTTAATAAGAAGAATCATATCATGTTTTAAAAAGGAATTAAAATATATTTTACCATAGTTAGTTTAACATTTTTAAAAAAAAAGTAATTAAGTTTTCTACATTGACTTTGATATTTTTTTATGACTTCTAACAGATTACAGAAGCATAATAAAAAATATTTTGGACAGAAAATAACCAAATCATCCTTGACATACTTTACCTTAAAATTGTTGTCAACACGCTCAAATCTGTCTGTATCTTCTGGGAGCTGCTTTCTAATGTCTTCTGATCCAATAAAAATACTTTCTAAATGCATCCATGTCCGTTGGACTTGCATATATATTGATATTACCTATTTTGTGGATCGGAAAACAAATAAATTTATGAGTTCTAATAATCCGTTTTGACTCAAAAGATGATAAAGTCCTTTTTCGCGTAATGATAGGACACAAAATACAAAAATTACCTGGTCAGTAACAGACAATTTCTGTTGCCACGTTGACACTTGTTCCAGAAAATGGGCAATGTATTTTGATGTCATCATATTTTGCAATTGGACCTGATTTTTCAAAGGAAAAATTATGATAAATATAAAACTGTTAACAACATTTACACAGCTTTAATTTGATGACATTTTCAATCATTATTTTAGTAAGCTTAAGAGCAAATAGTTCTATAACCTGATTGTCTTCTAATGTTTCGATGACCTCCTCCTCTGCAGTCAGTAAAGTTGTCTTTGTCCTGGGATGCTCAGTGTGAATAAAGGCCATATTTGCCCATGTCACCCCGAATTCCCGAAGTGTTTTCTCCATGCTGGTCTCTTTCACAGCTTTGTCCACAATACCATGCACATCTTCCTCAAACTGGTGTAGATTTAGCTTCAGCAAGTCATACATTGTTGTGTCTTTGTCCATTGCAAAAGTAACCTTAAATACATTTGATGTCAAAATAAGGAACAATATCAGCAGTAGTAACATTTAAATAATTTTGCAACCAATTTTACACTTACGTCAAACCTTTGCAAAAACTTCACCTTTTTACAGAAATGATGCAACAATGTTAAAAACTCTATGATGAAATAAAATGATATAGACTTTGAATTGATCACCAATGAGGACTATATTTTGTCTGCAATAGGATCCCAGTTACACCATTAGAAGCTTTTGTTAACTTTCTTGAATGTTTTTTTATAAATTCTGAGACAACTGAGTACTTATTGCAGCTGTGTGTAAAGGTACCACTAGTCCTGATTACCAACAATAAAAATTAACCTCAGTGAAAAGCACCTCTCATCAATGGAGAGGTAAATAAAACCATATTAAGAAACTGTGATAAATATACTCAAATGTATACTATAGAGTATTACTAATTTGTATTTCTAAGAAGGGTTTGTTCTTTAGCTTTTCATATTTATTTTTAGTTGATTTCGTGTAAATTGCCTGGGTTTGCCATAATTAGAACTAATGAGGTATGATTAATGTAAAGATTTGCTATCATCAAGAGTTACACAAACTAAAGCAATAGTTTGATTCAAACATTTCAGCAACCCTACTTTTTGCCATGCCCAACTATTGGATTATAAAGCTGACTGAGTCACTAAAGACTCACTTGTGTTGCTGACATCAGTTCATCCCAGTGCCTGTCTCTGATGGCTGGATTCTGTAGCTCTCCCACGGCCCTCAGTGATGTAATCATGTTCTTCAGATCATTCTCCAGCCCCAGGTACACATCCCATGACCTCATTTCCTTGTCAAGGGTTCGGATCTCTTTCGAGAGTTTTTTACAGTCTACATCCATCTTTCATGGTTATAAGGAAGAAAAACAATTGCAAGTATGAATAATTCAGTCAGTTCTTGTCAAAGAGTCAGGAATTGTTAAAAAAACTTTTTTGTTTTTGATATACCATGATGGTTGTTTGCTTCCAACTTGGAAAAACATTTGCAGATTTCCCATTGATATTCCTGTGTTATGACTCACCTGTTCCACATCAATCTCAGCCCAGAGAATGTTGTTCCAGAATTCAAACATCATCCTGACCATTATCACATAATCCCACAGAATCTTCAACAGGCGGAGCTCAGAACGGCAGACTTTGAGCTGTTTAAAGTCTGGCAGCTGGACATCGAAGATTTTGGCAGACTCTTGCATTTCTGCCATCTCTTTTTCCATCTCCATGAGTTCTTCATGACACTGACAAACACAAAGACTTGGCTATCTATTATACAAAACACAACTAAGAAAACCACTTTATCATGTTTATTATTATGTGTAGTTTGTTTCATACATAAATTCTTCAGATTTGATTAGGACTGTAGCATGCCCAAAAGCATGGAGAAGGTAACCTTTTTTGAGTGAAGAGACATTTATTGTATAAATTATATCTGCCAAGAAAATATTTTGGGAGCAGCAGGCAGGGTGGATTGTTTAAGTCATAAAAGATTTTTTTTTTTAAAAAGCTGCATATTCCTTCAAAGCCCAGCATGTGGCTATGCAGTTGCTGGTTCCAGACCACTGCCCTAAAGTAATTTGACTACCAGGTTGGACCTTTAGAACAGGGGAAATTACCTTCATCTGGCCCAGTCCCTGTATAGAGGGTGGATTTAAACTTTGAGCTGATCTGTATTTTATCTCTGTCAAGTTACATAACATGAACATTAGGTTAGGACTGGAGTGGAAGTCATTTTTTAAAACTGTGGTACTATCAGGACATCATTAATTGGCCGTTGAATATTCTAAAATGTCTTTGAGTAAAATTTCTTCTGGTTGTTTGACCACTTTTTTATATTGAAGAAGTCTTGTCCTTTAAGTGTGTACAAAGCTATTGTATAAAAATCAATAAAGTCTGTATCCTTTTATTTTTATCTCCTGAAAAGACTTTGTTGTTGACAAGCATCCACCAACTCACATTATTGATGATAATATACGGCTTTGTGCAGTTGTAGAAGAAAGCTGGGCACTTCCTGAAGTTTTCTCTGTAGGAGTGTTGCTTAACATCAAATGAAATCATCTTCCTCTTGATCTTAGCCACCTGGTTCTGCTGTAGAGGCACAACAGCTTGCTTCATCAGCATTACTTTCTTCTTGAGCTGGGTCCATTTGTCTGGCAACTCCTGGAGAAGATATTAAAACACACTGATTAAATTGCAGTTTGATATAAATAATGTGATACAACAATGTAAATAATCATATTCGAGACTCAACTTTAAAATGAAATGTCAATAGAATAGCTTAAAAGCCTTTCATTTTTTTAAATTAACACAATACAGCATGCAGCAAAACTAGCAGAATTGAAACTTGAGCATCTTGAATTTGTACTTGCATTTGACAACGGTGCATAGGTCCAGCTGCCTAAGTGACCATAGGAGTGAAAAGGGTTATATGATAGGCACTTTTTGTTTGAAATGGGTTTCTCCAGGAAAGAAAAAGTATTCATAGTTGAGCAATATTTTCACTCGTACGGAGGTGAATGTAAAGGGTGACCATGTTTTTAAAAAAGTTGGAAGCACAATTCTGAGAAAGATTTTTTTTTTAAAGGCAACAAATAACACAGTTCTTGAAAGGCACTTGTCAATCTCTCGTTCCTATAAAAATCTGGAACCTCGTACACCATAGCCAGAAATTTCCACATCAACCTGGCTCGCATTTCTGGCTCCATCAAGGGTTGTCCAACCTGTATCAGGTAAAAAAATGCACCTATGTACTTAAACAATCAGCAAACAGACGTATTGCTGATATTCAGTTTGAAGGATGTTCCTCTTAAATTTCATAGGGGTGAACGCAGCATATAATTCTGGAAAACACAGGTGTGATTCTAAATATTAAAAAATTTACTGGTCCTTCAGACTTCCTCATCCATTATTTAAACATTAACGGTGATATTTTTTGACAATAGACAGCATAACTATGTTACTTGGTGATGTCTTAAGATAAGATACAGTTAGATTGAATTCTTTAACTGATCCAAATAAATGTAAATGTTTTTTTTTACATTGTACATATTCAATTTCAGCACATAAATAAATACTAATATTTTAACCAAGACCACATTTTATCTCTCTTGAAATTGATCTGACATGATCCCCCTTCACCATCACTTAATCACTTTCATAACAGTGAAAATGATGGTCAACTATGAATATTTTTTCCTCCGTCAAAGAGACCCATTTACAACAAAAACTGCCCAAAATATAATCCTTTTCACATGATGGAACACATGGTGGCTGGAGCTATGCATCTTTGACCAACGGATGTAAGCATTCTAGATGTGTGAGTTTCAGTACTGTTGCTTTTGGAGCAAAATGTATATATTAGGGCTAAACTTCTGACAAACTTTTTGACAACTAGAACTAAAAGGTGGATCTCCCAGCCAGCAAGTTCTGAATGAAACTTTTATATTTTACTATAGCACTTTCTAGTAAGACAACTTGACTCAAGCAAGAGTTTCTTGCTCATTACTTTAAGGAAGATCAATAAACAACCATGATGCATCAATTCCCAAATGTTAAAAATATCTCTAGTTTTAATAGCAAACATCACATCAATAACAAATGGAACAAATGTGCAAAGTCGCACAACCAACCTCCAGCTGGAGATAGACTTTCTCAGACATTTCCACTCCACAAGTCTTCAACATGTCAATTGTCTGCTTGAGTGGCTCAAACATGATGTCTGTCTCTGCCTGCCTGTCTCTCACAGCATTCAGCAGGCCCATTATCTCCACTAGGCCATGGTAGTCTCCATCTTTGGGTTCCTTGGCCAGCCCTTTGTTGGTTTTAACAATAAACTCTTGGAGTCCATCCAATCTTACATGCAGAGAAGCCAGATGAATTGATAAGTAATTAGAGCGGGTATGATTTTTAAGATCAGTGTATTGTTAACCAACAGGACATGAAACAAAAAATCAAGTGTGCCACAAAAATACATTGAAAAATTTCACAATTTTAAAGTTTTGACTTGCTTTATAACCTTACCACCAATTTTTGTATAATCTCTTCAATAACATTAACAAGAGCAAGGAGAGCCTACATTAATGTCTAAGGTACAGGCAAAAACAAATTAATACTATTTAAGGAGTTAAATAATGAGACTGACAAAGGTAATTTAAATATCTGACTTGTGCAATTTCATTATCCCCCATTTCCCTTAAGACAATCAGTAGTATCTTAATTCTTATAGCGGGCTTGGTGTAAACAAAAACCAATAAATAATATTTTTTTACAGCTCAGATTCTTTTGTTATTCAACCTCAAGAGCTATTTTAGAACTCACCCTCCTGTAACTTTATCTATGAGATGCTGCTTAAACATATGACTCCATCTCTTCACAACATTGAGCAGGCCTTGTTTGAAGGCCCTGGCGTCTACACGTAGCCATTTTGAAAACACTTGAATTGCTTGCATTTGCTCTATCTCAATATAGAGATTCTCATAGTATTCAATCTGGGAGAAGACATTGACAAAGAACGTGGGATATGGGTTAGTGAATAAATTACTTTTGAGAATATTCAGAGTGTAAGTATTCAGAAAGGGTTGTAAGACCAAGTGGTGCAGGAGAAATGCAGAAAAATGATACCATGAGTTTTTGAAGTAGTTAAAACAATTTGCATTGAAGATTTTACTTTTTTTTTTTAGGTAAGCGAAACTTTTGATCTTGTTTAATTTTGACCAAAATTAAAGATGCATATTTATGGTATGTGTGCCTGTTCTTGCATGTTGAACTTTGGAGGTTTAACCAAGCAAGGTAAATTTTCCTTTTGTGTAACTTTGTATATTAAACCTGCTTAAAATAATTAAATATTGTTCCTTCATTTCTCTAATAAGATTATGTGTAGAATGACAGCAACTGTTAACACATTCCTGACTTAAACACATTTAACAATTTTTAAAAAAAAAATTTTATATTCCAAACAGATTGGGAACATTAATGTGGCGTCTCACATCTTGGATTCATCAAATTTGTACAGGCATTAACACATGATATCACATTCTCTTCATTCAACAGTAATCCACATTTAATGTTTAGTTGTTTGTTCAGGTTACCAGATCTTATATGTAAAGCATTGTTAAATGGAAATATTTCTTATTTAAAAAGAGCTTTAAAGTCCTGAAATTCCCATGAAACAATCCTAAAAGCCCCATTGATGTGGCTTGAAATGCATAGTTTTCCAGATGTTCACATTTTCCTACCATTTCTTTGAACTGAATCAACGAGGGCGGGGACTCTGGGATGCCCTCATCACCGGCCAGTGAGATCTCCTCCTGGGTTGGCCTGTGGTTGTACTTGAGGAACATGTTCATGTACTCTTGGCGGTCTTCCACCCACAGGCTAGAGTAGGAGTTGAGTCCATCCCTGTACTGGGTCACCTCCAGGATGACTTTATCCACTGCATCCAGCAAGTTGTCCTTGATGTCAGACAGCTCGCTGTTGGCCTCAATACAAGACTGCAAAACCATTTGACATAATATCTTTTAAGTAGGCTGGAGAGAATTTCCTTAATAAAGACACTAATAAAAGGTGTTCTAACTTTCTGAAGACTAAGGCAAGAAAAGCGTGAGAAGAAAGGTATTTCTTTAAAGTAATCTGTTGTCATTGGGGAATGTCATGAAAACTGAAATGGCGGGGAAACTTCAACCAAAAAGGGCTCCATGGTGCAATTAGTTTTTCTGTTACATTCCTTTTTCCTGAAACATCTTCATCTTTCTGTGTTAAGAAATTTTTTTTTTTTTTTTTTTTTTTTTTTTTTTTTTTTTTTTTTTTTTTGTAATTAAAGACAGGATGGTACGTGAAATTTCTTTTCCAAGAATCAACAGACATGTAACTTCTCTAAGTAGAGACAGTATTTCTCTCTTGTCTTACCTCATATGGAGATAGGTCCCCAGATTTGAGCCGAGGGATGAGGGATGCCTGTGTGTAAATATCAGCTATCAAACTTTCAATGAGATCCCAGAACCCCCCTTGAGCACCAGGCTCCACATCAGGGATGAAGGTCATTTTGGGAGCATGCAGCTCTAGAAGTACTTCAAAGAGAGGTCCTATCGTCTTCTCTGGATTGGCATTTTCTAAGAGGTACCTCATACTGCATGCTAGTCAGAATTAGGAAAAAAAGGTAAGTTTGAGTTGAATTTTTTTGTGAGAAATCTTTAACATTACTTAAAGTGAACTTTAGGAATATCATGTGTTTTGTTTAGGCCTACCTGGCCTAATTTGTTTTCATGTCATCAAACAATGCAGGCTACATATGCATGGAACATTCCAAAGCTACTTATATACTGCCAAGGGTGGTTTGATAAAAAAATACAAACAAACCAATACTCACCAACAACATGGACAAATCCATCAATGACCATTGCATCCAAATAGTCCACGTACTTGAGCCAATCCTCAGACATGACATCAGCATCAAAAAGTCCTCTGTTTGTCTGGAAATAATAAGAAATTATCATTTAGAAAGAGCACATTCAGGATAAACTGTTTAAGTTACAGACTGAGATGAGAGTCCTATATTTTTTCCTTCTCATTTAGCATACATGCCAACCTTTGGAATAAAGAAAACTGTATAAAAAGTCCCAAAAAGCTGTACAATAGCATGAAAAGCTGTAGAGAAAAATTGAAAAGTCAAAAACAGTTAAATTTATAACTTTTTCATGAATAGTCTCCCCTTCACTGCAGGCACATTTAAGCATGTTTACTGCATTCATAAATGGATATTAATATCACATCTTTTAAAGCAAAATTGCTTGTTATAAATCTGATTTTCCAGGTTTGTTTTTTACACAGAGCAATAAAAAAATTTTTTAAAAATGGTCAGATGACAAATTTGATAGCAATTTAGATGTAATTAGACATAATTCTTTGGTTAATTATGCCAGCTGAAATAATACAGATTCCTGTATTTAAATTAACGAAGTTAAGGAAGTTCGTCTAACTTACAAAGTTGTTGTTACTTTTTACTCTATTAGCCAATGTAATATATAGGAATAATGACTAATGACAATCATTGATTGATTTTAATATTTAATATATATAATTAGTTAATATAAATAAAAGTGCACTTACTTTAATAGCAGTTCTTAATTTTGATTTACTACTCAAAATAGTTACTATAATACCATGCTGTCTTAGTATTAATGAATATCAATGAAACCGCATGACCAGTTTTGAATACATGTCTCGTGCAAAAATGTTTCTTTTCTAAATCCAGTGGAAAACTGTACAAAAACTTGCATGGCGTAAAAACCTCGTAAAAAACCTCAGCAAACTTTACAAAATACAAGTAAACAGTACAGGGTGGCATGCACACATTCATAAATTAAACTTAGCGTAAATTTATTACATTTTTTTACAACTGTTTGAACCATCTGGAATTACCTCCATTAAATCTAAAACCTCAATGCCTGCTGCGGTTATTTCATTGTAACGTTTCTTGATAGCCTCTTGCCGGTCGGTCAGTCCCAAAAGGTTGTCCAGTTTCTCCTTCCTTTCAAACAAGGGGTTCTGAGACCAGGTCGCCATTATTGTCTTAAGCTTTTCAACGTT
Source organism: Lymnaea stagnalis (assembly GCA_964033795.1). Classification (NCBI taxonomy): domain Eukaryota; kingdom Metazoa; phylum Mollusca; class Gastropoda; family Lymnaeidae; genus Lymnaea; species Lymnaea stagnalis. The sequence goes on from CAXITT010000207.1 coordinate 590,816, forward strand.
GTCCTTAGTTTGCTGGACTTTACTGGTCAAGTCTTGCACTTGGGTCAGTGAGTCTGCTATGTATTCCCAGATATCTGTATGAAATCATAATAGGATTGGTAGAGTTTATTTTTCCCTTAACTATATTATCGAAGTAGTTAATAATAATACAATGTGTTATAGTGTGGTTATGCTTGTGGAAACTTTGCTTTTAAAATGTAGCTGTATCTTTCAACTTTTAAATTTCTTAGCAGTATAATGCTTGTGATATATTTTATGAATCTGGCAAAGAAATCCACACACATTTTAACAATAAATTAAAATTTTTCATGGTCCCCAAAAAAAGAGAGTTCTAGAGTTGGAGTCCAAATGTTGATGAACCTTTTGAGGCTTACGTGCGTAAATTTTATTCTTACCCCACAAATCCTACTCCAAGTTACTAAAGCCCCTGTTCCACAAAAGTATCTTTAAGGAAAATCCCTCAATTAAAAGAATTCATCACACAGTAATAAAGAGGGCTGCAGTACTTTCTCAGCACCCATAGACCAACTAACCCTGCATTTCCCAGGCTAGAGTGGTCAGGGCCTGTTCAACGTGCTGGTCAATCTTCAGCAAGTGTGGAGCGATCAAGGGTTTTTCAACAGGCAGCGAGTCTGTGATAAGCTTGTTGTACAGCTGCATAATGAGCATCAGGTTGGCATAGTATTTGAAGAGCATGTCCCTTTTCTCAAATACTCCCTCTGGGATCACCGGAATCAGTTCTTTATTACGGAGCTTCAGGTATTTCATTTCTTTTAGTACAGCCACCAACTGCAACAAGTCAAAAGAAAACAACTTGTCATATTTTATTAATTAAGTCCATTAAAAAATGCTGAAAATGAATGAGCTGAGAAAATGGAAAATTTATTCAGATTTTACTGGCTGGAATCTGAATTGTAGAAATGTAATCTTATCAAACCAGCTATATAGCCTGACAAAAATGGCAACCAGAATGCAAGAACTTCCCATCTACTTAAGTATCTTTACAAAACATGCACTCAAGTAATATGCTTTATAAGAATTCCAATTAGTGCTCCCCACCCTCCAAGTTTCACAACCATACTATTTCATGCCCCTGAACTATATTAATATTCTAATGTCCCACCCCATTTTATACCGCAGATTTATAACACCATATTTAAATTGAGATTAATTCCATAAAACAAAGGAAAATATCACACACTTGGAATATTTTTAAGAATCTCATTTAGCGCAGTTATCTGCAATTTTATTTAATGAAATCAGTGCTATCAGGTAGCGTTAGTGACATTGTTACATAGAGAATTATGTATTTTGACAGTCCAATTTTAGATTCTTATTAAAATAAGTATATAAATATTAATGTTTAAATAATAATCATCAAAAATCATGTCATTTCTCCTTATATTTTATGCCAAAACGTAAAAATTCCTGCTTAAATTGTGTTCAAGAAATTGATAACAAATGGACTTTAATGCAGTCATGGAGAATGTTTAGTTAAAATTAGGGGCCTACTGATGGCAGAAGAGAATATGAAACTGTGTGATAATTAACATCTTTTAATTTTTTAACCTACAAATAAAATCTCAATGAGCAGTATGTTTGAGTGATTTCTCTTTACCTTGTCGTCAAAGTTGACACTGAGAAGTTGAGTTTCAGGATCTCGTGTGAGTAGAGGCTGTGCCATGTTGAAGGAGCAAATCTCGTCTACTGTAGACAGCCAAGTGTTGAAATAGAATTTGTCATTCCTTAATGGTGGATGCAAATAAAGTAACAGTTAAAGATAAGAGCACCAAAAAAAAATTTAGCTCTTGAAAATGTGTTAAGTCAGTGGTTCTTAACCTTGTTGGAGGTACCGAGCCCCACCAGTTTAACATGCGCATTCACCGAACCCTTCTTAATAGGAAAGATAAAATATGATTTTTTTTTTTCTGATTTTTTTTGGACCTCCGTCGAACCCCTGAGACTGACTCACCGAACCCCTGGGGTTCGATCGAACCCAGGTTAAGAACCACTGTGTTAGGTAGTAAAAAATATTTTTTTTTTTTAATTTACATTTAAATTATAGGTTATATTTTCAAATTAATTTTTAAATTATATATTTACAAACATTTTAACACAATATATTACAATAATCACTACAAAACTTTACTTAAAATTCAAAACATCAAATATATTATAATATATAAATATATCTTAGACTGCTCAAATAGTGGACACCTGGCAACCTTAATCCAGTCTCAAGTGAAACTAACATAAATTTTTATTTCTTTCATGACACATTTTTTTTTAAAAATGTATCTAACAACTTACTGGTCAAGTAAATTCTTTAGATCTTCCAGTCGTGTATACACACGCTTGTAAGCCGCTGTGTTTTTTATCCTTGAATATAGCAAGAATATAGAAATAATAAAATATTAAACTTAAACCATAAATATAATATAATTATAAAGGATTTATTATCATATTCATTAAATAATTTATTAAATAATTATATATCACTATCAGTTAATTGTTTCTTTTCAAATGGTCTATCATCAGTCAACTATCAATATCAGGTATCATTTTCACTTGGGAAAATAAATTATATCCATAATATTATTATTTATATAATATGCAAATATGCAATTAAATAGCGATAATATGCACATAAATAGGCCTATACACTATACACATTTCGTAAAATCAATCAATTAATAGCACAACCTCCAACCTCCATGGAAGCATGAGTATATAGTATATTAGCTAGTTATTTAACATTAATTAGTTAAATGTTACTAAGTTAGCCCGAGTTCTCAGATTACTCAGAAGGATTCCTATTTGATACTGAGTCACCGTGAATATATATTTTATATCATATTAATATCACATCAATATGTCAATAATATTTGATTTATTTGTCAATAATGTATTCGAAACATCCGTGAGAATCTGTCATTGATACCAATTGTTTCATGCTTTTAATGGTTTATTTTAAGAAATATATTTAAACTTATGTCATATTTCTTATCAAGTAATTTAATGAGTCAAAAGTTAAGGCCAATTTCAATTTTGTGATTTAAACAAATTGAAAATGAAAACTATTTTTCGCTGGTCTGTGTTTTTATCGTTATCTGCTGAATTTTTGTGGCCGGTGTCTGTCAAATTTTAATCCGAGTAAAAAGTATTTTTAGTATCAATTGACTTTCCATGCAACGCTAATCAAAATATTTCGTTAATTCCAACAACCTTACAACTATTCAAAATTAAATTCTTAAAATTTTGCAACACCCAGTATCAATGAAGTAGGGCCTATATTTTGAGTAAACATTGTTCTTACAGTCTTACACAAGAACTGAAATTGAGCCGCTATTGGAGTTAGCGATACGGAATTTAAAAACAAAAAAATTATGTGTCATGATCCACACGGAAATCGAACAAGTTATGTGAATTATATTGTGGGTGGCTAATTGAAAATAACAGTAAAACTAAAACAATTGGTTATTTTGGAGAAAGAGAATGATTAAAGCGTCATATATATTAACAAAAGTATTCGCTAAATGAAATATTTGTAGCTCCTTTCACCACAAGTGAACCTAAAATACAAATAAAACTTCTCGCACGTCTGAAAATCTTAGAAAATGGCTTATATTATCAGTTATTAGATATGTAGAAAGAGTTTATCTATGCTTTTGTAGTTTATACCGATGAGCCGTTTAGACAGCTTGCAGATCTTTTCAACTTTTCGAAACACAAATATGTTAACTTTATTTAGAAATACTAATTTTTTGTATTTTCATGCTCCTCATCATACCCAAGCTGTGCGATTGAAAGGTGGTAGTGAGGTGGAAGCCACCCTGGGCACTAATAGGGGCATCAAAATTTGCAATAAGCTATATATTACATCATTTATTTTTTTAACGGTGGAGGGGGCCACCATTTTCAGGCCTTGCCCGGAATCCTGTATCCTTTACATAGCTCCATCCTGATTTTGTATTTTAAAAAACTGGAGGGGGCCACCATTTTCAGGCCTTGCCCCGGAATCTTTTATCCTTTACACGACTCCATCCTGATTTTTTTAAAAAAATTGTTAGTGGCCAATTTTATGTAGGAACTAACTATATTGTGTCTTACGGGTGTTCGATTCGTGCATACGACTCCATGTAGATGGACACTCTGTTGTACACCTCTCGGGCCCAAATCATGGCCCCCGCCATTGGTGGCATGTTTTTGTGGACGGCCATACGCCCCGTTTCTCGCTTGTAGGCCATCTGCCAGGTGAAGGAGGGCAAACTGATTAACTTTGAATGACATTATTCAAATTACATTATGCAATTCAAAGAAACAATAACGAAAGTAATTATACAAACATTTCATTTCTTTATATTTAAGTGCTTCATTACTTTCAAAAATTCCTTTTTAGTGACTTAGGCCAACTCTCCAAAGACTGTAACTATTGTAGGGGGTCACAGAGCCGTCACATGACTTTTGGAGGCACCCTGGCACTTTTCGGTTGTGTGCCCCTGCATTCAAAGCTGAAAGTTTATTTTTTCCACATCATATTTTTGGACCCTTTAAATTTAAATATCAGAGGCCCCCTGCAGAGCCCGCGCTACGTATCTGTGGGTCGGATAACGAATTCTCACCTGCTCTTCATAGAGTTCAAAGCACGTGTCTAATGCTTCGTTCATCAACCGCACAACTTGCGGGTACTTGTCGTCAAAGTCCTTCATGATGAGCTCACGTTCCAACAGTGGACCCATCATCTCTATAAGCTAGGGCATTGTGGGACGGGGTGAGCATTGACAATAGTTAGAGATCAGCAGCAATATAAATGTACTGACCCCCTCCCCCGTTGTCTCTATCAGCTGGGGAGTAGGGAGGGAAGATGGGGAATAACAACAGCTTGAGATCAGTTATTGAATAAATGTAATGACCCCCCCCCCCCATGTAAATGGACACTGTTTTGCACCACCTGTCGGTAGCGAGGGACGGTGAGTCATGACAACAGCATGAGATCAGTAATAATATATAAATGTACTGCCCCCCCCCCCCGTTGTCTCTATCAGCTGGGGAGGAGGGAGGGAAGATGGGGAATAACAACAGCTTGAGATCAGTTATTGAATAAATGTAATGACCCCCCCCCCCCCATGTAAATGGACACTGTTTTGCACCACCTGTCGGTAGCGAGGGACGGTGAGTCATGACAACAGCATGAGATCAGTAATAATATAAATGCACAACCTCCATCAAATCAATCTTCTCTAGCTGAATGTACGGAGGCATGAGATATAATAATAGTTACTGTTGTTGGTCATAAAGACGTGAAATCAATCTTATCTAGCTGAATGTACGAAGGCATGAGATATAATAATAGTTATTGTTGCAGGTCATAGAGACGTGAAGTCAATCTTCTCTAGCTGAATATACGGAGACAGGAGGTATAATAATAGTTACTGTTGTAGGTCATAAAGACGTGAAACACAAGTTCTTAATTTAAAGGTTCCATCATCTTGACATCACCACCTGCTGATAGGTAACAATAATGTGCTAATTGTAAAAGCTACAGGGAATATTCTTGAAACTATTTAGAATTATAATGTTGGATTATTAGTTCCTAATGTGTGTTGATTTTTTAAAAACAAATTTGTAGTCTTTTAAAATGGCGTGTGTTGTTTGGTAAATACACCTTAAGGAAAATGTAACGTTATAGGCTAATATAGTTTGATTTAAAAGTGCATGTGTGCTAGGCAATCATATTTTTGAGAGATGTTCAATGTATTCACTATAAATAAAATTGTTTAAGTTCATAATACCGAAGTTCATGAGTTAATAATTACCTTGAAAATACTCTCCAAGCCTGAACAATCAAAATAGCCTTTACAAACAATAGTTGCCAGTCTTCTGTCAAAGTCCGCCATGATCATGTTAAACGTCTCGTAGTTGTGTAGGAAAGACTTAAACGAAAGTAGGAAAACTGTTACAATTTATTTGTAAGGGGGAGAAGTCATGCAGTGGCGTAGGAAGGGGGCGGAGGGGAATGAACCGCCCCTGGTGGCACTTTTTTTTTCATTACAGGGAGGGGCGGCATTTTCGGCCAACTGCAGAGTTTTTTTCCTTGGAAGGTAGGCGGCAAAATTCTCTGCCCGCCTCGGGCGACACTAGCCCCAGCTACGCCACTGAAGTGATGTATTTTTCTCTGTAAAAACACAATTGACTTTACCTAGAGATATCTAGGCCTAATCGTAATGTTTGAACTGTAAAAAGAAGGAAGGATCCAGTTTAAGTTACTTAACGTAATATAAAACTGTGGCCAAACCTTTTTTCCCCAAAATAGTCCAACTACAGTTGATATCGAGCCATGTTCCAGCACAACACTCAGTGGACACTGTCACCAGACACCCATTTTATTAATTTAAAAAAAAAATTAGATTATACCTACCGGGTCTGATGCATCCAGTGGATTGTATTTACTTTCTGTAAACAACTTGAAGGCCTCGTCAAACTCCTGGAAAATCACGATGACGTCCTCCCCGAGTGAGTTACCCTTGATTCCACCGAATTCCACCTTCTCCAGTTTCATGAAGTTCACGTTTGTGTCCATTAAGTACTTTTTTAAAACAAGAAAAAAAAAGGGGGGATCTTTACAGCACGTTGTCTGCATCCACGCCATTCGAACAAAGCTGGCTCACGGACAGGCCCTATCCATTGTAGTGAATGAACCAAACTAAGTCAGTGTATTACACCTCTTTTGGTTAAAATAGTGTTTTATCAGTTAAACACTAGCCCAACACGTCCATCAGTTGAACCTAGGTAGCCGCATGCAAGTTACAAGGGTGTGTGTACAAAAAAAAGGGGGGGGGGTGGTTGCTATGAACAATGACTTTAAAATGGTATCGGTAATAAGTAATAGGCAAAACCAATATTACGGTGTTTACTTTGTCCTGGTGAAAGAAGTGGGATGGCATCAAGGGTATGAAGAAGGCAGAACATGAAAAGGCCGCGTAAGAGGAAAGTCGTAAGTTGAAATATAATATAAATATAAAGTGCTCTATTGGTAAGTAAAACGGTGCTAGAACCCGGAACTCGCATTTGCAGACCACAAAGGGGATGGGGGAACTGCAGAGAACAATATATATTGAGATAAATTAAATTCCGCCAAAAATAGACGCCAGAACGGCATCCAGGCGCGTTCTTTAAATATATATACCACTTTATATATATATACCACTTTATATATATATACCACTTTATATATATATACCACTTTATATATATATTCAGAGAGACACTTACATAAGCAATCTTAAGTCTCTCGTGAACTTTGGTAAATCGCGAGAAGACAATATCGGGATGAAAAAACCACGGTCGAGGCGTGACGTCGGGTGGAAACATGGAAGGGAGCCTATCGCGGACCACGTTGAAGGCCTTCCTGAACGAAGACATGACCTGCTCGGCTGTCTTCACGAGTGGGATCGTCTCCGCCATGTCGCCTTTGAACATCTCCTCAGGGTTCACGTAGCTATCGACCTTGGGAGACATGATGAAAATTCAATTGGAGATTTAGAAACTATCATGCAAGTGATCTTAAACTAAATATTTTAGCACACGCTTTGCCTAAAAAAATTTTTTTACTTTTTTTTTAATTTTAAAAAGGGATAAAATGGGTGTAAGTGCGTTTTCATTTCAGATCATCTATTTGTGCTACTTAAAAATAATTCAAAAGAACAGAAATGGTTTTTCTCTTTAATAAAATGTATTTGATGCTTGTTATATGGGTTGTTCACATTTTTCATTAGTGTCAAATGACTTTTTACATTTTTTTAAACTTCAGAAGCATACTTATGTTTCAAAACTCTTTTGGTAACAAGAGAATTTTCTTTTTTTAAATACACGTTTTTGCACACGACGCTCTTCTATAAAAAGAGTCTCATTAGCTGCTAAGGTTTAGAGTTTGAGTTTTTGGGATCATTTTCTTAAGTCCGAGTTGATAGAAATCATCCAAATAAACTATGTCTTTTATATGAAAATAGTCCATAAATTTAATATCTTAAAGGTGCGCAACATTGCGCGAGATTACATGACAGAGAGGGGAGTCATCATTTTGTTTCCCTACCAAAACTATCTTATACTCAAAGATCCCGATCTCAGCAGTACATTAAAAGACTCATATGTATATTAAATAAAGTTTGATTTTATGACAAAAATAAGATACTAATTATAGGAATCATAAATCCATACTAAATTACACAATCGATGACCATCCAATTAAGTATGTGCAGTGAACTGTAAGGGGTACCCCTGATAATGTACTCACCATCTCTAATGACTACTACTGTACCCCATATTAATGCACTCACAATTTCTATGACAATTAGTTTACTCCATATCAATGCACTCACCATCTCTAATGACTACTACTGTACCCCATATTAATGCACTCACAATTTCTATGACAATTACTTTACTCCATATCAATGCACTCACCATCTCGATGACAACTACTGCACCCCATATTAATTCACTCACCATCTTTATGTCAATTACTGTTCCCCATATCAATGCACTCACCATCTCTATGACAATTACTTTTCCCCATATCAATGCACTCACCATCTCTATGACAAAATTGCACAGCATTTGTAGCAGGACGGTGATTCGTTCTGGCGTGTTGTAGTACTTCGAGTGGACCCATAACAGGCCCACCGTGTACATGAGGGGGCCCAGCAGCGGCTCGCAAACGTCGAAGTCTACTTGCTCAATGCTTTCCACGGCGTTCCTTACTGCCGTCAGGTACATGAGGTTATCGTTGGCCTCGATTAATGCTGTGTCATGGGTAGGATTTGGCGGGTAGACGGAGATGACAGGTGAAGAAAATGGAAATAGGGAAGCGCAACAAGTTAATGTTTTTTTTTTTTTTAAAGGGGGGGGAAAATTTATTTTACTTTTAAGGCTGGGCAATTTGCTCTTTAATGGGCCCCAATAGTAACAGAGCGACTTGCTTCATATGTGAGACACTGCCATACAACTTCTTAATCACGTGGGCCATGGGCTCCACCACAGGGGCGTCTACACAAGGGGAGGGGGGAGAGAGGAAGCAGCCACTTCCAATCTGAAATATGGGTGGGGGGTATAAATTCCCCTTGTCCGGTTTTGAATTCTTTAGGGCAAAAAAAAATTAATATGAGAAAGGAAAAAATAGAAGTAATATATATTTTTTATTAATGCGCAATTACAGGAGATTGAAATCAAACTTTTGGATAATACACATTGTTCACCATTCAGCCATCAAGTTACTGCCCAAGTGTTGATTTTTTTTAAACAATTAAAAATAAAGAAATAGCTATAGGCCTACTAAAATAAAATTTTTGAACAATTACTGGATTTGATCATTTTATTCGCTGTCAAATTTGAAGAATTATTCAGCTATTACAGAAATTGTAATTGGTTGTTATCAATAAATTTATTGAATATTGACTACGAAACCAACAATGTTTCAGGCACCTTTTTTTTTAACCCCCCCCCCCCTCTTATATTTTGAGGGCCGGCGATCAATTTATTGATCATTCTGGCTATGGTTTGAATTCAGAGTTTGCCTTCTCTTAGATGAATTGCTGTGGTAACCTTGGATGGCAACTTATCTAAGAGAAGGCAAACATTAAAATCAACCGCGGAGATGGAGTCCCGTAGGCTTGATGACATTTGTCTAATGACTGAACTACTGCATCCTGGCCTATTTACAAGCGTTTTGACTAAGTCTTGCCATTGGATCAAATATAACACGAGAGAGTGAGGCTGGCGAATTGAGTGACTCTCTCTCTCTCTCTCTCTCTCTCTCTCTCTCTCTCTCTCTCTCTCTCTCTCTCTCTCTCTCTCTCTTTACACAAAATACACCCCAAGTCAAGGCTACGACTCCAGTCTAAAATTGCCTGGGTCATCTTCGCGTGCGAAGGACGAACAATATTAAATAAATAAATTGTTCTTATATGGAAATAAGAGGGTATGTGGATGGCGAATGGGAAGTTCATCCCTTCACCCACATCTCTGCTCCGGAGAAAATGTTTAATTAAGATTCAGATGGTGAGTCCCAAATGTAAAGTATTCTCTATGATCTCTAACTTACCGCTAACGACGCTACTGTATAAATCCTTGAAGGACTTGTAGTAAACACTATTACCGTCCTTGAGACATCGGACCATCATTTTCACCGCAGGATTCATCAGCTGGGGGTTGGGGGGGGGGGAGGGTGATAATTAAGAGAAATCAGTAATATATAATATGCGTGTAGTATTTTTTAATTCAACTTTTCGGCCTTTAACGTAAAATAAAAACATTGAATTAACTAGACCTATATAAAAAAAAAATTATATTGGAATGAAAATTTAAAAAAAACCTAGATACCTATATTGTTTGTTGTATTTTTTAAGGGAGTTGGGGTAAACTCATTTTATTAATTTTTTTAAAATTGGTTCTTTATTCTTTCTGTACCTGCGAGTAAATCTGGTCAAAGTCTTTAGCTCTTAGCTGCCAGAATTTGATTTCTACATTAGGAGTCGGGTTTTTCCCCTCTAGGATCGGGTCTGCATTGCGGACTTTGAGAACCTCTTGAATCTCATTGCTCCACAGGACCACCATCGACTCGATCTGGTGCAGTATTCGGCGATTGATTCTGAGGAGACAAAATCAATCACTACAGCATCAACCCCAGACATTTTTTCGTGTTGGTTCGAGAATATAGCACACAACGAAATGTCTAAATCCTGGTGTTTTTTATTATTATTTGTTAAATTCCCATTTTTAGTGCCGCATCTAAAATGGCACCCGGTTTGCTTTGTCCTTGACTGTGTAAAACGGGGTTCAACGTTCATAGATGACAAGGTGTGATCGCTGTAGAATAGCTTGTTAAAATATATTAAAGTCACTTCTCCTGCACAGCGTGATACCAAATATTGAAGTGGCCTTACTGTGGTTTGCGACAGCCCGTCTGCTAGTTTAACGGTGTCATCCCCCTCTAGACCTCCACCGCGGACCTTATGTGTTTCCCGGCTCCAATGACGCCCTGATCATATGACACCCTGGCCAGATGACCAGTGCTCTGGTGGTACCCTGGTCAGGTGACACCCTGCCCTTGTGGCAATATGATCCGACGATACACTTTTCTAGTGAAGGAACCAAAAAAGGAAACAATAAATATGGTCCATGGTCGACAACAGGTGAGTATACTGGATGATATGGGGAACGCTGGAGATTGAACTCTATTCCAATCATACCTTTTTGGCCGTACAGCGTGGCGAGTCACAAACTGAAATATTTCATTCATTTTGTGGGACCGAGCGCTCTTTGGTGGCCTGGCAAATACATTACAGGCCTGCTGCATCTGTTGAGCTGTGCCTTATATAAGATGATCAACGATTTTGGCTGAGAGCACCTCAGTCATACCCATCGTTCGCGTCGGACACTCGGCTAGTACGTGTTCGACCGTCTCCGGTGCTTGTCCACAATGTCGGCAGCCCGGGTCCCGAAGCGGATGTAATCTGTTCAGATAGCTACGGGTAGGGCAATGATCAGACCTCATTTGCTTTATGAGGCTTAGGTGGTTGCGTTTAAGAAGCCACCACTGATCGCCCTTTCTGTTTGGTTTTAGCATGTTCCGGTAAAGTTCCGAGCCACACACTAGATCAGTGGTCAAAAGAGCCAAAAATCAGAAGCAGGACGACTAAAAAAATTTTGAGAGTAGAATGTTTTTTCAAGAACCTGTCAAGACCCATGTTTTTCGGAGTCAAACCCGATTTCTGGCCAACTGGTCGAGCCGTATTCAAGTCTCTAAAGAGCCGCGATTTGCCGACCACTGCACTAGATGGTTAGAATTTTAAGACTTGCACCTAAGAATAATAATAAAATGCCTACTAAATTTCATTTTTTGAACAATCACTGGATTTAATCATTTGATTTGCTGAAAAATGTGTGGAAATTTTTAGCTATTGACGAAATGTTAATTGTTTGTTTTCAATAGACTATAATTATTGAATAGTCAACAGTGCCTATGAATGTTTGTATTACTAATAGACTCTCGAATCAAATACCAATACCATGACTCACAGACTTTACCAAGACGTCCAAGGTCCCCGGGGTGGGGTGGCTTCCATCACTCAGGGGGGGGGATAGACGCCCCTCTTTCACACGCCCTAGTGTCACTACTGAAATATTATACACGTCAGTAAAGCAGAGTGGTGGACCGTCTTATAACAAGAGAATAAGTACAAAACAGACTCCAGCTTGAACTTCAACACCCTTGACCTCAACACTCAACAGTCATCCCCGAGAGTGTCACTGAAACTTGCTCGCTTGACGTTGTCGTTATAAGGATACTCAAATTATCTCAGCGGTATCATAGCCAGGATAATACAACTTACTTTGAGTTATCGTGGTCAGGATACTCAAAGTTTTCCAGCTCGTTCGGAATCCTGAGCAGCGTTTGACCTTTGATCCTTGCGGCCGTGATGTCGACGATCGTCTTCAGGTTCTGCGTGTGCTGCCGGACATCTTCGGTGACCACCGTCGGCCATTTTCTGTTGTTCTGTTCGTTGTTGATGACTCTTTCGACAAACTGTGCAGCACATGATTAGCAATCTGATTAGCGAGCTAATTAAAAAAATTGCATGTGTATAACGTCGATTCAGTCATATGCTAATTTTTTTTTATGAGACAACTCTGACTTTACAAAAAACTCTCTCTCTCTCTCTCTCTCTCTCTATATATATATATATATATATATATATATATATATATATATCTCTCTCTCTCTCAGAGCTGGGCCTAGAGGCAGTTAAACCGGAGGCAGGATGATAAATTTGCGCCCCTATGTATAATATGTTGGTTTTTTTTAAAATTTCTCTTGATTATTTTTCATCAATTAAGCGCCATTTCCCAAATTTCACCTGGGGCAAGTTCCTCGTTTGCTTCATCTTGTATCGGCCCTGCTCTATCTCTCCATTGCTCCGTTTTTCCGACTCCTGTAAACTATTCGTTCTACGTTACTCTGGTGTTTTGCTCCGCTTTGACTCTGGTGTAGTGTGGCATGACATCAAGTTACATCACACCAGAAACGTTATATATGTAATATGCTATTGAGTAACAGCAACCAAATGTAACCTGTGCTATCATTCCATGCAATGTGCTCTTTCCTCCCAATCATCATCCAATCAGCGTTCATAAACCATCAAATGCAGTGACGTTATACAGACGCGGCACGCCAGCTGAAGAGCTATGTTCTATATATAAAGCACACTTTTTTGTTGTTTTAGTTGAGGTCTATATTATTCCAGTTGTAACAGACGCCAGCATTGACCTTGTTATCGTAAGCCATCCGGCGTCATAATATATTATATATATATTATATATATAATATATATATATATATTTATATATCATGGGCGCCCGCAGACAACTTTCTAGGGGGGGGCAAAAAAAATCGATTAACTTTCTAGGGGGAGGGGGGCAAAATTTTTTTAGTAATGTTTTAATGTAGTTTTAATTTACTGTAGCGTATTTGTAAGGTGAACAAACGGACAGGACATCAGCTTAGTCACTTTCTCTTTATTTTCTCTTTACTTTAATAACTTTTTTGTCTATTTTTGTCTAAAAATTTTTTATCCAATCAATCCAGGGGGGGGGGGCCAGAGCCCCCCTTGCCCCCCCTGTGGGCCCCCATGATATATATATATATATATATATATATATATATATATATATATATATATATTATACATCCGCACTTTGATGACCATCCCCTAGTTGGTAACTCATTTTTTTTCTTATTGGCTTTTTTTTCGAACTATTATTGAAACTGCTTCAGAAATACTAATTAAAATTGATAGAATTTAGCCAATTAGAGTCCCAATATCTCATAATAAATTATTAGTATTGGATAGTAATAAATAAAATTATGCCTCGCATCTTTTGGCAGGAAATTCCTCCCACCCCTTTAAAGGGGAGGGGGGGGGGAAGTACCACCAGATGCGAACTGCCCCCTCCCTTCCTACGCCGCTGTAAACACAAAACAATCAGGGGCTCTATCAGCGACCTTGTTAATGAAGACAGAGAACTGGTCCAGCTCGCCTGGGAACATGTCTCCATAGAGCATCTCCTCTCGGAAGTTTTCTTTGGAGATTTTGGCCGACGGGTCCCGCTTAAGGAAATACCTGCATGGGAGGGAGGGAGAGAGTTAGAGAGGGAGAGAGAGAGAGGGAGGGAGAGGGAGGAGAGAGAGTGAGAGGGAGGGACAGAGAGGGAGGAGAGAGAGAGAGAGAGAGAGTTCGACTTAGCTAATGCAGGCATACCCTGAGTTATTGCATTTGTGTCGGGCATGTCTGCTGACTTTTAGGCTTTACTAACATTTAAAAACTGCCAACACTAACATAAGGAAATGTTTCAGAGAGCTCTGCAGAAGCCCAGCCGCTCTATGATCACTGGTGTTCCTAGGGCTGAGACGCGGATTCAGTTCATTGCCCGGGTACCTGATCCGGGTATTGTGAGACCATACCCGGGGGATCCGAGTCCGGGGTATTTCGAATTCAGAAATTCTCTATAGCAGACGAGAACTGTGTAACGTGATGTTTGAATGATGACGTGATTTTAATATCAGTAAATTACATTTGTCGCCCCACCCCCTTTCCTCCCCGTCTCTCCCTGTTAATAACAGCAACAGTGGCCCGACTTACGTGAACATATTTTGCGGGTCTGTTGGCCAGTTGAAAGAGACGTCGATGGCGCTGGGGGTGCAGACGAACACGACGACGTGCTTCTCCGAGTTGTTGAAGAAATCCAACAGGGCGTTCTGTCAAGGGATGCCAACGGTGGGTGCCCGTTGTTAAGGCGTAGGCACAGGTAGGGAAGTAGTGGGTGCAATGGAAAAATGTTATTTAAACAGATAGCAGCAGTTTGTGCCATGATTTAAGATGTAGGCAAGCCGTGGGGGGGGGGGGGGGGTAGTGGGGGCAAGGGGCATGGGAACAAGGTCTTACAACAGATTAGCAAGCATTTTAAGTTGCTTTTTTTTTTGTTTCAGAAATTTAAAAACGAAGCAGAAAACAATCACATCAATGATAAATCAATAAACAATCACATCAATGATAAATCAATAAACAATCACATCAATGATAAATCAATAAACAATCACATCAATGATAAATCAATAAACAATCACATCAATGATAAATCAATAAACAATCACATCAATGATTAATCAATAAACAATCACATCAATGATAAATCAATAAACAATCACATCAATGATAAATCAATAAACAATCACATAAACGATAAATCAATAAACAATCACATCAATGATAAATCAATAAACAATCACATAAGTGATAAATCAATAAACAATCACATAAATGATAGATCAATAAACAATCACATAAATGATAAATCAATAAACAATCACATCAATGATAAATCAATAAACAATCACATCAATGATAAATCAATAAACAATCACATCAATGATAAATCAATTAACAATCACATCAATGATAAATCAATAAACAATCACATCAATGATAAATCAATAAACAATCACATCAATGATAAGTCAATAAACAATCACATCAATGATAAATCACTTACAATTACAATAAATGCAAATAAAAAATGCATATGTAAAAGACTATGTGAAAAACTTTGTTTTTAAGGGTTGTTGTTTTAGAGTGTAGTTTCGTCTACACTGGAAGAACACAGGCAATAAAAACCTCGAGTTGAATATAGGACATGTAGCTCTCACGCTACAACGATAACTGCAGAACTCCAGAGATTAGATCGAACTGGCGCCCCGTGTTCACACAGCATTTAAAGATCCCACTTGTTTATTGACCTTGCATAACCCCACCAATCACAACTGGCCCGCACAGAACCCGACCAATCACAACTGGCCCGCACAAAACCCGATCAATCACAACTGGCCCGCACAGAACCCGCCCCATCACAACTGGCCCGCACAGAACCCGACCAATCACAACTGGCCCGCACAGACCCGACCAATCACAACTGGCCCGCACAAAACCCAACCAATCACAACTGACCCGCACATACCCGACCAATCACAACTGGCCCGCACAGAACCCGACCAATCACAACTGGCCCGCACAGAACCCAACCAATCACAACGGGCCCGCACAAAACCTTTCACCGTCTCATGATCACCAACTGTCCCCTACACAACCGGACCACTCTCACAAAACGCAGTTAGCAACCATCCAGGCACAAAAAGACTCCTGCAAGATTGTTGGACGTAGAGTCATTAGGAATGCGCTCTTTTGAAGTTGTGGAACATTTTGCCTCAATCTTTGAGGGTAATTTAAAATTTAAGAAACCTTTAAAGACATTTGCTTTAAATTATAGATTTTAGGACAACAGAGGGCTGTGTGCATGTTAAAATAGCATGGACACAAGCGTCATAAAAGTATGTTTATCATCATCACCGTCGAATAAAGCTTTGGTCATCTTCACATGCGAAGGACGAACAGCAACCAATTGTGTAGCCAATAATCAATTGTCTACTCAACAATAAAACGTCTATTCAACATGAAGAAAAACTTTCAAATGGAGAAGACTTACAACAACTCCAGACGTGGGCGCTTTCCAATGTCTAAGAGCGCGTCTCAAACTTTGAAAAGTTGAAATACTTACACGGTTGTCCATGTTGTTGTAAAACTTCACCCATCTGTCTGGCTTCTGCCTGTGTCGCCTCAACAGATAATCAGCTACAATCTCCACCCGCGGGTCATCGATGCTTAATCCGCTGGCCAGTGATGACGGCGTCGTGGCCTGGGTCGCTGGCGCTGGTGCGTCAGCCATCTTCGGCAGGAATGTCAAGAAATATTTATTTTTTGTAAACCTTTCACATCTAAGAGGGTATTTTACCCTAATCTTACCCCGAACGAGTTGAGTAGCCACACGCCTGACTCATGACCCCTTTGCGTGTCCGTAGTGTTAAGTTGGGCATCTGTATTATCAGAAATGTGTTAGTTTTAAACCTGATTGACTCTTCGGGTTTCTATAGGCGTTCTTTTCTTTTTTTGTAGACTGGGCGCGGGGGGGGGGGG
>CAXITT010000207.1:612927-636044 GCA_964033795.1 Lymnaea stagnalis
TCAAATTTTTTAGGATTTTTTTTTTTTTTTGAACCGCGTTTATCGAGTAATTTTTAAAAAAAAATATTTAAATTTTTTTTTTCAACACATAGTTTTTTTCCCGGAGATAATACCATAACATTGATGCCGTAACGTAATGTCATTAGTACGCCAGTCGCCAGTTATTTTATCACTAATTCGTTTTTGCCCGAATTTAGTACTAGGATTTCTCTCCCGAGATCCCGATCCCGTGCGATTTTTTTGAACACAAAAAACTTCCGGGGCAATTTTGGTAAAGAGAGTTTGACACACTAAATCCCGGGTGCACACTTTTAATTTATAAGAATAAACTAAGCGATCTTAAACAGAAAACAAAATGTTCTTTAGGAACAAACTAAAAGATCTTTAAGAACAAACTAATCGATCTTAAGGAACACAATCAATTATCTATAAGAACAAACTAAGCGATCATTATGAAAAAACTAAGCGATCTTCAACAACAAAATAAGCGATCTTTAAGAACAAACTAAACGATTTTTAATAACAAACTAAAAGATTTATAAAAAAAAAACTAAATGATCTTTAAAAACAAACTGAATGATCTTTAAGAACAACTAAGCGATAACTAAGAACAAAATCAATGATCTTTTAGAACAAACTAAGCGATCTTTATGAACAAACTTAACGATCTTTTAATAACACAAACTAAGCGATCTTTAAGAAAAAAATTAGCTATCTTTTTTGAACAAACTAAATGATCTTTAATAACAAACTAAAAGATCTTTAAACAAAAACTAAGTGATCTTTAAGAACAAACTAAGCATTCTTTTTAAAAAAAAATGATTTTTAACAACAAACTAAGCGAACTTTATGAACAAACTAAACGATCTTTTACTAACACAAAATAAGCGATCTTTAAGAAAAAAACTTGGCGATCTTTTTTGAACAAGCTAAATGATCTTTAATAACAAACTAAAAGATCTTTAAACAAAAACTAAGCGATCTTTAAGAACAAACTAAGTGATCTTAAAAAACAAAAAAAACAATTTTAACAACACACTAAGCTATATTTATTAACAAACTAACCGATATTTAAGAACAAATAAAGCGATCATTAACAAAAAACTGAACGATCTTTAACAAGAAACTAAAGGAATCTTTAAGAACAAACTAAACGATCTTTAACAACAAGATGTTCTATTAGATGTTTATTTATTAACGATTCACGATTATCTCATTTTTTAATAAAAAAGAATGTACATATTTATACTTTCTCCCATCATTTTCGATGTCTGCAGAGTGTATGCGGGAACGAATTTCAAAATATCTAAATATTTCATTTTCTGCTTCAGTTTCGGCCGAAAGTCATTTTAAACTTTCGGTTTATTTTCGGCTTTGGCCGAAATCAGAAAATCACTTTCGGTCGGTCTCTAATCATTACTAGGGATAAGCAGTGGAAAATGAAGCAACTTGCAGCAAGTGACCAACCTCTAAACTAGCCTTTTTAATCATTAATAGACAAAAGCAATTAAACAACTATAAATTATTATAACTCTATAATAACTCTATTATTTAGAGTTTTATTCAGATGACAGGTGATAGCATATTCTTATTTAAATTATTTTCATCCCGGGAAAGGGGAAGAGTGTACCGGGATAAGCAAAATCCCTGAAAATGAGAGACCGTATCCAGTACCCTCTTTCAGACCACAATGCGTGTCACGGTGACGTCACAGGCGCAGCAAAGTTCACCCACCTCACGGCACAAATGACGTCATGTTTTAGGCGCAAGTCTGCGCATCTCGTTCTTCTCTGGTGAGCGGCCAAATCTTTGAGCCTCGTTCTCTGTCCGCAAATTTCGCACGTGACTTTATCGTTATGATCCGGTATCTTGGATAGTTTTCCCATGTCTCCACTGTGATTAAAGTCACTGGCAGCTACTGTGCTTTGTTTGGGGTTCTCAAGTTGGTTATCACCGTTCATCTGAATGTGAAAAATAACATATCGGATGTTACCATACGATACCAATAGCCATTATGGAAGGTGAGGAGCTATGATATCACGGCCTTCCGTAAATAGAAATTGCAGATAAAAAGTTTTTGAATTTTCAGACAACCACCATTTTTAGGATAATTTCTATCAACTCGATCGGCAGTAAAGGGGCTCTATCAATAACAAATACCAGTGGTTCCCAACCTGTGCGATCACCCATAGAAATTTATTCTAAAAATGGTTCCTCGAGACATAAAGTTTGGGAACCAATTCTATACATGAAGACTTCGTCCGCGCTCAAATGAATTCGCGCAGTGTTTCTTTCCGACATTTTCCCCCTGGGGGTTTGGGGTGAATTTCAGATTTTCGGTTGGGGGGGGGCCTTACCAGTTGCCCGCTGGCACTAGCCTGGGGCGTAGCTAAGGGATGGAAGTTGCGATATACGTCCCGGGGCACTTGAATAGTGGGGTGGTGGGGCACTTGAATAGCGGGGTGTTGGGGCACGGAAATGGGCTTTGGTGGCATTTAATGATTGAAAATAATTTGTTTCCGAGTTGAAAAAAAGGGGGGGGGGTGTAAAAATGAATCATGTCCCCTGACACCAAACACTCTAGCTACGCCCCTTCCAGTAGCGTAGAAAAGGGGTGATGCGTTTGTTTACCCATGGGTCACTCTTTCTTTATATTGAGGTGCGCATTTTCGGACAACAGTACAGTTTGTATCGTGAAAGGGAGAGCGGCAAAAATATTTGTCCCTCACAGTTGCACTAATAGTAGCTACACCTCTAGGCAGTGTATCTCTCGGCACCAAAATTAGCGATCGTTTTCTTCGGGGTGTAGGACGGTGTAGGGTAAACATCGAGGGCGCCGATGACTCTTGTTTTAGGTCATATAAATCAAAGCAAGAAAAAGATGATAAAGGTAAACTCAGCCAACCAAGAGCATATCTCCCTGGTAGGAAATGCACTGGAAGATGTGGAGGTCTTCACATACTTAGGCAGCACCATTGACCTAATGGTGGATCCGAAGCGGATGTCAGGGCTAGAATTGGAAAGGCTAGTTCAGCATTTGTGCTTTTAACGAAAATATGGGAGTAAAAGGAGCTGACTCTTCAAACCAAAGTCAGAATTTTCAACACAAATGTAAAAAAAAAAGTCCTACTATGTGGAGCTGAAACTTAGAGAACAGCAGTGATCATTACAAAGAAAGTACAGACCTTCATAAACACTTGCCTAAGAAAGATCCTGAACGTCAAATGGCCAAAGATAATGACCAACAAAGACTTACTAGATAGGACATACCAGGAGCCTATTGCTGAAAAATCATAAGAAAAAGATGGATGTGAATAGGGTACACTCTCCGCAAAACCCCAGATAACATCACCAGATAATGCCTAACATGAACCCCACAGGGGAAAAGAAAGAGAGGAAGCTCTAGAAAAATAGAGACAGACACTTAGAGTATGGGATACAAATACAAACGGAAGCAACTTGAAAGGAACGCACAGGTCACAGGACTGAGATGAAAGTAAAATTCTTGCAAAATCCATATGCATAAGACGGGGTAAAAGGCATACGTAAGAAAGTAAGATGAATCTTAAGAGGTAGAGGGGTCTGGGGAACCTTCTCCCCAAATAATTTTTGGTTATTATTTCAAAATCAAGACGTGTACTTTAGTTGAATTCAACGTTTCTATGAAACTTGTTGATTAGGGGGAAGAAATTTTTAAGGTTCTGAGGAGGCATTATGGTGCCAGTGCTATTCATAAACTGAATTCACTTCAGTTGTTGCGTGCCCCAGTATAATCATTTGGCACAAGATTATATATCAGCCCCATACTGTAACATTGATCAGCGTGAGGGAAAGAGTGCAGAAATTAAGGGTGCTGAAGACAGGTGTGCAAATTCAAAATTCAGGAGTGTATTTTGGCACATAATTTGAATTCAGTGTTTCTTTCAAATAATTTGAGGTGATATTTCAAACTTTCGTATGGGACGCGCAAAAATTAGCCATAATAATGATCATCTTTAGACATCTTTAGTGCCGCACCAGCGGGTCATGAACTAAGTTTATTCCAGTTGTGGTGCCCTTGAGGGTATGCACTTTCCCTAGCTTAATATCGCCTATTTAATCTTTATAATAGTCCCCAGACTTGTTGATTGACAAGCTAACAACAAGTTATAACATGTTTTCCTTACAATTTTGTGTGTCATTTAAATAGTTCAGCACAAAGTAAAATGTATTTATAAATTTATTTATATTATAATTTTATTTTTTGGGTATAAATGTTGACATAATTAAATAGGGGGTCATCGAAAATTTGACAATTGTTGACAGGGGGGGGGGTGTCAAAAATTGGGTAAAAATTGTTGACCTAATTAATGGACGACCTCTTAGTAGTATCTAGTGTGTTGGGGTTTAGCTGTATGCTGCTGTGGTAAACAATATCACTATGTGCAGAAGAATTATTGTTTCCATAAGCTGGATCCCACTACTTGTTGCGAATTTATTCGTGCCTTATGTCATCGCGGTAGCTGATAACTATAAACTTTCATTCCAGTTTTTGATGACATACATTTATTTGCGTATCCCAAAAGAATGTCCTAAAGGTAAGTTGTCTTTAACCTATACCGGAAATTTGATGATGAAAAAAACAAAAACAATACGAACCAAGTGCACTGGGAGCGTTCTTTCTTTTAGAACTAGACATAAATCATGTTATAGGCCAGGCATGAAACAAGACGCAACCCTCCGTACATAATAATAACAATTACTATCAATTCTGTTATCTATTAGCACATACCTTTTCCGAAAGCAGACTTTTTACACTGTCAGAAAAAAAAAATCTAGCTTTAGCGTTTACTCCAAGTAACAGTTTGGCAGAGGAGCCATAATTCTCTTCAACAATGTCCCAGTCCTTTAAACCTAAAGATAAGAAGCAGAGATAAAAACCAGTTGCAGGAAACATTTCCTTTTTATTTAACCTGCAACCACAACCCCCTTCCCCACCATTTTTTTTTTTGGGGGGGGGCATGCGCTAGGCTTTCGAAGCAATGATCGTTTAAGATATCAATTCACCCATGCGTCAATCAATCCAAGTGACGATTCAAGTCTTTCAATCCCACAGGTGTAAAGCCTGCTATTTCTTAATCTACCTATTCAATAAGATTCGATCAGAATAAAGACACGTTTCACCAGCACTTGTTGGCGCGTTTTCACAAAGTTCCCTTTCGTTTTAGTTTCATTCCACTTCAATAGTCTGGAACTTTTCACAAGAAAGAAAGAGAAAAAAAAACAACAAAAAACAAACTACATTGCAGACAAGAAGTGGCCACTAAAAAAACTCCTTATCGAGATTTAGCTTCAACCTTTAAAATCAGCGGAGTGACTTCTAAGCCATTAATTCTATAGACCAGCGGTTCTCAACCTGTGGGTCGCAACCCCTTTGGGGGCCGCACGATCCTTTTCCAGGGGTCGTCTAAGACCAACTGAAAGCACATAATATGCTCTACGGTTATGAAGCAAAAACGAAAATAATTTGTGGCTGGGGGTCACCACAACATGAGGAGATCTTTTAAAGGGTTGCGGCATCAGGAAGGTTGAGAGCCACTGCTATAGACAGTTACAGGAATTGAATTGATAATACTTTTGATTTTTAAACTAGTTTACGCATAACTTACAATGACATGGCATTCCTAAAATAGAATGAACGATTTTTCATTAAAAAAACAAATCTAAAATTGTTGCTTGTTAACGTTAGACCAACAATGTGGGAAAAGGGAAGGGGGGGGGGGGAATGTAGTAGATCCATTAAATAGATTAAGTACCAGCATGTTTAATAAGGGTTAATGATTATTTCTTTTTGGCGGCGCACCCAGTGGGTGAGTTACGGGCACATGGAGGGGAGGTACTTATGCAGGTGCACACAAGATTGATATCAGCTCATGCACGACTTTTTGTTGGTGTATAAAAAATACCCAAAAAGGGATTCTTGTGCGTCCTTTTGTTGTTGCATGCACAGCACCAATTAGAGGTCTTGTGTGACAGTATACACAATCTCTCAATATAGATATATATATATATCGCTTCTGGTATGGCTGCTTTCATTTCACAACCGGCCCTCCCCCAAACTCAAACTTGTTTTATATTAATAGTATTGAGTTGAAAAGAAAAGCTATCAATCAGTGAGCGTCGTGCGTGACTGTTTAACTCAGGTAAAAAGGTTGATTATTTTCAGATACGACTATTATATTAATCATATAAAGAGCCGGATATGGTGTAGAACTGTCTGAAGGACAATCTGTCGGCCTATTGTTTAAAAGCTGGCAGTTATTGTGTAGGTCTGTCTGTAGGCCTATTGTTTAAAAGCTGGCAGTTATTGTGTAGGTCTGTCTGTAGGGCTCTTATTTAAAGGCTGGCATATACTATCGAAAATGAGAAGTTAACTTTTTTTGTTAACACATACCCACTGGATATTTTCTCCAAATACCCGGTCCCGGTGTACAAAAATGCACCCGGTTAAGCCCTAGTACCAGATAAGGGTTCTTGTGTGTCACTTTGTTGGTGCATACACAAAACTGATATGTTGTTCATATTGGCGTATGCACATGGGCGCCCGCAGAAAACTTTCTAGGTGGGGGGGGGGATCTTTCCAGGGGGAGGCAACATTTTTTTAGTAATGTTTTAATATAGTTTTAATTTACTGTAGCGTATTTGTATGGTGAACGAACGAACAGGACATCAGCTCAGTTACTTTCTCTTTATTTTCTCTTTACTTTAATAAATTTTGTGTCTATTTTTGTCTAAAAAAAATGTATCCAATCAATCCAGGGTGGGGGGGCAAGTGCCCCCCGTTGCCCCTACCTGCGGGCGCCCATGCGTATGCATTTATTTAGTGGAGCAGGTCGATATTCTATGGGTTCATGAACATTTTCTTGTGAAGCTGAAACAACATTTTGTAAGCCCTGTCCAAGTAATGAACTGCGCCCCCCCCCCTTTTCTCCTGTATGTGTAGATCTCTCTAGAACAAAAATCAAGGTGTCACGGGGGTGGCGGTCATTAAAATGGTGGGGGCCACCTTTCAGTGTGCCCATGCCTCAAGATGCCCCTAAAGTAAGAACATTTTAGTATCACGTTGTAATTTGTAAAAAAAATAAATTATGCACCCTCTTTTTTGTATTGGTGCCGATTTGCCACTGTCTTATTAATGGTATAAATGGATATGGTGGTCTTGGGGTATTCCGTATTTAAAATACACACACATATCTACGTAATATAAACGTATTTATCGAAGCATAACACGATTATCAAACTACGTGTCTGCTATAGAAATATCTTGTTGTTAGGCTAGAGGTAAGAAGGATATTTTAGCACGAGCCGTCGGAAGAATGAGATCATCGTGTCATTTCAGAGTTTGTTTTGAGTAATTAGTTTGGCTATAACACAAGCCTGTATTACGTCATAGGATCCATGGACAGATGGGATTGCTACGACTCAGCAGCTATGACAGGGTGTGGCAGATCATGGACAGATGGGATTGCTACGACTCAGCAGCTATGACAGGGTGTGGCAGATCATGGACAGATGGGATTGCTACGACTCAGCAGCTATGACAGGGTGTGGCAGATCTACGTGAGCGGGCGTCAGTTGTAATGGAGGATACTGGGATGTGACGGTTTTATGTCAAGATGCTAGAAATTGTGACTGTTTTGAGTGACATTGCTAGGGTGTGACAGTTTGAGTGCAGATGCTAGAATATGAACTTTAATGTGAAGATACTACAATGTGTCATTTTTATTTGAGCATGCTAGAATGTGATATTTTTATGTGAAGGTGCTATGCAGTGACAATTTTAGTGAAGATGGTAGGATGTGACAGTTTTTGGAGATGCTAGGTTGTGAAAGCTCTATGTAAAGATGCTTAGATGTGGCAGTATATGTCAAGTGCTAATCAACACTTTTATGATAAGATACTTAAATGTGGCAGTTTTGTGTGAAGTTGCTAGAATGTGACATTTTTTACTTGAAGATGCTAGAATGTGACATTATTATGTGAAGAAGCTGGGATGTAAAAGTTTTAGTGAGGATGCTAGGGTGTGATTTTGTTAATAGTTAATATGCTAGAATGTGTGTAATTTTTTATGGCAAGATGCTAGGATATGGCATTTAATGTCAAGTGCTAGTTGACACTTTTATGCTAAGATACTTAGATGTGGCAGTTTTATGTGAAGTTGCTAGGATATGACATGATGTAAAGATGTTAGAATATAATAATTCTTATATGAAAATGCTAGAATGTGACATTTTTGTGTGAAGATGCTGGGCTGTGATGGTTTAAGAGAAGATGGTAGGTAGGGAATTTTTTATGTGACTATGCTAGAATGTGACATTTTTATAGGAAGATGCTTAGATGTGGCAGTTTATGTCAAGGGCTAGGATTTGACAGTTGATGCTAACATACATAAATTGTGCAGTTTTATGTGAATATGCCAGGATTTAACATTTTTATGTGAAGATGTTAGGATAAAGGAACTTTATGTGAAGATGTTAGGATATGGGAACTTTATGTGAATATGCCAGGATGTGACAGTTTTATGTGAAGATGTTAGGATAAGGGAACTTTATGTGAAGATGTTAGGATATGGGAACTTTATGTGAAGATGCTAGGATGGGATAGTTTTATGTGAAGATGTTAGGATAAGGGAACTTTATGTGAAGATGTTAGGATACAGGAACTTTATGTGAAGATGCTAGGATGTGACAGTTGTATGTGAAGATGTTAGGATATGGGAACTTTATGTGAAGATGCTAGGATGTGATAGTTTTAAGTGAGGATGTTAGGATGTGACATTCTAGTGTGAAGATGCTAAGATGTGACAGTTTTATGTGAAGATGATAGGTTGTGATATTTTATGTAAAGATGTTTAGATGTAGCAGTTTATTGAAAGGTGCTTGGAAGTGACAGTTTTATTTAAAGATGCTTAGATGTTACAGTTTTATGTTAAGATACCAGGATGCAACAGTGTATGAGAAGATGCAAAAACAGAACAAAAAATACCTTAGATATAGATTAATTATCTTTTATTTATGTCAGAAAATGAATTCAAATTTAAACCTTTTTCTTTGATCCAGTATTCTAAAACGACATCCATTCCTCGAAAAAGGAAAAAAGCCTCAAATTGTTTTCCACTTAGTAAATATGGAAACCATAATTCATCATCAGGCCACATCAGATGGAAAGGGATTTCGCTTTCTTTATACCACTGTGGTCTCATTTCTGACATGAATGGAAGAGAAATCCTCATTTTAAAATTCACATTTGGCTTTAGAATATTAAGCATGATTGGATTAATGCTTTATGTATGATTACTATCAAAACAAGATAGAAAGCTGATTGGTTCTTTTATTTACCTTCTGTTTCAATTGGCTCACCAGTGTACTTTGAAGCCTGAAAAACATGAACTTCAAGTATTTCTGGTTCATTTTCAAATTCAAAGTTTATAAGACCAACTGACTCCAAATGTTTTGCTGAAACTCCACATTCTTCTAAAAGCTCTCTGAAATTGAAATAATTAGTATATGTCTTTATTTTAACAGTGCCATAAATACAAAATGGTAAAATGATGTTACATGGAGTACCTAAGCTAGGTTTCAATTAATGCTAAGGTTGGGGGGGAGGGGAAAGACGACAGCTAATGTTATCATATCTAGTGCACAACTCTGTACTTGTATCACAGGCTCATGCCATATACAGGAGACTTGTAATTGCCAAGATCTAACAAGCAGTTACATGGAGTACCTAAGCTAGGTTTCAATTAATGCTAAGGTTGGGGGGGGGGGAAAGACGACAGCTAATGTTATCATATCTAGTGCACAACTCTGTACTTGTATCACAGGCTCGTGCCATATACAGGAGACTTGTAATTGCCAAGATCTAACAAGCGTCAGTGATACCTGGTATAGGCAGTCAGCCATTGGTGATGCACTGGCAATTAATTCCTACATCTCTCCATGTCCACTTGTATCAGTATGCCAAATCTCTCTCTTGAGCCAATCTACCATCCAGCTCAATGTTTTTGTTAACCACTTTAATATGTTATTATAATGATGTTGGTAAAACTTGTCAGGGGATGCCTATCTGTCTCAGCTTACTCACTTACATGTAATCACAAAGAAGTGAATAAATGTACCTTTTAGCGCCTTGTAAGATTGTTTCTCCTTTTTCAACTTTGCCACCAAAACCATTCCATCTGCCACAACCAAAACCTCTTTTTTTCATTCCAAGTAGAATTTTTCCAGGCTCTCTTACAAATACAAGTGTCAGAATTTTCTTTAGAGACAAGGACATTCTAATGAGGAAATAAAGAATAGTTACAATGTGGATTAAATATTTCATAATTTTCATTACCATTCATTCATTTATTATGCTACTATAAACCAAATGATTTGAATAAACATTTTTCTCTTTTATAAACTCTTTTCTCTTTTGAGTGTGACTGATAAAAGTTAAGAAGAAAAAAATAAAACAGTTTATAACTACTTCAACAGTATATATGTTATGTTTTTATTTAAATCTATACAGAATTTTAAAGTGAAAATGTTACATCTCATTCTTAATTTCTAATCCATATAAAGATAAATTATATGCATAATGGCTAAGGGTTTAACCACTACTGATCTGTGCCTTCTTGTCTTTCCATATATATATTGATATATTCAATATACTTTTATTATAGAAGCTTCGTTTCCAAGCAAATACTAAGGACTTCATGCTTCATCCATACTATTACTATGATTGTCCCTGATTATGTTTTTTTCTCATTTTCTAATTTAGAGATTGAGTGACAGTTCCAAAGACAATGCCATTTAAAACACAATTTAAGTTAATTTAGTCTTTTGAGGAGGCCTTAAAAATGTATTTTTCTTGAAGCTATTATTTTCCAACAGCAGTACATTTACATTTAACAAGTTTCACACTTCTGTCTTAGGCTCAGACAGTCTTAGTAGATGGGTGGCCCACTTCTCAGACTTCTTTCCAGAAATGTAGATGATTTAATATAAATTTTGAACCGTACTGTAGGCAGGCGTAGGGACTTTGATTAAAATTTCAAAACATTTTTAAAAATATAAAAATACTACAGCTGTATAGAGCCTGGAGAATAGATTACAAAAACATCAAGATCAACTTTCTAGCTCAAGTGGTTCAAAAGTTATGAATTTTTTAGTAGGGACCTCAAAACCACTTTTTCACTATGGGATTTTCCTCCACATTTTGTGA
The DNA here is from genome assembly GCA_964033795.1 of Lymnaea stagnalis. Taxonomy (NCBI): domain Eukaryota; kingdom Metazoa; phylum Mollusca; class Gastropoda; family Lymnaeidae; genus Lymnaea; species Lymnaea stagnalis. The sequence goes on from CAXITT010000207.1 coordinate 624,172, forward strand.
CCCTCATTTTGCCTTTTTTAAAACACCTATAACTTTATTATAAAATGAGACAAAAATATAATATTTGCAGGGAACATAGTTAAATAAGAGTACTTCTAAATAAAGCCACAAAATATAAGATAGTTTTTTTAATATGACGCAAAAATTTGGGGAAAAAAATGTATTATTTTCCCATTAAATTTTTTTTAAATATGCTGACTCATCACTTATTTGAAATTAATTAATTAATTTTGTTTAAATATTTTTTTTAAAATTTCCCAAAAATCATAATAATAAAAATATTCTTAAGATATTAATTTCAAATTTTCTGTGGAATTGTTTAACATTTATAAGTATGCACAAATAATAAAGGGATTATTTGTTTCATTTAGTTAAAACTGACAATTACACTTTTTATTTTACCATTTTCTATATATGCATTTTAATCCCATTTCATATGAATGTCTGAATATGACCAAAAAATAGTATGTCATTTATTTTAAGTTAGTAAAGGTGTTTCACAAATCAACATGTATTGATAGAATAAACTTTGGCAGTTGATTGAAAATAAATTAAGTTCTAGTAATTTACTTGAGGTAAGTATAAGTTTTTATGATTGTTCTTTAGTAATACCTTAAGTAATTCTTGGATTATTGTGGCAGAAAGTGTGTTATTTCTTTAAGAATACTGAGGATTATATGATATTTTTCATGTGAAATATTGTGATTTGTGAGTGAATATAGGATATTTCAATATCAAAGGTAAGAGAATATCTTTTTTACAATTTTTATTTAGTTTTTTTTTTTAATTTATAAAAAATATAATTACAAAAATATGTAATAGGTCCTACAATAATAAGTTGGAATGAGGCTAGCTATGCTAGGGTCACAGGGGACTCACACACATATATAAATATATAATAATAATACTATAATTTTATAATATATAAATATAGAGTAATATATAATAATAAAAATACTATAATTTTATAATTTTCTATTTAATTAATTGTCTAAGTTGTAATGTTAATCACATTCCCCAATTAATTCTCTAAAAAGCAGCAGATCATATGACAAATAAGTGTTGGTGCTATTCAATTATGTTAATTTGTTTTAAAATGAATTATTATTGACTAATGTGCTGGATTTCCAAAGTCCAAAGTACATCAAGTCATTTACTTTAAAAAACGTCAATTATCGGTAATAGGTAATTTTGGGACACTTAGGCAGGTCTCATTTAATTATTAATTTTTTGTAATTGTAATGTCAGTGATAATCAATAATGAAAGATAAGAAGAAGAACAGGGTTAAGGTTAGCCAATTGCAATAATATTAGTGACTTCAGGTTTAGACTTGGTAGTTTGTAATTATAAATATTTAAATCACTTAATAATATTTTGCTTCTTATGGTGCATCATGCTTCCTCTTCAAAACACTCCCTCTTCCAACTACACATGTTTTATATCAATAGCACTTAGTGAAAAAAAAGAAAAAGGCTGTCACACACCGAGCTTCATGCGTGACATCTGAACTCTCGTAAATAGGTTCATTTTTTTTTCTTTTGGGAGAGGCAACTATTATTTGGTGATGTTATTGTTCACGTCCCTCTGTCACACAGCAAACTTCATGTTTAACAACTGTACTCTGGTAAATAGGATGATTTTTTTATTCTTGAGAAAATATTTTTTTTAAAAATATCACTTTTTAATGGCGCTGTACGCCCTATAGAAATGGGTCAAGGGCCATCCTTTCACTTTAGGCATGTGAGTCTTTTAGTTTTAGTAGCCTGGTAAAGGAATGGTTTGTTATTTTCGTTATTCTGCGACATTGTTTCTTAAGTCGTAACCGTAAGTCTTTGTTATAAAATGAACGACAGTATCTTCTCTGTCTAAGTCTATGTTATTTTTTTTTTAGTAACACTTGGACATCCAGGTATATTCTAAAAATACCCGGAACCGTTGTAAAACAAAAACTTCACCCGGTTAAGTCCTAGTTTCATATAGTAGTAGTAGTAGTAGTACTAAGTAGTAGTAGGCGTAGGGACAGAACTGAGTCAGCCATGCTCAGTTCAGTACCGAGTACACGTTTCAGTCGTTTCGTTTGGTTTAATAATTTTAATAGCGTTAGACATGAAGAACTCGTGGGAGATGCTGATCTTCTATCGAGCGCCTCCCCATCCGGCGGATAGGGGAAAGCCCGCCAGATATGGAGGGTACCGGGGAAATAAAATACCCGGGGTGGACCAAAATCAGCCCTACTGCCTTGTAGGAAGTGGAGGGATCCACAAAGGCTAGGGACCTAACCCGAACAAAGGCAGCTACCCATTGAGCTGTGAGGGGCAACCCCCCAAGTGGTTGTGCGCAAGGAAAAATCATAGTTACAAAAGCACCGAAAAGAGTAACAAAAGACATTTCAGTCCTGGGAGAGGATGGATTCCTTGAGGAGGAAAATATGACGCCTAATAGTGAAAGCCGAAACCTGGAAGCTATTAGGCTGACAACCATCATCTCTACCAGGACTACCACCGTCATTGGCGCTTGGAATGTCCGCACCATGTACGAGGCTGGTAAAGCGGCACAAATAGCCGCTGAGATGAGGAGCTATAAGCTCACCATTCTCGGGATTAGTGAAGCAAGATGGACTGGATGGGGACAGAAGAGATTAATCTCAGGAGAGATGGTGATATTTTCGGGACACGAAGAAGACAATGCCTCACATACCCTGGGTGTTGCTATGATGCTATCAAGGGCAGCACAAGGAGCACTCATTGGCTGGGAGGCCCATGGACCTAGAATTCTTTTAGTGACCTTTCGAACAAAGAAACGTAGCATCAACCTAGATGTTATACAATGCTACGCACCAACTAATGAAAGTGATGAAGGAGACAAAGAAGAATTCTACAATAGAGTAACGACCATAGTCCAGGGTCGCCCACGGAGGAACATCGTCATCCTCATGGGAGACTTTAATGCCAAGATCGGCAATAGCAACACAGGGTACGAAGAGGTTATGGGACAGCAAGGGATAGGCGAGATGAACGACAATGGTGAGAGGTTTGCGGACCTATGTGCCACAGCTGACCTGGTCATAGGGGGGAGCATTTTCCAGCACAAGAGGATTCACAAAGCTACATGGGTCTCTCCGGACATGAGAACGATGAACCAAATAGACCATGTATGTATTTGTAAAAAATTCAGGCGATCTCTCCAAGACGTACGTGTTAAGAGGGGAGCTGATATTGCCTCAGATCATCATCTTCTTGTGGCCAGGATGAAATTAAAACTAAAGAGACATTATACCGAGCAAACAGCATACAGGACTCGGTATAATACCTCCCTCCTGAAGGACCAAGCCAAAAAGGAAGAATTCAGAATCTCACTATTCAATAAGTTCCAAGTCCTACAAGAAATACTTGAAGATGAAACCACCGAAGGAAAGTGGCAAAGCATGAAAGAAACAGTCCAGTCAACATGTCAAGAAGTGCTAGGAAACAGGAAAAAGGCACACAAAGAATGGATGACAGCAGGTACGCTGAATAAAATAGAAGAAAGGAAAAGAAAGAAATCAGAAGTGAATAACAGCTGCACCCGAGCACAGAAAAACAAGTCCCAGAAGGAGTATGCAGATGCAAATAAGAAAGTTAAGAAAAGCATCAAGAGGGACAAGAAGGAATTTGTTGATAAACTTGCTAAAGAAGCAGAGGATGCAGCTCACCAGGGGAACATGAGGGAACTGTTTGATACCATTAAGACGCTGTCAGGGAAATTTAGCAAGGTAGAGAGACCAGTGAAGGACAAAATGGGAAACACCATACCAAGTGAGGAGCAACAGAGAGGGAGATGGAAGGAGCACTTTGAAGAGCTCCTGAACAGGCCTGAACCAAGAAATCCACCAGATATCCAACCAGCCGATAATGACCTGCTAATTGACTGTAATAGTCCCACCAAAGAAGAGATTAGCAGGGCCATTAAACAACTCAGAAATGGAAAGGCTGCGGGACCTGATGGCATCCCAGCAGAGGCACTGAAGGCGGACCTGGAAACCAGTGTGGAAATGCTACACCCTCTGTTTATGAAGATATGGGAAGAGGAGCAAGTTCCTTCCGATTGGAAAGAGGGATACCTTATCAAGATCCCAAAGAAGGGAGACTTAAGCTCCTGCTCGAACTACAGAGGGATCACCCTGCTGTCCATCCCAGGAAAGGTTTTCAACCGTGTACTACTTAACAGGATGAAAAACGCTGTAGACCCTCTGTTGCGGGACGAACAAGCCGGCTTTCGCACCAACAGATCCTGCACGGACCAGATAGCGACACTGCGCATCATTCTAGAGCAGTCACTAGAGTGGAACTCGCCGCTCTATGTCAACTTTGTTGACTATGAAAAAGCCTTCGACAGTGTTGACAGGCAAACCCTGTGGAGATTGCTAAGGCATTACGGGGTGCCACAGAAGATTACTGATATAATCAGAAACATGTACGAAGGGATAAACTGCCGAGTTATCCATGGCCAGCAGTTGACAGATGCTTTCCAGGTGAAGACTGGTGTGAGACAAGGTTGCTTGCTGTCACCATTCCTCTTCCTGTTAGCCATTGACTGGGTGATGAAAACATCTACACAGCAGAAAAGAAATGGCATCCAATGGACCTTGTGGGATCAACTGGATGATCTTGACTTTGCTGATGATCTTGCACTTCTTGCACATACCCAACAACAGATGCAGGAGAAAACAAACATTGTCGCAGCCACTTCTGCTAGCATGGGTCTCAACATTCACAAAGGGAAGAGTAAAATCCTCAAGGTTAATGCCACCAGTACATCACCCATTATGCTTGAAGGAGAAGCCCTTGAGGAGGTGGACAGTTTTGTTTACCTTGGCAGCATGGTAGATAAACAAGGTGGTACAGATGCGGACGTCAAAATAAGGATAGGAAAAGCAAGAGCAGCCTTCCAACAACTCAAGAATGTTTGGGTCTCTAACAACTTAGGCAGCAAGTTAAAAGTAAGGATTTTTAACGCTATGGTAAAACCTGTGCTGCTATATGGAGCCGAGACATGGAGAACAACGGCCGTAAACCTGACCAGAATCCAGTCCTTCATCAACAACTGTCTAAGAAGGATTCTCAGAATTCACTGGCCAGACAAAATCAGCAACCAGGAACTGTGGCAGCGGACAAAACAGAAGCCCATTGAGGAAGAGATTCTCCAGAAGCGGTGGAGGTGGATTGGTCATACACTAAGAAAACCTGCTTCTAACACAACAAAGCAAGCCCTGAAATGGAACCCACAGGGTAAGCAGAAAAGAGGCCGTTCAAGAAACACTTGGCGCCGAGAATTGGAGACAGACATCAAGAAAATTGGCCATGAATGGAAGATCCTGGAGAAGCTGGCCCAGGATAGAGATGCCTGGAGGTCTCTCGTAGGTGCCCTATGCCCTTGGAGGAACCGCAGACGCCGACGATGACCGGTGGATGCCCCTCATGGACGAGAAGGCTCAACTCAACTAGACATGAAGAAAGATCGCATATTCCAGTCAAAGGGGCAACAAGTACGAGTTTAAATATTTTATTATTTATACAATAATGTATTCTAAATTAATTATAAAATAGCAAACCCTTACATGTCTTATTTTTTTTTATAAATGACTAAGTAAATGTAAGTGGATTGAAAAGTCGACTCAACCCGCAACCCTAGTAGTTTACCTTAGTACCCGCAATTTACAACATTCCTCATCTTTTGTCACAAACGAGTTACAATTTACCTCTGCGCAAACTCAAATTACCATTTCCGCATATCGGCGGAAGTAGTTTTCTGGAATCACTGTTCAAGAAGATGCCGTTGGCAGGGTTCTTCCAGGTAAAATTAAAACCTGTCCCAACATTTCAGTATGGATAAATACAGCTCATTGAAATGATGTTGCTAAACCATATTTATCAAATGAATGATCAACACTCTACACTTTACTCATAAGTGGTTTATTAAATTTCTTATTCGCAGTACTGTTCACTCGAATCACTGGCTATTCTCAGTATTCTGGTCGTTACTCACACTGAGCCGACACTGACACTAGGACTTCACTAATACTAATACTAATTGACTTAATTCAGTCTTACTAAATTCACAACAAATTGACTTCACTTAAATTTTTATGTTAATTTGATTAGGTCTTATTCCTTCCCCACTATTATATAATTGAATATGCCTAGTCATGATCACAGCTGAAATAGAAAGTTAAGAAAGGCTAGAGAAAGTGTCATTTCGTTGTCAGTAATTGAATAGTAATAATAGGCAATGGTAGTATAGTATAGTATATACTTCGATAAAGCAAGGGAGACTACTAAAAAAATTGTATGGGAAATGGGCATGGCGCGCAAAAATCTGAGTTTTTAATTTTTTTGATGTTGGTACCATTTCATTCATAAAATAATTACTATATCCCAGAATTGTGTTCCTCTTCCGGCCTTTCGCTTCAGAGGACATCTTGGCCTACATCTTAAAAATTTCTTTTTCATTTAAAATCAGTCAACTTTGCGAAAATCCTTGGTGAATATTTTTTACAAGGCAACTTTCATCATTAAAATTAAGTCTAAGTAAAATTTAAGGCCCGCAAGACGATATTTTGCAGCCCATTGCATTACAGCAAAGTTCAGTGTTATTGGGGCCTGCCCGTTGTCCCCATTCTCATATCTATAATGTGACCTTCCGCGAAAGTTTCAGTCGAATCTCACCGACTAGTCTAATTCTGATTTTTATTATGTTTCGATAGATTTGGACGTTGATTATAATGGTAAAAACTGTTTTAAAATTGGACTAAAAGTTTTTATTTTATAGCATTTTATGAGACAAACATGGCCAAAGTGTGGTTTTGAGAAAGGTTTAAAAAGTCAGTTGGTGGATAATGCACAACCATAATTGTGTAAATCGTAGCAATCTGACAAAGTATCAAAGAATCCCTATTTAAATTGCCGCTAGTGTTTACGAGTGAGGGGAAATTCCAAGACTTTCAGCTTTGTCACTTTCAAAATTGACAAAATAAGGCTAGTCAAAAAGGCCTTTTCTACTATAAAAAATAAAAATTCATTCTCCCCACAATAGCTTCTCCCATCGCATCAATAATTCATAAATATTGCCTTCTCCTGCCTACTGTCTGAACACGTTTTAGCCTTGAAAGCCATCATGGGGAAGGATGAGGTGGTTGTTCCTGTACTAAGTGATCCCAAATGGCTCATGGACTTGGCTTTTGTTGTTGAAATTATACAGGAGCTGAATGTACTCAACCAGACGTTACCAGACTAGGGGTAGCTTGTCAGTGTTGCCTATGACAATGTCATGGCATTCTCAGGGTTCCCGCGGCCTCCTGAAATTCCAGGAGCTCCTGGAAATCTCCTGGAATTTGAAAACAAATGATAAAATCCTGGAAAACTCCTTAAATTTTAAAATTTCTCCTAAAATGACCTGAAATTTTTGTTTCCACAGAGGGAGGGGTAAAAAAAATCTTGTTCGCAATAGTTATTTTATAAATTAATATTATCGCTATATTCAATTCGTAGTCTATTTTTAGCCATTCATTTATCAAAACGAGTTTCCCATATTAATTCTAGTGGTTTCCCCTTAACTGCGCATGCGCTTTACGAGTTTTGGATATGAAATGTCGTACCGTAATGCTTTGATAGACAAGAAGTTTTTTTTCGTTCCGTTCAACTAATTTATTTGGTAAGTATAGTGTAAAATACAGTAAATAGATATTTATCTGTAGTTATTTAAATTTTTGGTAACTATTATTAGTATTATGAATAGAAAACTACGCGCCCAATCGCTGTATAATTTGACTAAGCTTAGCCTATTTTTTTTTTAAAGTTGAAGTTTTGTTAGTTTTACCGTAGGTTGTCCAAACTGGAGAATGCGTAGTTTTAGTTTTGGGGTCATTTTCCGAAGTTTTCAAAAACAAAAATTAACCTTGACCTACTTATATAGTAGTTTTAAAGGAGTACAATTGATATGAATATGTGAATAAAGTTTAAGTCTTTATCTGACGAATTATCTTACTTTTATGTCTTTAACACGAGTTTGAAAAGTATCAGTTTTGACCATTATATTATACGGCGTTTTCGCGAGTATGGTGTTGCTCGCGGCTGTTACAGTTTGCAAAGAAGATGAATTTGATTTTTATTTATACATATTAACAAAAGGTAGTAAGTTGTAGGCCTTTTTTTATAACAATTATATTTACACATATTTTTTTAAACATAGTTTATCGTGAGTGCTAGGCCTTTTTGTAAGTTAAGTTTAGTTAGGCCTTCTAAATAGGAGAATACTAAATAAAAAAATTAAGTTATGTTATTTTTGCATGTTGAAGCATAGTTTACGATGACGTCAAAAATTACTTCGGAACTTCATTTTAAAGTTATTAAAACTAGCTGATGCAACCATTGAGCTTCACATAACTTTACATAGTTAGTCCTTATTTATACACGTAGTTAAAAATTAAGTAATGCACACCTGTGCTCTAGGTATAGGCCTACTTTGCGGTATTATAAGCACAGTTGGGAGGGGAAGGGGGGGAGACTTCCGAAATTGAAAAAAAAAAAGTGGTTGCTTGGTCGCTGACCCATTCCCCTGTTTAAAATCCGGACTAAGCAGTTACATAGGCATATGCCTATATTAGTTTCTCTTCTGACTCTGTATTATTATTAATTTAGTACCGGTATAACTTATAATATAGTCAATATTATAGACCTAATATGATAATAAATTAATTCTATTTTATTTCACTATTCAAGGTCTAGGGTAAATAAATGCCCAACGGTTCCTTTGAGGACTGATAATTAAGATAGCAATCCTGATTGAACAAGCCATCACTGCTACTCTATACTAGATATTGACTCTGAACTGAGTCAATCCCAAGCTAGTGGCTAGTGTACTGGAGTTCTATCCCCAGAAAATGCCTAGACAAGCAAAAACATCACCAGCATGCCGGGTAGATGGAACTCGTTAACTTTGAATGGCAACTCAACTTGGAGAAGGAAAACTATGAAATCAAACCCGGAGATGGAGACCCGTAGACGTTATGACATTGACTCAATGAAAATTCTGACAAAATCCTATGACGTAGAAAGCATAAAGAGCATAGTGAAACACACACACACTCAATCTGGTAATCTACTGCATCCTGATCTATATCCAGTCGTCTTGACTAATCTTACCATTGAATCAAATAGGCAACGACGAGAGAGTGGCTCTGGCGAATTGAGCAACTCTCCCTAAATTTCAACAAAATACAGCTCACGTCAAGGCTACTGCTCCAGTCTTAGGGATCTTTATGTGTACAGGACAAAACAAAAATACTGTAAATATATGAAGTATATTTGCAGGACAGTTCTCGGATGCCATGAAAATTAGGGGAAAATGATCAACAAGGATAAACAACAATCATCTGAGTCTTCCTCTAGTTCAACTTCAGTTTTTTCACCTACCTCGGGTGTCCACTTTTGCAACTTCCTAGTCAAGCTCCTAGGTTATGTGTATCTTAGGAAATAAATATGACTTACTTGTGAATAAAATGGATTATCTTATAACTTTATGAGTTGTTTGTTATCCAACATCAAGTAAATCTTATTCTTATAAAAAACCAAGTTACTCAATTGTATGTGAACTCGGGGCCAGAATATCTATACCAGTACATACCTAATTCAAATAATTGCTATGGCATTGGCAATCCTTAGAGTAAGTACCGGTACTATATAAGTGCATTTATGTCCTGTTACTACAAAAAAATTGTATGAGCGTATAGGGTCTCTCCGTTTTTTACTCTTTAAAAAATGTCCTGGAATTTTGTATTTTCTCCTGGAAAACTCCTGGAAAACTCCTGGAATTTGTTTTTAGATTTGGTGCAGGAACCCTGCATTCTGCACAAAACTTGTGTAATGGTTCTTAGAGAAAACTCTTTCATTTCCCAACATGCAAAGTACTCATGGACTCGGGCACACCATTCAGTTGTAGAGTCTAACTTAGTAGATGTCATTGCAAAGCTACAGAAAGAATTTGATAACATGTTTTTAGACTTCAAAACACACACAGCCACTTTTCAGCTTTTAGCTGACCCTTTCTCCTTTAAAGTGCAAGATGCCCCACCCCCCTTTTTTCTCTCTTTACGCTTTAAATGGAACAGAGTTGGTTGATATTCAGTGCAATTCTAAGTTCAGGGATGTGAATGGAAAAACAGAAAAGCATGGACAATTTATGAGAGCTTTGCCCCCCACCTTCCTTGATATTTCCAGGTTGTTCAAGGGGATTTTGTATGCCGTTTTTTTGGGGGGAGTACCTATATGTGTGAAAAGCTCTTTTCCACTATGAACTTTAATAAGTCAAAGTTCAGGGCCAAACTTACTGATGAGCATCTTCAAGCTTTACTGAGGGTCTCAGTTGCTTCCACACTGAAGCCAAATGTTTCTCAGCTGTGTAAAAAGAAGTGCTGCCAGGTCTCTGGCAACAATGAGTCTGAGTAAGAAAGTGAAGCCTAGTTCTTGAGAACCCTTAATGTTTTTATTTGTTATTTATAAAGGTTGAGCAGATTGTAACAGTTGTACTTTAATGAATTTGTAATCGCTTTTTTGTGGAATACTTCATGCGGCCCAGTCTTAATCAGATTCTACCTCCTGCGGCCCTCGCATGATTTGAGTTTGAGACCCCTGGTCTAGTCCATACAATTCCTGGTTGTTTCATATTCTTGATTCATATTCGTCCTTTATTATCCATCCATCCATCCTTGTGGCGTTACAGCCCATGTAGGGCTTTGGCAGCCTCACTTCTTCCTTCCACTCAGACCTAACTAATGCTTTTCTTTTTCATGCTTGGATTCCCATTTGTTGTAGATCTTTTTCCACATCATCCATCCATCTAAGCCTAGGTCTGCCTTAGAGCCGTTTTCTTCTGAATTTTCTCTTCAATGTCTTTAATAGGTTCTCTGCAGTTTTTGCTTGGGTCCAAGTTTTCATGTTACAACTGGTCTGATTACCGTTTTATGTATAGTTTTCATTCTTTTTTTTTTTTTTTTTTTTTTTTTTTTATTTTTTTTATTTTTTTTTTTTTTTTTTTTTTTTTTTGTACTTTTGAATATTTTGTGACTATTGAAGTAGGCCCCGTTTCGGACCAATATTCTTTCTATTGCTTCCGTTAGTAATTAATTTCTTTCATTTATTAAGGATCCTAGGTATTTGAATTTGTTTACTTTTTTAAAAGTGTGGTTTCACCTGTCTGTTCTTCTCTTAACAGTCATGTATTTTGTTTTTGGTTGTTAACTTCCAGCCCTGCTTGTAATGATGCATCATCTAATCTTTACTACTTTTCCCTAACATTGCTATGGCATAAGTGTATGCAAGATACAGATGGGGTTCATTTATAGAGAGTGCCTATTGGTTGTGGGTTTCCCTCAGAATGTATCCTTATTGTTTCTCTGGTGTCAGTATGCATGCTTCTTAAAACTCTCTCTTATTTTAGGTTAAAAGCTAAAAATACAGTGAGTTTCCTTGTCTTAGGCCTTGTCTAATCTGAAATGCTCTAGAGTATTCTCCTTGAACCTTGATTTTGCTTTTTGAGTTGTTTAATGTTATAATGTATCAGTCTAGTCAGTTTGTTGGGTATGCCAAACTTCTGCATAGTCTCGTATAGATATTTTCTTTTGATGCTGTCATAGGCTATTTTATAGATAGTGCACATAGAGTTGATGTACTGGGATCTAAAATTCGTAGCATTTCTCTAATATTTATTTATTTATTTAGGCATTTTTATATAGCGCTTACCTTAAAGCTCTAAGCGCTTTACAATTATTAAAAACATGTAAACTAAGTAAAATAAAAATGAGACACTAGGATAGTAACTACTATACTATAGAAACAAT
>CAXITT010000207.1:636829-666870 GCA_964033795.1 Lymnaea stagnalis
TTGACTGGAAACTGAGTGGTGGCTAATGAGAGATGATAGAGGTTTAGTGTAGAGGATGAAAAGGACCGGCCCAAGGACCGATCCTTGAGGAACTCCAATAGACAGGGCTGAAGGTTTGGAAGAGCGGTTGGAAATAGAGACTGTTTGAGTTCTGTCAGAAAGATATGATTGAAACCAGTTTAAAGCTGAGCCAGTAAGTTCGAAAGAAAGATGAAGGCGGTCAAGAAGAATCTGGTGGTCAATGGTATCAAATGCAGCAGAGAGATCTAACAGATTGAGAATAGAGAGTTTGCCATCGTCTATTGCGCGCAGTAGGTCACTCATGACTCGGACCAGTGCTGTTTCTGTGCTATGACCAAGTCTGTAGGCGGACTGAGAGGAAGGATAGAGATTGCGAGAGTGAAGATAGTCAGAGAGCTGAGAGAGTATGAGTTTTTCTATGACTTTTGAGAGAAAGGAGAGGTTGCTGACGGGGCGGTAATTCTTGAGTGTGTTTGGATCAAGTGAGGGTTTCTTTAGGAGTGGCAGGGCTATCGACCGTTTAAAAATGGGAGGGAAGATGCCAGAGAGAATCGAAGAATTTATGATGGAGGTGAGTGCTGGGAGGAGGACATCAAGGCATTCTACAAGCAGTGGGACGGAGATCGGATCGAGGGCACAAGACTTGGGAGCAGACCTGATATGACTCGCCTCACCTCATCCTCAGTCACAGGAATAGGAATCTGATGGTGAAAATCTGATCGATCATTGATCTGTTTTGTCTGAATCCACATTGATAGTCACCTGGTATTTGTTTAGAGTATGGTTTTAGTTTTGGCAATTAGTCTTGTCAGTATTTTGTAAGTAACATTTAATAATTTAATAGGGAAATACCACTGTAGTTTGATCATTGAAGTTTGGATCATTTATGTATTGGAGTTATTAGTGCCATTTCTCATTCTGTTGGAATTTTCTCTTCTTGCAAAATTTTAGTTATAAGTTTTGTGTCTTAGTGTGGAGTTCTTTTCCTCCATATTTAATAAGTTCTTCTTCAGTGGGGTCTTCTCCAGGAGCTTTGTGGGTTTTCATAGAGTTGGTAACTTTTGTAGTTTCTTCCATATTTGGGAAGTTTATAAAGGGTATAGTCCTCCATGTGGTGTTTCATAATCTTCATCTTGTCCATTGTCTGCATTAGTATGCCCTATGCCTCTCCAGCACTTAACTATTTCCTGTAATTAATTCTCCATCATTATTCTCACACATTTGTGGTCTGGTTTGGTATCCAGACTTTTCGCCTTTTATCTTAATGTACATTCCTCTATTTGCTTCTCTTGATAAGTCTTCCATTTATTTTAGTTTAGCTTATTTCCATTTCTTTTTTTTTACTTCCTACATATTTTCGTGGCTTTCCTTGTGTCTTCATTGTATATTTGTTTCGTATTTCTTGTGTCCCTTTGTATCATGCTCATTCGTGCCAAGTTCCTTTTTTCGACATGTCTTGGCATTCATCATCAAACCGGCCTATTCTACTGTTAGTTTGCTGAAACCCTACGTCTTTTTATGTTGATCTTTTTATAGCATTTTTTAATCCTATCCCACTCTTCATTTATGTCTTTTCTACTGTGATGCTTCTAGTTGTGCTTTTACTTCATTTTGCGGTTAAGGGATCTTTGAAAAGTTTTTGGGAATCATATCATTTTACTCTTTGATTTCGGCTATTGTGTATTATGCTTATTCTGTGCTTATATTTGACCCTTGCAAGTAGATGGTTCGAGTCTGCATCTGCTTCTCAATAGCTTCTTACATGTAGTATGTCTGAGCCATGCCTCCGATTTATTAGAACATGGTCAGTTTGGTTGTGAGCGATTACATCTGGTGAGTTCCAAGTAACTTTATGTATATTTTGTGTGGAAACACTTGTTTGTACTTATTGAAGCAAAGTCTATGAGTTTGATCCCATTGTCTTTGGATTTTTCATATAGACTCCCCTGGCCAAAAGTGAGCATAAACACTTTTCATTTACCTATTTTGGCATTAAAGTAGCCACTCACTATTTTAATATCATGTCATTATGCCTCATCATATATATTTTCCAGCGTCTTATAAAAGGATTCTTTTATCCAACCATTGTGTATCTTGGTTGGGAGTATGAACATATTATATAAATGTTAATATTGAACATTTTTCTTCGCACACGCAAAGAGCACAATATTTCATTTTCTGGTTGAAAACCTATGACTGCACGGACAGCTTCTTTCTTCACAGCAAATCCTGTTCCAAGAATGTTAGTGTTTGTTGCCACTATATAATATGGTGTAGTCTATTTTTCTTGAGGATGTCTGCATTTTTCCATCAAATTTCTTTCAGATTTTATATTTAAATTATTATCTGTTAATTTTGCTAAGGCTTTTGCTCTAAACAAGCTTAATAAATTACAAGTCATAATCCAAAAATCATGTCCATATCCAGGCACAGGTCAATTTCCATTAGAATCAGTCCACGTTTTTATTTATTTATATTTTTGGCTTCCATACCATTTATGTTTTTACATGGACGGGCAGTTAGCCCTACCCACAATCATCTGTGGGGCTGCACCTTACAGCTCTCTATGTAGCTGCCTTAATTTTCTGGTAAGGTTCCCTTGCCTTTGTGGATCCCTCCACTTCCTACAAGGTGGTAGGTTCTGATTTTGGTCTTCCTGGGGTATTTTATTTCCCCAGTACCTGCCATATCTGGTGGTCTTTCCCCTATAATCAATATATTATACACTAAATTATAGTTAAATTAGGAGAGGGAATAAAATCAAGATCAGCATTTTTTAAAGACATGGCGTATTTACTTTTGGAAAGCAAACTAAACCATAGTATTTTTAGGACATAGCCTATTCATTTTCTTCTGAAAAGTACACTAAACCATGTTCCCTACTTTACGCTACTTATTTTTAAAAATTTTAAATGTCTGGTGAGCTTTTGAGTGGATATGTTTAAACCATCAATGGATTAACGTTTTCTATATTTATTGAAATGTGATGCTTACATAATTTGAAGTTGACTTAAGAATCTCAAAGATCCCACAGGCACCTACTTTTGAATTATCTGAATAAATGTTTGATGAAATATTATTTTCTAAATTACAGGCATCTCTGGAGCCTATGCAGGTTGATGTTGTGGAGGAAAATCAAAATGTTGAGGAGGAGCAACATTATGTTGTGGAAAATGCTTCCATTGTAAGTCTATCATCTAACAAATGTAAAGAAACTTCAATTTTGTTCTGATTTGGAACATTTAAATAGGCTAGATATTAAAATTAGCCTTCTTATTTTTTATTTGTATATGTATTAGCCTATAGACTTATTTTTTCAGCTTCTAAGTCTTTACAGGAATGCACATCAGACATTAGCCGTTGCTAAATATTAGACATTTTAAAAATTTATTTTAGTTTTAAAATATATTATTTAACAATGCTGATCATAAATAAAAATGCAAACTTTCTTACCTTTCTTTCCAAATCCATAATAATGTTGGAAAGTTTTTCCTTTCTATTTAACATAATTGTCGTTAAAGAATAGGGTGGCTGAAAAAAATGTACCTGATTTGCTTCTTTGCTCTCGTAGGATTTGGACCATTATTCCTCCCAATATAGTGGGCTGGCAAGGCTGAATCGTCTACTTTTTATTGCTGAGCATTGTAATTCTCTAAAAATTGAAGCCCTTCGTATGGCCTTGAATTATACCATGAAGACTACATTCAATACAAGTCTTTATCAAATTATTCATCACAAACTTGTTCTGGCAACATCTGGGTAAAGAAACATTTCTTTAATCTCTATAATTCTACCTAAGTGTTGTTGAAAGTTTTAAAAAATTATTCTAAAGTAAATTAAATTTAAAAATTAAATTTAGGAACAGTGTATAATAAAATGATTGTTCTGTTTTTTTAAGGCAAAGAGTAGGATCAAACAGCAGCTCTAACAATCTCCCTGATGTAGCTCCTGTTAATTCTGTAGACACACAGTGGGTGGAGGTCACATCAAAGAAAGCTGCCCTGAAACTGGAGAAGTTGGATACTGATTTAAAGAATTACAAGAGTAACAGCATCAAAGAGAGTATCAGGTAATTCTGTTTTCATATGTTGCTTCCCCTAGTTAATTAAAGAACCAAACTAAATATAAAACTAGTTTTCAGTGGTCGAATGATTTTTTTTTTTTTCAATTTTATGTTATATTGACAAAGTATAGAAAAAAAACTTTTTATTTCCAGACGTGGTCATGATGATTTGGGAGACCATTACCTGGACTGTGGAGATTTGAGCAATGCATTGAAATGTTACTCTCGTGCAAGAGACTACTGTACTAGCCCAAAACATGTGGTCAATATGTGCCTCAATGTCATAAAAGTAGGTTCTGGTACTAAAGTTAAATTTTGAACTAAACATAGTTTAATGGCATCTCACAGGACAAACACATTTTTAATAACGCCATCGGAGAACAGATTGAATTTTTTCTGTGAGGTACCACTTTTTTTTTATCACTTGCTTTAATTATAATCAGTTTCTTTGAGAGTATAATTTGGCAAATATTTATGAGGACTTTATTGAAGAAAATTAGGCTTCTTTTGTTTATTTCTTTCCAGGCATTAAAATACAAAAAATTTCTTCATATCAATTCTTCAAATTCAGATGTTCCTTCTACTCAATGCTTGTTTGAAATTGGTTTAAAATTATATGCTCTTGATGATATATTCCTCTTCCAAAATGTTATATGTTTACACTATGAAAGAATCTCATCTCCAAACATGCCTTTTTAAAAACTGGTGGGTAGAGTTCCTGATATATCAGCATTGTTTAGCTGGTCTTAGCTTCCCATCTAATCAGCTTCAGTCTGTTCCGCTAAACCATTGTACTAACTGTATTTAGCATAGTAACTTTAATTTACATACAGTATTTAGCTTAGAGCTTTCCTCCCAAAAAATGGCTAACTTGATTGAGTGGCACATTTAAGTGGTATCTACTATTATTAAATCATAAGAGTTAACTTCTTGAAATAAAGATTAACAATTATATCAATCATTTGAAACTACTTAACTCAATTTTACATGCCACATAACAGGTGAGTGTATACCTGCAAAACTGGTCACATGTACAAAGTTATGTCAACAAAGCAGAAGCAACACCGGACACATCTTCTGAGGTACATATCAAATTGATTTCCCAATTACAAAATTGTAACTTTTCATTATTTAAAGATATTTTAAATTATTATTTTTTATAACTTTTAAAATATAGTTTTACAACTTATTGTCAATGCCTTTGTATAAACTTCCTTATACAGAACAGTAAAGATATAAATCAAACAATTTCAAGTCGACTTAAGTGTGCTGCAGGCTTGGCTGACCTGGCAACACGAAAATACAAATCAGCTGCAAAATATTTTCTTCAGGTCAATTTTGATTTTTGTGAATTTCCTGAGGTAAGTAATTCGTGATTTTTTTTTCTTCTCAAAGTATAGTAAGAGGGTGCTAGTTTCTATTAATTAAAGAAGAGTTCAAGACAAATTTGTTAAAACTTAAGTTTTTATTAAATCTTCCTTAAAAGTGATATTTATATCTACACCACTGTATGTTTAATTTCAATTGCAAATAAAATAAGAATGAAAGTAATCTAGGTACAGCTTCCTAACATTTTAAAATAGTGGCTGAAACATTAGGTTAATTATATGGGCTATTTTTTTAATATTATTATTTGCAAATAACTAAATACTGTTTTCTTGTTCTGTAGCTTCTTTCCCCATCAAATGTAGCAACTTACGGTGCCCTCTGTGCTCTAGCAACCTTTGACCGCAAAGAGCTCCAAGCCAATGTGATATCTAGCAGGTTAGATTTCTTTTGAGCAAGTATAAAACATATGCAGAAAAATAAAGGTCCAGAGAAGAATTGTGATTCAATAATTTTAAAGATTTTGTATGGCTCCTCATTAAAGCTAAATATTTTGTTTTTAAATTGTTTTCTTTCAGTTCCTTCAAGCAGTTTTTGGAATTAGAACCCCAACTTAGAGATATTATGAGCAAGTTCTATGAGTCTAAATATGCATCATGTTTGACACTCTTGGCTGAGATTAAGGTAACGACAAATTCTTTTCTATGAGCTCTAACTTGATTATATATTAAACAACTACTATCACTTTGTTTTCTTTCCATTTCAAGATTGATTTTTAATATGTTTTACACACAAAATTCTTCTTTTTCTAGGATAACCTGCTATTGGATATGTATGTAGCACCGCATGTAAACACACTTTACACTCAGATCAGAAACAGAGCTTTGTGTCAGGTAAGGAACCAACCAAATTCAAACTAAAATATATATAATTTGGTTAGAGATATTTTGAAAATATTTAAGGACCTCTTAATTATGTAAAGCACGGTTAAAAAATAATTATTTAATCATTAATTTATATGCAGTATTTCAGTCCATACTTATCTGCTGATATGAGGAAAATGGCTGAAGCTTTCAATACAACAGTAGGTGCTCTGGAAGATGAACTAATGCAGCTTATATTAGATGGTCAGATAAAGGCTCGCATAGATTCTCATAACAAGGTAGATAAAGTCTTATGATTATCTAGCTAATATTTAATGATAAGGAATACTCAATAAAGAATTGTAATCTAACCCCCAAAAATCAAATCTTAATACCAGTACCGGTATTTCAAACCGATAGATCACCAAAAAGAAAATTATTTAATGCTTAAGCTTGGTTCATCAAATCTTTTATGGTTTTCAAAAAAAACTATCTTTTTTATATTACTTTTTTCAAAAGATCTTATATGCCAAAGATGCTGATCAGCGGAGCACAACTTTTGAAAAAGCAATTATTATGGGGAAAGAATACCAAAGACGAACAAAGGTTTGTATTGATTCCATCATGGAAAAAAAAGGGGGGGGAGGGGGTGTTGTAGTTAAATCTTGTTAATACAATAAACAAAATTAATTTCTTTTTTTGCTTGGTGGATTTTAAAAAATGTGAGATTTAACCAGACGTATATTTTTAATAAGAATTTATATTATTAATACCGGTATATAATATAGCTGTCTGGTAGTACGAGTGGGATAGCTTACAGTTTAAATACACAAACAAATGAAATGCAGGTCTGGGAACTATAGCTTTTATTTTTGTGGTACAAGCCGTTGAACAAACAGTTAAATCTCTCACATATGCAGCCAAATCAAAGTATCCCTTTACACACAAATATCAATTTACACACTCAGTATTAGACACAGCTGACTACTCGATCACAGCTCAGAAAGGCAAGGGTTTAAATCCCACCTGCCTTTTGTAGCCACTATGACGTCGCATCATGAGCTGCTCATCGGTCAACCTTGGGACAGGCATGCCAAACTCAGTGGGTCTGAACACACCTGGGGTAAACAATCGTGCCACAGAAGAGTGCTTCTTTTCCCCATGAGTGGCACCCAGCCACATATAAAATGTTTCATAAATGCAGTTACAAAAATGTGCCACAATAATGTTTTAATCTAATTATATAATTGAAGAATGTATCACATGCATTTGTTTGATAACTCATAAGTTATTAATTTTTCTGCTTATTTATTTTATTATTTTCAGGCACTTATACTAAGATCTGCTGTTATCAAGTGTCAGATTCATGTCAAGGTAAATTAGCCTTACTGGTCCCTCATCTTATGGTGACTTTAAAACATTGATGTTTTTGTGAACAGGTATCTGCTATACTTAATTGACCTGTTATCTAAAGGCAAGGCTAAATCAGCATAATTACTGATATTATGTTGCTACATGATAAATATCTGTTCCAACAGAAGCAGAGTTAGATTGAAAATTTGAAACTTAAGTTCTAAGACCAAATGCACAGGATAGAGAAAATTTTGCATTGTCCTTCTTCACGTTTTTCTGTAGCCTGTGTATATTTCTTAGGTTAGGTTATTTATAGCTCAAAATCAGAGTCTCATTGTGAGCTGAAGAAATCATTAAATATTATATTATTATAATTATTATTATATTGGCATATTATAAATATAAAAACTAGAGTTGTTAATTAATAAGGTAACATCTTTTTGGAAGCCATGTGTAAGGGGTTAATAATTTTTAAAAAAAAATCATTTCAAAAGTATTAAATTTAAAAAAAAATCATTTAAAAAAAATGCATTTGTTGTTTAACCTCATTGCCTTAACTTCTTGATGTTAAACTATATTTATAATATTTCTTCTTATACCAGAGCCCTCCCAGGGAAGGCCTTCAGGGTGGTGAAATGTCCATAGCACCTGCCAGTGCTAGCTCCATTGTGAGGAACTGACTAGGATTTTGTGCTGTAGAGTTATAATTTGATTGACACTTGAGTGTATATGGATCTTGCTTGTTGCATGTTTTATGGCTAATCTTGGTGCAAAAGGTCTGGCAGCACATGGAAAGTCTGTACATAATACAAGTAGTCGACATGGATGTAAGTGTTACATGCATATTGTCTGTACCAAGAGACTTAGATATCAACTTTTATGACTGCCTTCATAAAATAGATAAACACAGATGTCCACTGGAATGTTTTCAACATTACTCATGTCAGTATTTTTTTTTTCAGTAAGTAAATTTAAGCTGTGTGCCTATCATATTTGTTTTGTTATAAGTAATCTAACGAAAGAATGGATGGCAACCATTTGGGATGCTGTTGTAGCATTCATACTTTAAACAGTGATGCATGATTTTGGAAATTTCTGTTCTTTAAAGAGCACTCTAATAATAAATAGCTGTTTGATCAGCAAAGGATTTACATCTCGTGTAGATCTTGATTAGGTTGTTAATTCATCTCATGACCTTTGTTTTGGCTAATGGAGCTTCACTTTTTATCATCAATATATTTGTCAATAGCAAGGAATGCACCACATTAGCCTAGTCAGTTCTCTCATGTGAGAGCCCTGTTCATGGTCATTCCTACTATCTAGTTCATAGGATTTTGGCCAGTGCCAATATAAACTTTGGCTTTTGCTTTCATTTAGTTCTGTGAGCTGTCACTCAAATGACTTTTCTGGCATTAGCTTTTCTTATGTTTAATACCGGTTCAATTGAATTTTCCCTAAAATAATTACCTGGCAAATAAAAAAAAAATCCTTTCCTTGATCTTTTTAAATTATTGTTTGAAATTATAAAAATTACAAAAAATTCAATGATTGAAGAGCATTATGTCTTCAGCATTAATATGTATTTTTTTTTTAAAGCAACATCATGGTTTAAAATCATAAATGTACAAATTAAATTAATCAAGTTTTTTTTTCCACGTTCCATTGTTGTTGATATCCTTGAAGGCAAAAAAAACATCCAAAATGATATAATTTCATGATTGTCAAATATAGTTAAAAATAACTTCTTCAGAAAACATTCAATTACTTTAAGCAAAAACTTGGTTTCCTCTGTTTATTTTATTACTAAGATTGTTTTGTTCTTGTATCAAATTATAATTTGGGCATTCTACAAAACAGTTTCATTTTATATTTTCGTTTAGATTTTAACATGACAAACTAGTTCCTAATCTAAATTATCTTTTGGTACTAGTCATAAGGATCCCTAACTTTAAGATATTTACATAAAATTAATCACATCATATTTTAATCCTTAATAATTTTTCATATTTTTATTGAGTGGGATCAGTGTATCAGTTTTGTGAAAATTCATTGAAATTGTTATATGACTATGTTAGAAAAACCATTTATTTTGCTGTGGTTATTTTCTGTTATGTTCTACTATTATAAATTCCATTTTGTAAATATCAGGCTGTTATGATTTTGATTTCATTTTTTCCAAGCCAAGTATGTTCTCTCATTTGAAATGTATTTAAACTAAACTAGTTGTAACTGAAAATCAGGTTTTAAAATGATAAGAGGTATGTGTTGCTTTTTTGTAAGATCATGTCAAAATTTTTGTATTTAGCTACCGGGTATCTTAATAATATCAATAATGTTATGAAATACCATTTTCAATATAAATCTTTCAGCTACACTTAAAGTGCTTTTTTTTTTTACTTGAAGAATTGTTAGGCCAGATGTGTGATTAAGCACTTACTATGCTTTCTTATAAAACAGCAATGTCATTTATTTTACTATCTCATTCCTTTGCAAAAAGTTAAGACAAAAAAACTTAGCATTTCTTTCAAGAAAATAAAAAATATTAAGCAAATTGCCCATATAAAATACATATACTTAAAATGTGCTCTTGAAATTGAAATGTCCTTTTTTTTTTCATTTGTATATTCCAGAAACCCTGCTATAAATTGTGAAGAATTTTCAAATTTTCAGTATATTATCAAAATATGAAGTAACTGGTACCCATGAATTAATCATCACCAGCAACCAAATGTTTGTTATTTGTACTTTAAGTGCTTCATGTGGGCTTAGTTCCTCTTTAGGAATCATTAATGTCATAAATTTGAAATCTTCAAAAAGACTGCATAAATCATTATTAGAATTAGATCTGTTTTAAGGTAAGTTTTAAAAAACAGGCTATAACTGACTATTCAAATGAGAGCAACTCATACTATTCTGACCCAAATTATTACAATAGTGTGGTGGTATCTGATGCCCCAATGCCACTTTACCAGACGGACTTGTGGAACTGTATTATTGAGAAGTTTAAACACTTGAAGACTCCTCAGAGTAGTCAGAGCATACACTAGTGCAAAACCTCCTTTGACAGAAAATCTGGAAACAGCCATATATTTGACTGTAGATGTTTAGGGAACTGTTATACATACACTTAATGACTGCAGATGTTAAGGGAACTGACAAACGTATATTTCATAATGATTTTTTTTCCAGCTTCTGATAACGCACAATATAATTTAAAAATTAATTTGATTGAAAAGTGCTGCTTATTTTTTGTGTCTTGTCAAAGACATTTTTTTACATAATCTGTGTTATACTAGTTATAGCAAATGTGATTTAGTACATAAGGAAAAAAATAACACAATGTAATAGAGCCCATTTCTTAATATTTATAAGTTAAATATGAAAAGTTTACAACTAATTTCTGAAGTGACATGAACTATCAATACTATTATTATTATATAAAGACCCTTTTTTTTGTTTTGGTTAATTTTTTTATTATTTTGTTTAGCTATAAAATTTTATTTTTTAAATTGCATGGCATTTATCTAAAATAATCCTGTTTTTTGGTGATGTGCGAAATCTTTTAAGTATCCTATCTTCTTTAAATAGCAAGGATAATTAAAATAACCAATAAAAAACAATTTACTACGTTTCAAAATGAACTGCATGTTGTATATCAGATTGAATATTTTCAATTTCTTAGAATTCATGATAACTCAATGTAAATGTAAGTATTCCACGAAGTAGCCAGGACATACAATAGTTGATGTCATTTATTGGGTTGAACATACTTGATGATAAATTAGAAAAAATATTTGAAGATGACTTTTAATCCCATTTCGAAATAACTGGGTTGAAAGCTGAAATAAGATGTCCTCAGGGAGCATGTATCTCTGTGTTCTTATTTCTGTTACTCAACTGATTGGCTGCCACTTTAGTCAGGTTTTTTTTTCTCTCCATTGTTCTGTTGGAATGTTTGCCACAGTCATCAGTTGCTGCTAGTGGGAATGCTTGGTCAGTTCACTACTACATGTGTGTACAGAATGGGCTACTGAAATTAAACCAATGATAACCCTTTCTCAGATGTGTTGACTTTTTTGTTTTTGATTTGGACACATCATATTTGTTAAGTGCAAGAGAGTTATAGGTTTCAGTTTTAGAATTAGTGATTGTCATTTCAAAATATATATTTCTGCAACATCATCTTATTTTCAATGTGAATGAGGTACTCATAGTGAAGTGCACCATCTAAATATTTTAAATATACTTACCAGTATAGTATATCCTTAAAAAAATATAATAAATACCGGTATCGTGAGTTTGTTATACCTTTGAAAAAATATTAGGCTTAGACAATAATTTTTAAAATCTTACAGGTAGACAGATACACAACAAGCCCTTAAAACTAAAACCAGTGAATTTTTAACGACATGATGATTAAATGGCAGATAAAAGCTAACCTGGTGATATGAAAACTGAGAACAGCTCGCAAAAATAATAATAATGGTGGGCGAGAGGGAGGGGTGGTATGGAAAGAAATGAATATTTGTGTCGATATTGATATTGCAAGTGTAAGTAAGACCGGGTGGAGTCATGTACTGAATTAAAATGGTAAAGATATATAATATATGAAAGCCAACAAAAAGGAAACAAAAGTGCGAGTAGCGAATTCTGCGGTGGATTCTAGACTATCTATATTTAATAAAAAGCAGATAATGAAAATACAAAGCACTAACAGTTTCTACTTAAACAGAGTCTCCCTCAACCAACAAACACATTAACTTGTATTTAATATTATTAACACAGGTTGTTAAGTGGCGGCTCAAACTACTGAACATCATATTCATGTATGCGAAAAGTAACATTAACATGAGTTGTAGTGAGGTGGTCACCTTCCTGCCTACTGGTAACTGGCACTATTTACTCATAGTAATCGAATATCATTGACAATAAAATCAATGTCAATAAATTATATCGATATTTTTCTTGGATTGAAATGTTTGTAAAAAGTTAAGCAAGCCAAAAAATTTAGAAGTGACAGTGAATAAATTAAGGTACGTGCTTGGTGCATGGGTGCTCTTCAGGCTCAGAGTTACCTTGGGTATCTCAAAGTCAAACATGGCGACGGACTCAGTCACAGATTTGAGAGAGAAACTACATAAATCTCACCATCGTACCAAAGAGTTTGAAAAAAATGTCAAATCAAAACATAGAGTTCACCATGGTGATATTAAGAAGAATGCACCACGATCAAAATACGATGATTACAACACAGAAGAACGCGAGGAAGAGCTTCAAAAAGTAAAATCTGGAATCCAGCAACACAGATTGTTTTCGATAGAAGATTGCATGGAAATAGAAAAGAAAATAGACAAGGTTGTTAAATTAAGTGACTTGGGTCTTTACAAAGAACACACAGTTGATAGGTAAGATAATAATTAGATATCATTTAATGCTCTATCCTAAAATGACCAAAAATCATTAAAAGTGTATGAGACCCACAGACTCAAGCCCATTCACCCTAAAATGCCAATGCCAGCAACCAAATCCAATCACAGCAAAATATGCCATATCATATGAATAAAATATTTTTTGAAAACTTTGTTACTTAGCTGAAAGGCGCTTAGAAGTGCAATAATGATAATTAAAGGGCTGTTTACAATTCAACAATGGCTTTTTTTGGGTTTGAGTTATTCAATTTATGATTATTTAGAATGTAGACCTACTCTGCAACTGACAAAACTTGGAAAAATTATACATTTAAAAATTGCTAACATAAAGCAGTGAGTAACAGTGAGCAATTGAGTAACAGTTAACCCGGGGAACAAAACCTACTATTGCATGTCCTGCATGGGCAGACAAGGGACATGCATGGTACATACCAGAAATAAAACAGCACCTACAGGGCTGCCAACTGTGACACTCATAGTTGGAAGTAAAGGCAGAGATAGGGTAGGGATCATGATTACAAGTTGCAGTTAAAGGATATGAGGCTAGAGGTGAAGGTGGAAACCTAGCCTATAATTCTAATTATCAGCCCCGAGAAAGCTGCTCCTAGGCAAACTAGTTGCGTGGTAGAAACCCTCTTATAGGGCATCTGATGCTTCCCCGGAATGGATGGGTGAAGATGGATGGACATAAATTACCATCCTGACTGGCTGAGAGAGTGGGCTGCGAACACTTTAAACTAGGGGTGTGCCGGATCCGTTTTTTCCAACCGGATCCGGATCCGGATTTTCTTATGCGAAATCCGCCGGATCCGGATTCCGGAATAATCCGGATTCCGGAATAATCCGGATTCCGGTTTCTCCCGGATTCCGGATTTGGGTACTATTGGTAGATACTTCGGTAAGTCAAGGTGGACTACTACTTTTTGTGTATGGGAATTCGCAATCGGCGCCAAAAAATCCGAGTTTTTAATTTTCCGATTGTGTGTCTATTTATTATTAAATTAGTACTTTCGATATATATTTGAGTTCCGTTCCATTTGGATAAGTGTCTTACGAGAGACGCCATGTTTCTACGCGTTCGCAGCAGGCCATGCAGCTCGCTCAACCTAATTTCGCCATGGGGTTGGCCACGCCCCCCTTTTTAATGGCGGAAGTTGACGATATTTAGGAAATATTAATATATTATCACTATTTACATCAAAATAATTGATAACTTGTGTTTCAGAATGCATTTAAAGACATTTAAACTGGAATGTTTTAATTTGAGCTTTAACAACCCGGTAGAATCCATATTATAAATGATCAGAATTTACCGTGTGCAACACGTTGTCATTGGCAACCATTCACAGCCACTTGCATAACTGTATCGTAGTACTACCTCAGAGTTTCATTCATAAGAGTTTGCCGTGTGCAAAAACTATTAAACCATTGGTCAGGGAAAGCTTTAATTAATTATTCATGTGCCAAAGTTGAAAGTTTAAACTAAGTCTAAACAGTATTTTAGTGATAAGGCAGGGAATGCGTTGCCTTATATAAACTATATAGTCATTGCGCATGACGGGATTGGCGGAATGAGATCACAGAATGTGGAGATGCAGTCCATGTTAAAAAATGACAAACCAAGTCGTACTTTAAAAATTCATAACTTTAAAACTACAACAGCTAAAAATATGATTTTGGTGTTATAATTCTTTAAAAAATTACATCTTTTCAACTATGCCATTGGTTTATTTTTACAAAAAGTTTAAATTTTCTTATCAAAGTCCCTACACTATTGGCCACTATTAGCGGTGCTGACTCTAGCCTCTGGTATGTACGGAATATTAAACATTAAACAAGCTCAACGCTCGAAACAATCGATTAATGTATCGTGATCGTGTGGAATTCGGGAAAGAGAATTACTTTTATTTCAGATTATGATCCGGTGAGTCACAAAATTTGGCAAATTCCGAAATCCGGTATATTCCGGAATCCGGTTGTTCCGGATACATGTAAATCCGGCGGAACCGGATTTCACCGGATAGTGCAACATCCGGCGGAACCGGATTCCGGACCGGGTTCCGGCACACCCCTACTTTAAACGCAGCGTTTTCGGTTGACCGGGTGGGGAAAGCTTCCATCCGCAAATCTGATCTAGCAGGTGGAAGCGGTTCAGGGAAATTCCTGGTGTACCGCCGCACGTCCGTCATCAGGGAGACCCGGCTTCTGGGCTGTGTGGAGGTGCGTCAGGTAGGGCATTAAGAGCTCACCCTCGATGGCTCGCAGATGCCATTTCTTAATGAACATATTTAGTTACAGTAACAACAGCTGCAAAAAATTATTCAAAATAATGAAAACCCAACTTAAAGTTTCATTGAATATACAAAAGCGTGTAACTGTAGACACTGGTACACAAACTCATGGTTTTAGGGTTTACATTAGGTGTTAGGTCATAAATTTTAGATTTGAAGATTTTTTGCTCAATGAAAGGGGGACTAAATTTAGGAGTAAATTTACACTCAAGTTAGTGGGTGGGGGCGCACTAAATTTAAGGGGAATTTACACTTCAGTTAGGGATACTTAGTATTCAGGTTAGGTAGAGTTTAGATTTTAGGATTGAAGGTTTTTCTAAAAAAATGATCTAATTAAATTTTAATGTTTTTTTTCTAAATTTTGTCTGTCTTAGTAAGTGTTTAAAACAACACATTTACTTTTTCTATATTTTGAGTGCCCACAATCAATTAATTAACATTACAATTAATCATTCAGGCTACTTGTATGAATTCAGAGTTTGCCCTTTTTTAAATGAGTTGCTGTGCAAGGCTAACCAGTCCCATCCACCCGGGGTGTGAGATGTTTTTGCTGGTCTTGGCTTTGGATTGAACTCCAAACCACAAGCTATTTGGATTGAGTCAGTCTAGACTGCTCGGCCAACCAGCACCCTCTCTCCCTTTCCCCATCCCATTTTAGCATACATGTTTTTGCACTAATTTTTTGTTTATACACAGCTGCCATCTTTGTTCCCATGAAACATTGCCATCATGGCAACAAAGATGGTGGCAGTGGGAATTAAAATTAGTGCAAAAGCACAGGAAAATGAGTGTCGCGTTTTGCATACATTTACCTTTCTTTTTAAATAAATTGAAGCATGTCACTTTAATATATTTTTTACATTTTGTGATGTCCTCAGAGCCCCTTTAAGAAATAAATACTTCTTTGGTGAAGGCTATACATATGGTGCACAGCTTAGTAAACGTGGCCCAGGAAATGAACGTTTGTACAGTAAAGGTGATGTTGATGAAATTCCAAGCTGGATTAACAAATTGGTCATCAGTCCACTTTGTGAAGCTAACGTGATCCCTGAGGGCTTTGTCAACAGTGCAGTGATAAATGACTATAAACCAGGTGGATGTATAGTGTCACATATTGACCCACCTCATATTTTTGAAAGGCCCATTGTTTCTGTGTCTTTCTTCAGCGAGAGTGCATTGAGCTTTGGATGCAAATTCACTTTCAAACCTATCCGTGTCTCTAAACCAGTGCTGACATTGCCCATGGCAAGAGGTTGTGTTACTCTTCTAAGGTAATCTATAGAAGTCTGATCACATATTATCTTGTTTGTTTCCTCACCATGAAGACATTTTTTGTTTCATTTTCAAGATGTAGAGTGCTTAAGTTTTACCTTCTTATTTAAAGTTATTTATTGTTTTCTAAGAAGCAACTCCATTTTTTGAAGCAAAAAGAAGTGTCACTCATGAAAATTTTTAAATACATGTCCTCAAATAGGTAGGTTACAAAACTACTGCCAAAATTATCATTATTATTAGATGGTTTTATATAGTGCAGTACCCAAAGCCTAAGGCTAGGCCCACTGCGCTTCACATAAAAATTAGCAATTACATAAACGTATAAATTTAAAAACAACAATTGGTGAAAAGCTTGACCTCACCCACCCAAGTACTATCTACCCCTGTAAAGCCATGGACAGCACCCAGCAGAATCGAGCGTTGTTTATCAGTCAGAGAGGGGTGAGAATGATTTGGTATAGTACAGTTTGAAGAGATGGGTCTTGGGGGCAGTTTTGAAGGCTGTGATGGTCGTTATATTGCCGATGTGTAATGGGAGAGAGTTCCATTGTTTTGGGGCACAGAAAGAGAAAGTTCTTTCAACACATGTTTTAGTGCGTGTTCTGGGAACAGAAAGAATACGCGTGTCTGCGAAGGAAGGAAGCTTTCAAGGGGTGAATAGTAAGAAGTTCAGTAAGTTAGGAAGGGCAGGAACCAGAGAAAAAGTTGTTACTGAGAACAGATAGCTTCTAATCTATACGTGGCTTTAAGGGGAGCCAATGAAGTGAGTGAAGTCGTGGAGTGACATGTAGGGCTTCAGCCTTCCTCACCACTTACTTTCACTCAGACCTAACTGATGCTCTTCTTTTCCATGCTTGGATTCCCAGCTGCTGTAGGTCTTTTTCCACATCATCTATCCATCTAAGCCTTGGTCTGCCTTTTAGTTGTTTTCCTCTAGGGTTTTGGTGGTGCACCCTCTTCACTCCTATGTCATTTGGCATTCTTTCTTAGTGTCCCGTCCAGCGTAGCCTGCCCTTTTTTATTTCTGCTACTAGTGTGGGATCCTCATATAACCTATACCTTTCCTGACTGGTTCGTATTCTCCATCCATAAGCATCCTTTGTTGTTCCATATTTTTTCCGGAAAACTTTTTTTCCCCATGTGTTTAAGAGGTGTCTGCCGTTTTTTTAGGGTCCAGCTTCACTTGCATATGTTACAACTAGTCTGTTTACAGGTTTTTTTTGTAATTTTTTTCTTTGAGTATTTTGTGACTATTGAAGTATGTCCTGTTTTTGGCCGATATTCTTTCTTTTATTTCTGTTAGTAGTTAATTTTTTTTTTCAATAATTACAATAATTAAGGATCCAAGATATTTCAATTGATTTACTTTTTCAAAAGTGCAGTCTCTAATTTTAATGGTTTCATCTGTGTGTACTCTTAACAAAGTCAAGAATTTTAGTTTTTTTTTTTTTTAACTTCCAGCCTTGCTTTGAGTGATGTGTATTCTAATTTAATAAAAAGCTTTTGATATGTCTTGACTACTTTTCCATATCAGTCCTATGTCATCATTTTATGTAAGATTCTGAAGGGGTTGGATGTAGAGAGTGCTTATTGGTTGTGGGTCTTTGTTTCTCTCTGAAAGTATCCTGTTATTAACTGTTATTGTTCCACGGGTGTAAATATATATGCTTTTTATAACTCTCTAATGTTAGTTTAAATAATATACAAAACAGTGAATGTCCTTGTCTTAGGCCACGTCTAATCTGAAATTCCCTTGAATATTCCCCTTGAACCTTGATTTTGCTTTTTTATCACATTTTTCCCCCTTATAAAAATAACAGAATTTCAAAAGTGAAAAAAATAATTTATTAATTTTTACAAATTGTAAAAATGGATGGGGAAGAGGGTTAATTTATGAAATTTTTATTATTTAAAAAATCAACCAATTAACTCACGATCAAAAGAACAATTTTCAAAATGTGCTCTTTCAAATAGAACCTTTGAAAATTTTATTCATAAGCATGAAATAAACTCGATAAATATTTAAGACAAATCACTACAAATAATTCCACTTGATTTAAAATAAAACTGATCAGAGATTTGTTTAGAGAAAGGGAAACAAATTAAGAAATTGATATGTTTTAGTGAAAGCATTTGGAATTCTCTTATTTAATGTGTGGCCTATTTGAAAATTAAACTAAAAGGATAAATTCTGCTATCAATGAAAGTAATTCAAGGCTTAATCATGCTCACTTCTTTCTTTCAGTGGTTATGCTGCAGATCATATTACTCACTGTGTTCGCCCAGAGGACGTTATTTCTCGTAGAGCAGTTATCATTTTGAGGAGGTACCCAGGCCGTGAAATTGTGCCAATTTTATTCAAAAGATCAATTTTACAGAATTTTAATGAAGATGTTTGCTTGACATAAAATAACATTTTGTGGACTGTTTTAAAAAATAATTAATTAAATGTTGCCTATCCATAATAATATGATGTTAGTATTGTTAGTTTAAAAATTAGAATTACCTTTACCTTTATAATTAAGTTCTCCCCTGAAAACTCATTCTTTCTGTATAATGTTTTTTCCCTACTCATTTGAACTAACCATTCTTTTCTCTGTAGGGTGAGGGATGATGCCCCAAGGCTTGAACCAGTTCTTGAAATAGTTTCACCATCCAGAAAGAGAATTATGCTGGCCTCAGACAGCAGTGATTCCAACAGTTGCCAGGGAGACAAAAATTACTCCGGCTCCAGCAGTGATGACAATGTCAAACCGGTCAAGGTCAACTCCAAAGTCATTTGTCTGTCAGACGACCTGAGCATCAAGGATGGGAAATCAAGTATTCCATGCTCACCAAAGACAGTTAAAAGATAGCATGTTTGAGATTGGCTCAAAACTTCATTTTTTACAAATTTTTTTTTTTTGTGATATTTATTTGGGTAAAATTTATGATGTAAAAAAAAAAAAAACAGTGTTTGGTGAATTGTACTTCAGTAACTATTAATCGTGGCCTTCATAACTGCCCTTAATTTTTTAAAACAATGTAAAGATCATATGCTAAAATTTTGTTTGGTAGGCAGAAGAAACAATTTAAGAGGAGAAAATGTTCCACTCCAATAATTTCTTAACATATGAGTTATTTCTCAGAATTTTGTTAGAAATTTTTAAGACACATCTCCTTTACATTTAAAAGTTCACAAGTTTGATTACTTTAAAATATAATATTTCTATGAAAGTTGTCAGTAAACTCAAACCTTGTAGCTGTAGTATTGTGTAAGCAATGTCAATTAAGCCATTATTTTTGTGAAACAGTGGACTGAAACTGTTGGGACACTGGAAGAGCCGTCAACTGTAAAACTGTAATTAAAAAAAAACAACAAACATTATTTATTTGTCTAATTCGTTCAATACAAATTTAAATCAACCAAAATTCAATGACCAATTGTTTATTGAGAAAATTAACACTTCCTGCAAATGCTTTGAGATACTTATTCCTTAAAAAATGTGTGTATTGTTACATGAATCGATGATTTAGTTTTGAAATCTAAACACTAGTTAATCTGTTGCTCCATTTGCCTAATAAACTATAGGCAAGTATTGTCTAAAACAAATCTTTCATTCAGTAACATTAATGTGTTAAATATTTGATTAAATATATGTTGTGAGTCAGGTGTAAATGGATAACACAGGGGTCAAGGAAACGGGAGTAAATTACCCCAAGTGTGGGGTCAGGTGGAAAATCTGGCAAAGTGGGGTGAGTTTAAGAATACTCACTAACAAAGAAAATTGCTAGAAAAACTTTGAGGGGGTTGGTGACAGGGATTAAAAAAATATAAAGCTAAAAAAGTTCCCTGAGCCCTAGGTTTACATGACTTAGGCCTGTCATACTAACTTGATCTACATGTAATTTTGCCGAGTTTGGGTAATGTCATGCTCTTTGATTATAATTAGCAGAATAATTTATGTTATCCAATGACACCTAATGGAAAAAAAAAATCATGTGTTGTACAGTTACAGTAATTGAGTCATTACAAAAATCAGTTGTTTTGCTCAAAATGTCAGTCATAATATACAATGTGATAAAATGAAACCTTGATATTTGCTTTTGTCTCATTTTCCCACGTGTATGTCTCTAAGTATCTTTTGTTTGCCATAATTCATGTCGAAGGGATGCCTACAAATGTAATGACCCTTTTCCTTTCTGCTTGACCTATTCCCTTTTGGATTCTATAATTATGAATGGGTGTGTTTTGTGTGTGGCAAAATGAATGCTATCATTGTCATATCATCAGTACTTTCAAATCAAATGTTAGGATTATTTTTAGAAATAACTTTAAAAGTTGGTACATTTTATAATATGCAACCAATTTTTTAAACAGTTGGTTGAATCAGAAAAAAAAAGGACTGATAAAGAAGTAAAACAGGGTTAGGGTGGGGGGGGGGGGGTGGGGAAGAGGGTACTACTGGCCCCCTAACCTAGATAAAGAATAATTTTTTTAGGCCCCCTTTTCATGGAAAAGCTTTTGGGCTGGTTTCATTTGTAAATTTACCCTCAAACTCTTAAAATCGTACAATATCATCACAATGTCATTTAATACGTTATTTTCATAGTAAAAAAAACATACAGTATATACAATCTATACACCTCAAAATCGTACATTGTACGCCAAAAACATAAGAGTAAACAGGTCTGCTGTAAGAACTGAATGAAACACCAAAAAAGCAACATATTCCTCCATTACTAAAACCTTTTTTTTTTTAAAGAGGATGATCTTGGTTGCTGGAAATATGTGCTGATGAGATTTTTAATACAAAAAGCACTTGATTTATTTATTATTGGTAATGCCTATAGATAAATGCTGGAGCATTGGCAATTTACAAATAATGATACCATTCAATAGAACTGTAGGCTAAAAGGTTGTCTACATAATGTGACTTATTTTAACCCAAAAATGCACTGTCTTCCCTGAGTGTTGTGCACTGTTTCCCCAGACGCAGTGTAAATTCATTGCCTTCCCACAACACAGTTTAAATGCAATGTCTTCTCTAAGAGACACACAAAAATTAGTATCTCCTGAAGTCTGCAATGAAAAGTTTGTAAGCACTCTTTCATAT
Organism: Lymnaea stagnalis; assembly: GCA_964033795.1. Classification (NCBI taxonomy): domain Eukaryota; kingdom Metazoa; phylum Mollusca; class Gastropoda; family Lymnaeidae; genus Lymnaea; species Lymnaea stagnalis. Next base: position 658,547 of record CAXITT010000207.1, read on the forward strand.
GTAGCAATGCAAATTCAATTAATTAATTTGAAGAATTTTGAATTGAAAATTTTTATAACATTACTCAGTCTCCATTTAGAATTTATGTCTTTCAAAAAATATACCAGACATTTGGAAACATATTAGACAACAATAATCTTGATGTTAAGATATGATGTGTGAAAAATAAACTTAAATTATTGAACACAAATTAATTTTTATTCAGGTATTCTGAATGAACCAATCAAAGTATAATGTACAGATTCTAGAAAATGTATTATGTACATGCAACATGAGTTTGGTTTTTTTAATTGTTCACAGTATTTTAATTAGTTGACAAGAGACAATTTGAAAGTGTATTTTCTTCTTAAAGTCAATATAAAGCAAAATATTAACTTAATAAAAACACAATCTGTCATACTGGCAATTAAGAAAAAAATTACATGGCCATAAGATATCTCAATAAGTAAACAATGTTTTTGGCATTTTGTTCATCCAGACACACAAATAAACAATGTGCGCGGCACATTGGTTTAAGTCATTTTATAAACATAGAGAAACATAAAATGTGCAGAAAACTTCCCACTCTATAAGTTATAAGGCACACCAGTGTGCACTGTTTGGGAAGGTCTGCTTTCATGACACAAAAAGAAAGGTCTGGTAGAACAGTTGTATAAAATGACAATAACATCTGTTAGCAGCAAAATATACTTAAAAATTTTTAATTACAAACAAAACAAAATTGAAGAACTAATGGACTAAAATATTTTCTGCTGAATGAAACACTACATGAACACTCTTGAACAAAATCCACCTTTCCACAAAATTTAATGTGAGGGCTCTGGAAACCTTTGATAAGACTTGGTGGTAGGAAGACACCCATCTCAATTAAAGTGCTCTTCCATTCCATTTGCCAGCAACATTTGGAATGTTGTGTGTACAGGAATTTACAGAATGACAGACCTTTTCATATTCTTGTACTCCGAAAGAGGGCCATCCAAATTTCTGCAACTGGGGATACAGATCAAAATTATTATTTTATTTAAGAACAGACAAAAATATGATCTTTGAAGATGGCTGTAGGTTTTTTTAATTTGTTGAAACTCTAAATTAAAAAAAAAAAAATTGAGCCATGTTTGATTCTCCCTACCCCTTTTACAATATGACCCACAAGGTTCCTCTCTGAAATGTTTAATAGCCTGAAATTTGTTTTAAAGTTATTGCGATATCAGCTACGGCATCAAATTTGAAGCTTCTATGATGATGGAAAATGCAGGTTTTTCTGTTTTAAAAAAAATATCAAGAAATCCCCCAACCAGGCACCCCAGGGGGGATGTTTTAAGCACTGTCAATTTTTCAAGGGATCTTGACGGCATCAGACTCAATGTTGTCAATTTTCAAGTTTATAGGTGACTGGAAGTGGACCATAAATTGGGATCTTTTTTGTGTGATTTATTGCGACATACCTACTTATATATATCACTACACTTGCTTTATAGTATAAATTTATTTTTAATATTACCTTATTTATATGTAGTGTCAAAAGTTCATCATACCTCAGTACTCAGTAATGGTTGGATGCAACTGAAAAGAATTTTAAATGTAATTGGCCACATTATAAAGCATGTGCAAAGATTCAAACTATAAATTTAAGTAGTGTTACTTTAAGTCAGGGATGGGCAAACATTTTGTGCAGAGGACTGCATGGATATTATAATTTTTTTGGCGGGCTGTTATAGTTAAAAAATTCATTGTGGTTTCAGTAGCAAATAAGCATTGGATATTTCTGTGTATTATTATTTGTCAATTTTACATTGTGCTTATTAATTTTAGAAGGTTTTTACACATAATCATTCAAAATTTGTATATTTTACAAAAAAATTCCACTCTCAAAAGGGCCAGATAAAACATTTCAGCGGCCGCACGGGGCCCTAGGGACAGCAGGTTGCTCACCCATGCTAAAATTGGGGGGGGGGGGGGGGGGGGGGGGGTAGGGAAGAGGGTACTACTGGCCCCCTAACCTAGATAAAGAATAATATTTTTAGGCGCCCGTTTCAATGAAAAGCTTTTTGGCTGGTGTCATTTGTAAAATGCTTTAACTTTATTTAAATAATATAATTTTTAATAAGTTTATTATAATTTGGACAAACAAGTTAAAAAAATTATTTTCATATTACTGAATTATTGGGTCATTTTGGAATTATCCAAGCATTTTTAAACCAAGCTATTTTTCTTCTTGTGTTACCGTGTGGAGTCTTAATTTTGTGAACTTTAACATCTATATTTCATCAGGTAGTGAAGAACATGCATTCTTAACGTGAAACTATATAATATATATTATTATGGTATATGCATACTCGAAGCAGAGGTTTCATATGCAGAGGTCTCATCATGTTAATATTAACAAAAAGTTCTACATTCCCTTTCAAAATAAATTCTTAATATAATTAGTGTCTGACACATCCCCCCCCACCCCCAAACCCTTTTTCCTTTTTTCTTCTGCACTATATGTATAATTAAACATAATTAAAAATGTTTGATAATTTAATGACATTATCATTAGTGTATGACAATATGTTTATAACATATGAGATGCACACATAAATCTGATTAATTTTTAGTTTTTAGAAGAAGACCGAGTTATTTTCCTTTCAAATCAAGTCAGCTTAAACATTACTATTTTACTACAATTACATTTACACACCTACAAAAATAACCACAAGCATTTTAAATTCATTAAAAAAAAATTCTGAAATACAGGAGGAAATCTGTCAGAAATTTTAATTCCCATGTGATTTTGATTTCTCTTTTTTTGCTTGTGGTTTCATTTACACAGTACCGTAACATAGATTCTTAAACTTAAATCCTTCTTCATATCTTTTCTTTTTTTTTTTTTACAAAAGTATCACTTAATTTTTGTAGATACATTATGTTGTGTACTTAATCATACAAAAGCTCATAGCCTTCTAACAGTTTTAAACATTTTAAATTAATTTTGGTGAATTTTTTTTTTTTTACTGTTATGGTTGGTACTTGCAAGTCTGCAGCATTCAATATTAAATTTAAAAATAATTTTTTTTTATAATTTATGCCCAAAGCAAACTTGGTAAGGTGAATGAGATGCTGTGTGTCTTTATCTTGTTTATTCACAAGATGATTAATTGTTTATGCATCTGTGTTCTAAAATGTTTGTGATACTTAAAGCTGACTTTGTAAATATTTGTATATAGTTGCACCCAACATATCTTTAAGTAATAAACAGCTGATTTTGATTTATTCTTTTTTTTTTTTTTCAACAATTTAAAGTAAAAAAATGATTGCACTTAGCGAGGTCCAATAATTATAGCAGTGATATTTTTTCTTGATAAAACTTGCGACTGAGGCACCTGGGTTCAGAGCTACATGGTTGATTTAAATTTGACAAATTCATTCATAAACTTACAGATGCATCAATTTATTATTTAAAGTAAAACATTTCTCTTTAATTCAAAGGAAGTTTTTTTCAATAATGTTCTGATGAGGCCAGCTGAATTTTAAACTAACCAATACTGTGCCAGATTTCTAATGTAAGTCATACAACCTTGGTAATTTCATTTACCGAAGCATCTAAAACAAGTTTTGGGTTCCTTGCTGTTCATATTTTAGCACATTTAATTTTATTTTCATTCAAATTCGGAATAAAATTTAATTTCAGCTTGTTTTGATTTAGACAAAAGATTTCGACGTTTTAACTTATTTTTCATAGAGTTACAAGTAATAGACAACTTCTACTACTTCTAGGATTGAAACTTTGCACGCATTTAGCCTTGTTTCTGTAATGTGTAGTTGCCATAGTGAACGTTTTGAAAAAGACTTGCACAGAATTTTAATTTACACAGACATTTATTTTGAAGACCTTAGTTTCAGTCATTTCAATTGTTAAGTTTTGTTTATATGTTTTTCAAATCAGGGACATGCTGTCTAGCATTTGGTGTTAATTTTGTTTATTGTTTGTACTATAACATGTTGTAAATAGAATGGCACTGTCCTTAAACATTTTCTCAATGTTCATTTGTAACTGAACCTTTGGGAGATTTAAGTGTTGAAGAGAGTGAATATTCAGTTACCCCTTTTCAAATTTTTGTTGGTTAAGAAAATTATTAAGAAAGGTGGTGTTCTTTAATTCATGCCAGTTGTCTTATTTTTCTGAAACCTGGGTTAGAACAGTACCTTTTTTTCATTAATTAATTTAATACCAATACAAGAAATAAACCTGTTAGAAAATTAATTTTGGAATACTATGTTGATAGATTTTCTAAATTACATGTATTTATTCAACGTCTGACATTGGATATATTATGTTTAAAAATTCTTAATTTTCATTTCACTAGATTATGCTAAATAAATTGCTTTGATTCAACCTGCTGGTCAAAAAAAAATTGACGTCTGAGAAATGTATTGAAATAACAGTATGTAGAATTTTCTTCATAAGAGAGTAAAGGTTATCAATTTTTCCTTAACATATTTCAAAATTACTACTTGTTTCTTGAATTGTTCAAAATAATTATTGTTTTTAATAACTTTCACTTAGACTAAAAATTACTTTTGTTAATCTATTATTTATCAATTGAATGAATCTCTCTGTCATATTTATTTGTTGATAATACATTATCTATTTTGTTTGCATTCGGTGTTGAGATGATTTATCAAACAATTTAAATCATGATTTAAACTAAATATTTTGATTTTAATTATATTTATTTATCTAATCTCTTTATATTTAAAGGCGTGAGCAAAAGAGTACTTCTTTTTGTTTTTATGTGTTACACAATATATTATTTTTAATACATAATTACGATTGCACAATTTTATTTTATTTTTATTCAATCAAACTTTTTAGCTTTTAGAAATTAGAAATTGACTTAGGGGTTTAGAAAGCTGGAAAAATTAGTTTTTCTATTCAAATTATTTAATCAGAAGCTTGAGTGAAACCTAATGATACTGACAAAAGATAATAGTATGACACTGATATATGATGAGAAAGTTCAGTTTGTGAAAAAAGTATGAAATACTTTTTTAAATGGATTTAATTAAGATTTTCTTAATTTTTCTAATATTATTTAACTTACATTTAAACAAGTATGTTAAAAACCAATTAAAATTTGCTTAAAATTGATTTAAATAATATTAACAATATTATGTTTGATCTTTATTAATTTTTTTATAAACTTTAAAATCTTAAATCTATAGTGATATTTCAAGAAAAAAAATTGACTTAAATTTATATAAATCTGATTAAAAAAATGTTTAATACTATTTAAATTTTAAAAATGCATTTTAAATCCAAAAAGTGATTTTAGTACTAAATTATGTTAAATCTTTATAACCATTATTATAAATTATACTGCACAATATAATGAAATAATCATTTTTAAAAAAGAAGCCAAAATAAATAAACAATTAAATTCTATTTTAATCAAATAAATTGACTTAAATTGACTTTTTAAGTTTAAAAAAAAAAGTGATTTTAATCAACACTTTACATTGGATCACAATTACAACTATTTACCATTCTGTGTAAAATAATGTGTGTGGTTACCAGATGAAGAGCTTGCTCATTACATTATGCCTTTTCACAAATATTATTTTTCACTACGTATGACTCCATTAGAAATACAAGAGTATTGGAAAAGCTTTATTTAATGAAAATGATATATTTCAAAGAAAGTTTAATCCCTATATATGGTTTTGATGGTCGGATGACAAAGAAGATGAGACTCAGATGAAAGATATATTTTTTGCCGCAGGAAGTAGAAGATAAAAAGTTTCATATATTTTAAAAGATGTATTGTACCAGCCTTAATTAACAATACATTTTAATTTAGATAGCACTGTGAGCTGAAAACGCCAAGACTTGTATTTATAAATGGACTTAACAAATGAGCCTCAGACTAAAGAGCCAGATTTGCTATGATTTAAACTTTTTTTTTAAAATGGACTGGCCTGCATCATATTTTGCGGTAATGTTCATTGATAAAGTTGAAAAGCTACTAACAATTGTGAAGCATTTATCCTACCAGCTTTTATTGAGCTTCTACCTACAAAGACACAATTATTTGTATTGCTTGCATGGCAAAACTAGTGGAGATGGCATTTCTACAGGATTAATTGACTATGAAAATGAATATTTCCGCAGGCATATTGTTTGCAACTGCATTTGCTCCTTAAGTAATCTAATGATTGTTCCCAGCCAAATCGCTGTCCATTCACCAGCCAATCTCTGTCCATTCACCAGGCAATCGCTGTCCATTCACCAGCCAATTGCTGTCCATTCACCAGCCAATTGCTGTCCATTCACCACCCAATCGCTGTCCATTCACCAGCCACTCGCTGTCCATTCACCAGCCAATGGCTGTCCATTCACCACCGGCTATACAAAGGAGCTGAAACTACCAATCGAAAATGTTTTGTTTATCATTATTTTTTTTTAAAATCGTAAAAACAACCAGAATATTATTTTAACCAGGTCTCGTAAAATAGCATTACTGACAGGTTTTAGCGTACACTTGTAAAAGATAACTCAAAATTCGTACATTGTACGTCAAAATTATATTAGGAAACAGGTCTGTTTGTGTCATTTATCGTCATCTTGTAGCTAAAATAGCTGTGAATTAAAATTTAGAACACACTCAAAATGATTGACTACTCCTGGCGCTCTTTAAAGCGATCTAGTATAAATTGCTGCTTGTTACTAATGTTTATTGAACAAATGCTTCTCGGGATGCTGACTCCAAAGACATCACACACAATATTGCTTTTGAAACATCATAAATTTGAAGTAGCAATGGAATGATGCCAGCCTTAAAATAATTATATATTATATCCTTACTTTTGAATACCGGTACAAATTATCTCTATTCACACTCAATATAGGGTCTCCTCGAGCCCATAATAATTTACTAGCCCATCGGAGTTACTTTTCAAAATGATTATCTGGTAGAGCCATTGGATAATTTTCTTTTGATGGAAGACACAGTGGGTTTAAAAAAATCTGTTTTATGATTAATGTTATTGTTTAAGTAGTTTAAAGTGTTATTTAATTTTTTGGCCTTAGTATGACAATCTTATTTATAGTCTCCAAAGTACAATGCTCCTTGAAGTCCTTGTTGCATTCTTAGTGTATTTGATGGAAGCTGATTTTAGGTAGATATGACCGCTATGTCATTTGAAATAAATGTTAACATAGTCAAAGAAGTTTCTTCCAAGAGACTTAAAACCAGACATTAAAAAATGCCTGGTTCACCATTACTAAGCCAATGTTACCGCTTGATTAAACTATGCAGCATATAATTGAATTAATAAAATAATAAAGATTCATTTATATTTTGACTAATTGTTCAAATATATTTTGCATGTCCTGTGTAATTATCTTTCATAGAGGATAATGAAAAAATTTATTTTTATAATGCTTGTAATTGGGTTCCACTGGGGGTGGGGGTGGTGGTGGTGTGAGTTGTAGTCATCATAAGGTAAAAAAAATGGTGTGGGTACACTTGAGTAGTGGCTACAGTTGAGAATATATATACCATTAAGTATTGAAATTGAAACTAAAGAATACAAAATAGTATAAATCAGAAGGAAAACTTTAACTTTCTTTAAATCAAATTTAATAATTAACTTTATAAAAAAATACAAATCTTAAAAGAAAAACCTGGAAAGGTAATTTCCAAACACATTTGGTATCAATACTGGCTTTAACTTAAAATTCAACATTTTGTAATGTGAATGCATTCACAGTGGCACTCACTTATCCATGATGCAACAAAATTAGACATGGGTAAATAAGTAAATAATAAAAACCACTGTTACTGTTCTGTCACATGCAGGTGGTCTGCAATTTGACTGGATTTCTTAAAACTCGAATATTAACATGCACACACACATAAAATTAGATTAGATCAATCATGTTTACCGTAAACTATACATAATACAATTAAGATAACATTCTTATCATCAGTTTAAAACATTTCTTTCCATATACACATTTCAATACGCCTCTGCCTCTAACTTATGAATTGAAATGCATGGGACTACGTGTTTTCCATTTGCTTATAAACATGATTTTATTTTAACACAACTTGCTAAATTAAAAGAGAAAAATTATTTGGTGGGTTCCTAGTTATGTACATTTCTTAATATTACCCAAAATGATTATTAGTTAAATACTGTAACAGACCTGTTTACCCTCAAACTCTTAAAATCGTACAATATCATCACAATGTCATTTAATACGTTATTTTCATAGTAAAAAAAACATACAGTATATACAATCTATACACCTCAAAATCGTACATTGTACGCCAAAA
>CAXITT010000207.1:668954-700605 GCA_964033795.1 Lymnaea stagnalis
GGGGGGGGGGTGGGGGGGGGGGGGAGGGAGAATTGAAAATTAGCTCAATAATCACAAGGCAAGGAAAAAGTTCATGTTTTTAAAAAAGGTAGAATCTTGTTTTCTTTCAGTTTTTATCTTAACAAACTGAAAAAGCACTAACTATTTAGAATAAGCCCGAAGACAAAATAAGCAGTTCATAGTGAATTGCTCATTATTTTATATAAAGGTTCTTAGAGAAAGGCCTGAGAGGACAATAGGAATATTTCATTTCTTAGTCATTTGAAAAATAGCTGTATTCTTATCCTGAAAATAAGATACAATGTTTTCTGATTTGATGATGAATCTAAAATGAAACTAATTTAAAATCAGTTCATAAAGCATGTGGTCTGTTAATTTTGCTTCTAGCAATGTTGGAAACAGTCAAGGTCCAACTTTATTGAGAATTGGTCAATGCAGGGTATTATAATTGTTTGAGCTGATTTTTTAGGAAATATTATTGTGGGTGAGGTACAGTTTTTGAGTATTTTTGTTAAAAAAAGGAGGAAGTTCCTAACTCAGATTAGGATTTTTTAATCAATTTTGACAGAAACAAATGGTTTTGTAATCAATTTTTTTAACAACTTGGTGTCTAATTGTTCTCCAGCAACAATGCAGAACTTACAAACTCTCTCTTGACCATTTGGTAATGCCTCACAACAGCCTTTAGACTTGATTCAAACAGATTCAGTTTTTTCAGACCACCCTTGCCTATGACACTGAGTAAGTAGTTCTTGCAAATCCTGTAGTTACTGTGCAGCAAGGACATGGACCTCATCTTCTTCTTGGTAATCATTCCCACATGACAGTTCAGTATCCGGGATCTCTGTCAATTTATATGTTTCAATTATCATCCATTTCCATATACAGCATTAGAAAACATTATTCAGAGGCATCAAACCTAACTTGGAAACCAAAAAAAAAAGGAAGTGAGTAGGGGTTGAATTATTTTAGTCTCTTAAAATTTGTACTCGTGTTTTCAAGAGATTCTTTTCATGCCTTAAACCATCATTATCCAACCGTACTTTCTTTGTCTTGCTGCACTGTCATTTTCCTTTCTTAGCGAATACTCTTTTGGCTTTTCATATTATCATCAAACTCTCATGGTGATCTACTACCATTCAACTTTAAACAGCAGCAGCTTGACAGGTCAGTTCAAATAATTTTATATTTCCCATTGTAGAGGTTTAAAGATGATTTCTTTGGATTTGAAATGTATAAATTATTATTACTTCCTCAAACAAGGTCAGGTTTACTATTGGGGGAAAGAATATGGGGCAGGCAGTGATACATCATGAAATGCATGTTGAAAAGGGAGAGTATGGTAAGTGGAATTTTTTTTTATTTTAAATTTTTAGTTTGATTTTAAATGGGTTGATAGAATAGGAACATCTCTGAATTAATTAAATTACCATCCACCAACCTCTGCACAGCGCCTGTTGATTTCTTCATTTTTCTGTGTTGCGCTCATCTCTTTGTTCCTCTGTAGAACCTCTACCTGGCTTCGAAGGTAAATTAGCCTGACGAAGACCTTGGCAGGAAGAGAGGAGGATAAAACTAGAAAACAACCGCCTCTGTCGTAAACCTGGCCGAGTTCCTCTTGTAGAAGCAGGAGGTCTGGAACTGGGTAGTGTGCAAGGCCAAAGTTTTGGCTCTGGTACAAGTCCAGCAAGTCTTTGGCTGTCCTTTCCAAGGACGCTTTTATGTTGTTGACATCTGTTTCAGACAGTGGGGCTTGTGGTACCTCAAAACTGAACTCAGAGGTTGGAACTTGCAACAAGGGTGGTAACTCATCACCTAAGGATATCCCAGATGGCAATGTCTTCTTCACCTCAACTCTCTCAATCTTTTGCCCCAATGCTGCACTTACAGAGCTCTGAGACTCTGGGAAAGGTTCAGGAGTCTGATCCACACCCTTAATAATTTCATCGCATGTTCCCTTTCCTGTTTGCTTTTCTGGAACAAGCTCCATCTCACTAGTATGTGCCAACTGATCCATGCCGTCAAGGGAGTTGCACAACAGGCTTGAATTTAGCTGCTGCATGAGAATCTTCTGGCATTGTTTAATAACATTTACTTCCAAAAGAATCTGATGGTCCGAGATGTTAGGGTGAAGCAACAAATCTGAAACTTCTAAATTAAATTTCCTTTCAGTTATCAGTTTGGGGAGCTTTAAAAGGTGAGCACATGCCCCTATGGTTTCTGTCCTGATAGCTTCCTGTTCTGTCAAGCTGAGATTGAGTTCATTCAGGTTGGTTTCTAGAGGCCATGGAAGCTTGGAGGCCTGAGTTTCATCCATTGTAAAGCCCAACTGCGAGAAGATGAACTGTCTCACCGTTAAATTTGGGATGGCTACATTGACCCTGGTTTCTCCTAAAGTTGAAGTTGATGCATTTGAGCTTTCATCACTACTGAGAACTGTATTGGAAAGCGTGTTGGATAATTGCGCATCTGAATTATTTGAAAACGTCTTTGATTCTTGGCCTAGTTCGTTTACATCGAACTGTTCATTATTGGCAGGCCTCTTTGCTGCTGAATGATTTGTTATTTTAGCTGGCAAATGAGTTTCTTCCTTTTTAGGCCTTTTTGCTGTGTAATAATCTAGGTCACAACTAGGATCAAGTTTTCTCTTGCTTGTTACATCAAGAAACTGACCAGCCGGTTGCAGTTTTTTATTATTAGAATTGTTGTAAATTTCCCATAATTCATCAGTAGATTTTGAGGCTGAGTAGGCATGAGATGAAGTGTCAAGTCTTTGTGGTGGACTTGAATCATATTTGTGATGATTGGTAGATAGCAGTGAATCAAGCCTACTTTTCACTGATGAGCTGAAATCTTGTCCAAGTCTATCAAAGGGTGAAAAGGAACTTTCTCGTTTTCTCCTGCTCCAGTCTGGAGACCTGCTTCTACTCCTCCATCGTTTAGTGGATGAATGGTGTGAGCTGGAATAACTTCTTGAGTAAGAGGAAACACTTGTTGGAGATCTGCTGCGGCTGGAACGTCTGCTGCGGCTGGAACGTCTGCTACGGCTGGAGGAACGTCTGCTACGGCTGGAGGAACGTCTGCTACGGCTGGAAGAATGTCTCCCACTCATCCTTCTCCAGCAGTCAGGAGATCTGCTCCTACTGTTCTCATATCTGTGTGAAGGCCTCCTGTAGTGGCTGGGTGTGCTGTCCCTAGAGGAAGACCCGCTGAAATTTCGTTTGGGCCGACTGTATGATGACCGACCTCTGGGGCTGCTGGGAGCTCTGCTAATATGAGAATACGAGTTGAGTCTTAGTATCCTCTGATGGCTTCTGTGGGGTGAGGATGTCCTTTTGCCTCTTGTGTCTTTAGAATGAGGGCATTTTCTGGTCTTGTCCAGATCTGGCACCGTTAGCCCCCTTGACACCACATCAGCAGTCAGTGAATGTTGCATTTCTAGTTTACCACCTTGCTTAATCCTTTTGGATCCACCAGCCTGCAGTGTTTCATGGCACTTTTTGTTATTGACGCTGTTCTTTCTGGCACTTGTCACTAAATTTTCGGCCTTAATTTTATTTTTGACTGGACTTGTTTCTTTAGTATTCTTGTTCACTATTTTCTCTGGAGTTTGTTTCTTTTTCAAATATTTAACGGATCCCTGATGTGTCCCACTGCTCTCCCCCTGCTTATTCAATGATGGTTTAACATTAACTGTTTTCTTGGCGAGTGCCTCGGCGCCTGGCTTCACAGACATTGCTGACAAGATACTCATTTCTTTGTTGTTGGCCAATGATTCGGTACGTTCAAGTGGCAATACACACTCATGAACTTGATGGGAGGAGGGTATGACCTGAATGTTCTTTGGCAGCGCAGTGATCTCACCTTCAAAGTTGATCACTATTGTTTCCTTATCACCTCCGATCCGAATGGATTTGGTTTTGTTGTCAATTTTTATCATTAAATTGTTCTCAGTTTGAAGATTTTCTGACAAACCTAGGCTTGATTTCAACGGCACAGTTATCTCCGATGTATTTAACCCGTCAGCTGCAGGACATTGTGTATTCTGAGTTGCTGATAGGTCAGGTGAAATTTTATTTGCAGCTGAGTTATTTACTTCGTGATTCCCTTCTTGATCTCCGGATGATGGAAGAGATTTGACTTTTTTCTTCAGTTTAGATTTTCCTACCTTCTTGGGCTTCTTTCCTGCATTTGACTTTACCCACCCAGCTGTGTCTGGCTGATTGCCAGAGCATTCTTTAGCATAAACACGCACATATCTTTGGCTACATTTGCTCTCAGGTGACAGACTGTCATTGTGGTCTGTTCTAATTTGTTTTCGACCATTTGTGGGGCATTGGTCTTGTGTCATATCTTCCAGTATTATGCAGTCATCACTGTCTGAAACTGCACATCCATTTGATGTATTGTTGGACCTCCCAACATCCGCAATTTCAGGTTTAACTACAGTACTTTTTAACCTGACAGTTTTGGTTGATTTTTCAATTTGATTCACAGATTTTTGTGGGGAGGGATTCTGGTGTGGTGTTTTCTTCATATATGAGGCATCCAACCCATTATTGTTATCAGCACATTCTGCTGGCAATAGGTCATCATCTTTGTAAAGAGAACTTTTCTTTAAAGGATCTTCACTTATAAAATCTTCAGAAATTTCTCCGTCTTCACGCTCTGCGTCACTGCACACTACTGGATGCTCCCCTGCCATGCCTGAGACAGAACTGATACTTTCTCTGGAGTTCATCTCACCATGAGAAGTCCTGGAGCCCACAGTGTGCGGAGTCACAGGCTCACTGGTATCATTAAGCTGGTCTATCTCATTGAGAATTTTTTCCCTAGCAAGTGCCAAGATATCAATAGGTATGTCTGCTAGGTAAATCTTACCTTCACTTTTTGAGCTGGTTAAGTCAACAACATCGTTATCTCTCTCCACTGATGATTTTTCCCTGAGCATTGGACAATGGGAATTTTGTCTTTTCTTTGTTTTACATATTGAGACATTTGATTGATTCGATAATTTGGCTCTGCCACTACCACTTTTGAGCCTGGCTGATTTTCTGAGTTTTTTTGAGGTCCTATAGTTTGGTGTTACTGAGGAGTCACTGAGAGTTGTGTCCTGCGTAGAAGACTGCCTGTGTAAAGATGAGTGGACATCTTCTCTATACCGACCTGACTTCAAAATGGATTTATTAACAAGTCTTTTAGAGTCAGCTAATAAAGAACCTTGTGAAATAAGGTCACATGGGCTTGTATTGTAGTGGCAGTCAGGTTTGGATGAAATTCTATAACTCTTCTGGGGAGGAGATGTGGCAGTGGAAGATGAACATTTGTGAATTCCAGCCGATGGAATGGATGGAGAAGATATCCGGCTGTTGCTCTGTGTTTCACTGTCAGATGACAAAGGGCAGCCACCCCTATGCAGCTTTGAGCATTTGTATCCAGGAGTTCGTTGTCGTGGAGCTGATTTCCTAGGAGCTCTTGTCTTTGATCCACTTCTACTCAGGGTGCTGCTTGCTGATGAACGGCTGACAGCTCTTCCCTTTTTTACTTTTCTTTTCTTGGCTGGAGACCCGTTGTTTTTTGGAGAGGTCAATGAGCTGTGGCTAGACGAGTAGCTTGGTTTCATCCATGGCAAAACATATTCTGGGGAATGATTAACGCATGCCACCCCATATCTTTTTGGTGGAGAAACGTGTCCAGACTTCTTTTGTCTGTTTTTACCAGCCAGTGACCAACTTCTTGACTGGCTTGTCGACCAACTTGATGACAGTGATGTGCTCTCTGTGTCTGAACTTGAACTGCTCGTGTCTGATGATGAAGACTGTCTTGAAAATTTGGAAATGTGAGCCTTTTTTTCATCAGTTGGACTTCTACTTGAGCTTTTAGACAACGAATGTCGCCTTGGACGATGTTTTCTACGTGTTTGGCATTTCAAAAGTTTCTCCTTAAACCTTGATGAACTCTTTGGAGTCACCTCAGAAGAACAGGTTAACCTTTCCCTTTCAGGAGAAAATGGCTGTCCCTCTCTAGGTGCATCATCACTGTCTTCTGAGAATTCCCAATTATCCCACTTTGAAGGTGGGTGAACAATCCTATGTGGACTACACATTTTAGTTTCTGCTGAAGTTTTTGGCGATGGCGATCGAGAAATGTTCTTGGGCAAAGTTTCCACTCCAAGTTTGGATGCAGCAGAGTTTCCGAGTTTGGAAAACATAAAGCTGTTCAGTTGAATATTATGCGATGTAACCTTATCTTTAAGTTTGGAGCTGAAGAGATGAGTTTGTTTTACAAAGGAGTTTGGATTACAGTCTACATGCAGTTTTTCCCCCGTTTCTCTGGTTTCACTGGAATCATTTCCATCAATTAATTTATTGTACGATTGTTTTAGTGCATTTTCCAGTATGTTGATAACTGGCGGGCACTGGTCAGCATCAAGAGTTACTTTGGGAGCCAGCGTTGCCTTTTTTATCTTCTCTGATATCAATCTGAACAATCGATCAACATCCATGAAATGAACATGGTCTGGTTCCACTGGATGTACATCAACATGCATGTTATGAAAAGGATCTGGTTCTTCCGGAACCTTTAGACTTGGCAGGACACTGCTGACCTCCTCAACTTCTTCCTTGGGAAGATCTTGCTGATCTTTTTTGAGAGCCTTGTCACGGTCTAGTTGGATGCTAATTTTCTTTTTGGTTTTAATGATGGGACGCAAAAAGATAACTTCATCATCATCAGACACGCCGACGTCTCCAGCTTCACAAACCTTTTGTTCACTAACACTCTCTTGTGCAGCTTTCAGTATACTTCTACATCTGTCCTCCACAGTAAGCTTAGCGGGCACTTTAATCAAATCTGGCCAAAAACTTTCGGGATCAAATGAAGTCTTGTCTTCACTGATGTTTGTAACATCCACTCTGTGATGTTGTAATGTAGCAGACTCAGCTTTCACCAGGGAAGGCTCCGTCACATCTACTTGTAGTTTTATTAGATCTAGACCTGGTATATCTGATTTTGCTTCTTTCATGATCCCCTCAGCTTTCTCTGGGACACTCTTTTGTGTCAAATCATCACATTGAATGACGGTGTTCTTAATGGAGTCATTGCTATGTTCATTGCATTTTTCATTACTTTGGCTTGGAACTGAATTTGATTCAGTGAGATTGTTAGTTTCTGTATTCCTGAGACTGTTGGCTTCTGTATTCCTGAGACTGTTAGCTGTTGTAATATTACATGGTGAGTTAAAATCAAAAGTATTTTGAAATGAGGTTGATGGTCCAAAAGCACAAGAGTCACTCTCCAATGATGACAGATTATTGGACGGAAATGATAATGAGTAATGTGCCAATTTTTTTGTATCCTTTGCAGAAGGAGAGTGCAGAGCCATTAAATGAGATACAACATTGGGAGATAGTGTTGTCTGTTGTTGGTGCTCTTCTTTTAGCCCCGGGGTTAAAAAATTTGATGCATGTTTCATTTGTGAAGGCATCGGGTGAGCAGCCTGGTGGCTCGCAGCTCCCCGTAAAACGTTGGTCTGGAAATATTCACAAACCTTAGAGAGAAATTCAACAGGATTGATCTGAGGAAATGTGACTGCAAATAAATTCAGGAGCTCTGTAGTGTTCTGGACAAGCTCCATTTGGTTTGGTGCTTTCAACAGTGGTGCCTGATGAATAGGGTCCATAGCTGCTCCTTTAGGGTCATATCCCTGATGGGGTTGATAAATACCGGTTGAGTTTGAGGCCACAGAGTGAACGGGGCCCATGATGGGTTGCACTTGGTTGGAACTAGAAGGACATGTGTTAATCACAGGAGGCCTTGCCCTATAATCTATATCTCCAAAAGGTTGTTCAACTGTGGGAAGAACCTGATGGTCACCAGCAACAGGCAGCAATGGTGTCCTGTTAGCATGACCACTGTTAGAGTGGGCAATCTCATCTCCACAGCTGCTATCTGAGTGAACCAGTTTGCTGAACCTACTTGTGACTGGACTGCTAGTTGGATGTGATGGAGAATATAAGTTTGTATCTTGTTTGACTTGATCCGTTTGTGATGCGGCAATATCTGTGATCGATGAGAAAGAAGGCACACTTGCCTTTGTTAGAAGTGGATTTGGCAATTCGCCATGGCCAGTGACCACATTCAGGGGCAGCTGCTTTGAGCTTAGCTCAGTGGGTGGCTGAGTTTCACCAGCTGCTAAATCTAGAATGGTCTGAGTTTGTTCTTTTAAAATATTACTTTTATATAGCTTCCACTTGGTGCTAATTGAAGTAGACTGTTTGTCCTTTAACTTACCCTTGAAGTCTGTATTAATAAGTGGGTCTACACTGGTGACTTTGTCATTGGGTTCAGATTCTGGACCTATATTCTTTTGTATTCTGCAAGACAAGGCATGAGTTGATACATCTTGGTTAGCAGCATGACAGACAAATGATTGGCTCTCAGGATGTGAATTTCTTATTGTTGTAAGACTTTCACTCCAAACTTGTTGACACAAGGAAGGATTGCACACTGGCTTTAAAAGGCTGTTGGAGGTCTTATTTTCAATGGTTGCTGAATGCTTCTTGCAGGAATCAGTCAGACTCAAGCTAATTTCATTGTTGTCTTGTAGTGAGAGACCCCTGGAATACTTTCTATCTTCATCTCTTTTCTTAGATGTGTTATTTGTTAAGGGTGAGGGTGGCATTGGAATCAAAGCCAGGTCAATTGATGGCAGGCACCAAGCATTAGTGACAGCATCATCAGAGTTGCTGTGTCCTTGTGCTAACAAAGAATCCTGACTTCTTGAGTTTTTAGTCTCAATACACTGAAATGCAGTGTTTTGAGATGCAGTGTGTGGAGCTGCCTTGTGTGTTCTTAAATTCTCTCCATGTCTTTGTCCAGACTCTATATTCTCAACACCTTTCAAGCCCATTAAAGTCATTCCTTCTTGCGACTTATTCTCTTTTCCCATGTCTTTTTTTTGTGTGCTTTGGTGACAAGAAGATGACAGCTCAATTAAAGGTCGGTCCCCTTTCAAATGACAAGTTCCTGTCTTACTAATCCTCAAAGCCTCAGTATTTAATGAGGGCTTTTCTTTGTGGAAAAAAGGGGGCTTTTCAATTTTCATTTTGGTTTGATTTTGAAGAGGATGATTTGGCTTTTCAGTTTTCATTTTGGTTTGATTTTGAAGAGGATGATTTGGCTTTTCAGTTTTCATTTTGGTTTGATTTTGAAGAGGATGATTTGGCTTTTCAGTTTTCATTTTGGTTTGATTTTGAAAAGGATGATTTGGCTTTTCAGAAATTGGAGTTTGGGACTTTGTGGTGCTAGAGGAAGGCTGATGACTCTCTGACACCAAGTTGTATCCAGTTTGTAACTCAGGTGAGGATTTGGAATGGCTCTGCAGCAATATTATACCATCTGCCTCTGTATTACTATTTGGTGCCCTAGTGGATGTTTTCTGTGAAGTTTTCTTTTGAGATTTATCCATTTTCTTGTGTGTAGAAAGTAATAAGGAATTATCACTTGTGCTGGGAACTACTGAACTTTGTGGCATTTGGTTAGTTGTAAATGGCCGGGAAGTTAACTTTTCTGTGCAATCTGCCAACAGATGAGAGGAGCTCTGAGAAGTAAGGTCACCAGCTGATGAATGTCTCTTTGAGGCTGGCTGTTCAGTCATTACACTACTGTAGGAACTGAGCTGTTCAGTCATTACACTACTGTAGGAACTGAGCTGTTCAGTCATTACACTACTGTAGGAACTGAGCTGTTCAGTCATTACACTACTGTAGGAACTGAGCTGATCAGCTGAGAAACTTTTTCTAGAATTAAGAGTTAATGACTTTTTAGAGCCCTTATGGTCATCTGATGAAGCGCAATATACATTATAGTCTAGATGGTTGGTCAATGAAGTCTCTGAAAATGAACTTAGTATCTCTAATGTTGCCTGCTTAGAGTCTTTCAAATAATCCAACATATTAAGAGTAGACACTTTTTCCTCCCTTTTTTTACCATCTTTTTGAAATGCATTTAGTGCAGCTAAATTTTTGGAAACTTCCTTGATCCTGTGAAACTTGTCAACATGTTTTGTTAACTTATTCTTGCGGTAGGACTCCTCCAGCAGCATCTCGCGAAATAAATCCTCGTCACTTACTTCACTAGGGCTGCCGATCCTCTTCAATAATTCTTGCGTATGTAATGTAGACCAGGATTCGTGCTGTTTAGCTAAACCTTGTGGGTTTTTTGATTTGGCAGTTTTAACTTTTCCTAGCAAAGTTACACTTTCAGCCAATGACATGGGTGTCAATAATAAAATATCTGATGATTCCTTTGAGGAAATAGCAGGTTCTTCCTTTGAGGAAACATGGAGTGCTTCCTTTAAAGAAATAGCTAGTGCTTCATTTAAGGAAATAGTTGGTGCTTTCTTTGATGAAATATCTGGTGCCTCTTTTAATGATATAGCTGATACATTCTTTGATGAAATAGCTAGCGCCTCCTTTTTTGAACTAGCTGGTGCCTCCTTTGATAAAATAACTGGCGCCTCCTTTGTTGAACTAGCTGGTGCCTCCTTTGATGAAATGGCTGATACATACTTTGGTGAACTAGCGTGTGCCTCCTTTGATGAACTAGCTGGTGCCTTCTTTGGCAAACTAGCTTGTGTCTCCTTTGATGAAGTAGCTGGTGCCTCCTTTGATGAACTAGCTGGCGCCTCCTTTGGTAAACTAGCTTTTGCCCATGGTAAACTAGCTTGTGCCTCCTTTGATGAAGTAGCTGGTGCTTCCTTTGATGAAATAGCTGGTGTCTCCTTTGATGAAATAGCTGGTGTCTCCTTTGATGAAATAGCTGATGCCTCCTTTGATGAAATAGCTGGCGCCCCCTTTGATAAAATAGCTGGTGCCTCCTTTGATGAAATAGCTGGTGATTCTTTTGATGAAATAGCTGGTGCTTCTTTTGATGAAATAGCTGGTGCCTCCTTTGATGAAATAGCTGGTGCTTCTTTTGATGAAATAGCTGGTGCTTCTTTTGATGAAATAGCTGGTGCCTCCTTTGATGAAATAGCTGGTGCCTCCTTTGATGAAATAGCTGGTGCCTCCTTTGATGAAATAGCTGGTGCCTCCTTTGATAAAATAGCTAGTGCCTCCTTTGATGAAATAGCTGGTGATTCTTTTGATGAAATAGCTGGTGCTTCATTTGATGAAATAGCTGGTGCCTCCTTTGATGAAATAGCTGGTGCTTCATTTAATAAAACAGATGTTGCTTCCTTTGGTGAACTCATTAATAATGCACAAATTATTTCACATGTTTTTTTATTGTTGAGAACCCGAGGAGATGGATCATGATCTAATGATGACATGAAGGGATCTTCTGGAAGATAGTTAGTACTTTCATCAGTAACATTTCTGCCAGTGTCATTCATGGGATTTTCGTGACCATCAGGAATTTTTTCATGATTCTTGTTAATGTTTTGGTGAATATCCATTCTGTCTGTACAAACCTCCATAAGATCTGTGTAACTCTCATGGATTACAAGTCGAGGGGATGAAGCCAATGAGGAGCATGCTGTTGGCAGTGGAGATGGTGGTGGTGATGCTGGCAGTGGCGATGTTGGTGGTGATGCTGGGAGTGAAGATGCTGATGGTGAGGCTGGTCGTGGAGATGCTGGTGGTGATGCTGGCAGTGGAGATGTTGGTGGTGATGCTGGCAGTGGCATCTCTGACAATATGAAACTACTTCCAGCCTCCTCTGGATGGATGTCCTTGGCATTGGTATTACCAATAGAATCTTCAGCACCCAGGTTGATCTCTTTACTGTTAACTGTTGGAGCTTTGTCTAATGTTAAAATTTCATTAGAAACCTGACATTCAGCCTCAGTGTCAACGGTGGACTCAGAAACTTTCACCTGACCTTCTTTGTAATGTACATTTTTGGCAGAGTTGAGATTATTTTGGTCAGAAAATGGCACTGCACGTGAGATTACTTGTTCAGTTCCAGTGGTAAAGTTTCTGAAACTTTTACAAACGCTACAGCTTTGCTTGCACGCAATGTTCTGGTAGACAGATATATAAAAAAAAGGCATGTAGGATTACATTTTTTTAAAATGTTTAATTACGACAATCTTATTTCCTATATGGATTTGAGCCTTGAACAAGACCACACAATCCTTGAGGGAAAGTGAGCAATGAGCCATGGTCCCCCAAGCTTCATGTGGCCCAGGCTTAAAGAACCTCCAGTTGAAATGGGTTGAAAGACTTTGACATTGTATGCTTGTAATTAGTTTTTGTAGTGTTGCGTTTGTTTTAAATGTGGTAAATTATAGATTTGTTTTTTGTTGACTTTGTACCGCGCTTCGAGCCTTTGGGGATGAAGCGTGTTTTTGAAATGTACTTTATTATTATTATTATTATATGTTTTTTACAAGAAGTTTTCTCACCAGCATGTTAATTTTTGTTCAACCGCAGTTATCAGGCGTCTGTACTAGCAGCAGGTTTTTACTGACTACAGTTTAGTTGTACGCTATCAAATTTAATTGCTTTAAAAATAGTTCTTGACAGAGACAATTATACATATGGTAAAACTATTGTAAACTATTGTAATTAGTAAAACATTACAAGAAAAATAAAGAAAACAATATCTAAAACTGTAATCAGACCAGTCGTAACATAAGTCAGTAAAACTTTGACCCTAACAAAAACGACAGAAAACCTATTAAACACATGGGAGAGAAAAGATATCCGGAAAATATACCGACCAAAAAAGGATGAATATGGATGGCGAATACAAACCAACCAGGAATAGTATAGCCTATAATAAGGATCCCACGCCAATAGCAGAAATAAAAAAGGGTGGGCTACACTGGGCGGGACACTAAGAAAGACTGCCAAATGACAGAGAAGAGGGTGCAAAACCCCAGAGGAAAACGACTCAAAGGCAGACCTAGGCTTAGATGGATGGATGATGTGGAAAAAGATCTACAGAAGCTGGAAACCCAAGAATGAAAAGAAAAGTATCAGTTTGGTCTAAGTGGAAGAATATGGTGAGGCAGGCCAAAGCTCTGCATGGGCTATAGTGCCACAGGGATGGATGGGTGGCCTGAGTGGAAGGAAGTAGTGAGGCAGGCCAAAGCTATGCATGGGCTGTAGCGCCACGGGGATGGATGGGTGGTCTGAGTGGAAGAAAGTGGTGAGGCAGGCCAAAGCTCTGCATAGACTGTAGCGCCACAGGGATGGATGGGTTGTCTCAGTGGAAGGAAGTGGTGAGGCAGGCCAAAGCTTTGCATGGGCTGTAGCGCCAAAGGGGTGGAGGAAGCTACCAAGTAAGGTTAAGAAAAAAAGGAAAAAAAATTAAAAGATCTGGCACAAAGGTGAAAGGATTAAACTAATGTGCTAAGTTCACCACTGGTCTTAGTATTTACAATACCAGAGCCCCCAAAGGCCCTAATTCCTAATTAGTTCCTGGCCTTCACATTTTTTTTTCTTTACAACTGTAAACTCATGTCAAGGTAACCTTTTCTAAACTGGGAATTAAACCATTAATATAAAGTAGGGTAATTAAAGTGTCACAACATGGCAGTTTAACAATCTTGCTATACTGGATGCCACCATCTGGATATTAGGATGCTCTGCCTATACTATGCTAAATCATCCCATGAACCCTGGCAACAAACATGATCTATTGCCTTGTGTACAATCTAAGTCTGCAGTAAACAGTAGATTCTGTGTGATGTATCTATTGGTTTGAGCCAAAAACGAAAAATGGTAAGGAAATGACCTAACACGAAAGATCTGAACGTTATATCAAAATCAAAGCTATTGTCAATATTGAAGTCTTTACAGTATGGGGAAAAAATTGTAACTGTTAATTGGTGTTTGATATATCCTAGTGTTTACACTGACCATATCATGATAAAAAATTGGCTATGGGAGAAAAAAATGAGGAATAAACTTGACTGTGATTAAAAACAAAGACTATCTGATTCAATTAGTCATTTTGGTCAAAAGTTGAGTTTGTACCTATTACAGCAAAACTTTATCTAGAAATACTGGATGAAACATGACATGCCAAAAACTGCCTTACCTGCTTGAAGTCTAGGAGAATGACTGATGGCTGATAATCATATCTGCTTAAAATTTTAAGATAACTCTTCAATCCCAGGTCAGACAGAGTCAAAACCCTTGGCATTGGTTTCTCTACAACACATTTTTCAACTTGTGTTGGGAAGCCAGCCCTAACCAACTGAATATCTTTTGGAAGTACTTCCTTGCTTTCAATAGAGAGTCCCTCAGACTCTGTCTCAGCTTTATCCCCAGTCAACATATCACCTTCAGGAATCTCTTTATCACCACTCAGCATAACACTGTGTGTGTTGGTGCTATCACTTTTAGCTGTGGGGGAATTACAAACCCACTCATTGCCTTCACTTCCCTGGGAAGGGCTGAGTGTCAAAGGTGAGACATCATGCAGCACTGAGACAGCTTTTTGAAAGGCCCGAAGTAAGCTCTTGACATTTTTATTGTCCATTGCTGTGTTAGTGTAATCCGTTGACCCTGGTGAGCTCTGTAGGCTGTTGACCAATTGAAGATTTCCCTGCTCTCCAGCCAAGACTGCGCCATTATCTGTTTTTTTTAGCACAGTCTGTAGAACAGTTGGGGAGACCTTAGCAAAATTTTGGACAAATCCCTTGGTCAAACTTTTGTTTGATGCTTCATCAATATTCATTTTATCTAGAGGGATTTTCTTACAGTCAGCAGATGGCAGATGATTTTTTTCAAGAGCAATATTTTTTTTGGCACTTGTTGTTAACTGCCTTAAATCTCTGTCAACAGGTTTGTTATTTGATGTCCTGACTGCAGGTGAGGTGGAAGCAATGTCTTGTTTATCAGATGTAGGAATGGATGCATCACAGTTTGCAGGATTGCTGCCGTGAGGGTCCAATGACTTGACTGACCCAGGACAAACAGACGAAGAAGAAGTTGTTAGACTTTTGGCAGTCAGAGAACTACACTCTACAATAACTCCGTCCACCAAACCTCTCAGTACACTGCCCACAGTGCCATCTGTATTGAACACGGGCAGTGGTAACAATGTTTTTTTGGCGGGCTGTTGGGATAGTGGTGAAAGAGATTTGGATATGGCACATTTCTTGGAAGATGTAAGTGATGGCGGGATGAAAGACACTTTGTTGGCTAAAGAATATGCAGTCATGTCTGTGCTGCAGCCTGCCTGACTGTTACTTTTATTATGGTCCTCCTCATTGATTTCATACCATTTATTTTGAGTATCACGGCCATGGGTTGTAGATGAAGACTTAAATGGATGACTTACAAGACCTGAAGTTGTGGGTGTTTCATGTAAGATACTTGAACAAAGTTCTTGATGAGTGATGGTGTTCAACCCAGAAGGTAGAAGCAGTTGACGATGTTCGGGCATCAAGCCTGACAAAGATATGTTTGGTGATGAGCCCACTGAATCAACTTGTGGGGAGGTGTCCATGAACTGCTTTGTAATGGGTTTAAGACCAGACCCGGGACGATCTCGACAAGAGAAAACGTCACCACGGGTAGAACTGGTCCTAATCACCTGTACCTGGTTGATGGAAGCATCACCTTGGATGTCCCCGATAGGTTTAGCCAGCTCCTTGACCAGACTGCCAGTTGAGCTGCTTGCACTCGACAATGGCTCATCTTGCTTGCTGTGCTGAGACATCATCTTCATTTTTTTATAATCCGAATAGGACATTTTCTTCTTACTTCCCCTTGCAGTGTGATGCTGTTTTTTGCTGGAGCTAAGTAGGTCAGCAGTGGAAGCATTTTTGACATCAGTTACAAGAAGTTTGGCTTGTTGCTCTTTTGGGGTAGAAACTAAGCCTTTGTTGGGCCATTGAGGGTCTGTCCTGGGATCAGCAAAAGTCTGTGGTCTGGACAACCTTGGATCAGCTTTGATGTTTGGTGCACTCAATGACCTTGCAAGCCTTGGATCTCTTGGATCTGATGCGACTGCAGAATGCTGAGGAGTTTTTGTGGCAGAATTATCCCGCTGACGTTTTGTTGCATCAGAGGAGTGTACAAATGATTTTGAATGGTCACTTCTGAATGATTTATCAGATGGTTTTGAAAATGAAGTGAAACGTTCAATTTTTCTGGAAATTCTGTCCTTCTCAGACAAGGAAATTTTTCCAAGATCTTTATCATTAACCACGGACGCAGCCAAAGCAAACTGCAGATCCTGTGATTTCCTATCAGCGCCACTCGTCCCATTTTTCGTCCCATTTTTTGTGCCCTTCTTATCTTTATGTCCTTGACATTCATTGGTGCTGGTATGGGTGACCCTTTTGTTCTTATTACCAACTGTTGCATCTTCCACCCCCTTTCCTTGTTTGTCTGTGTTCGACACAGATGGGGTAGGAAGCTGCCGACTGGGTGGGTCTTCAGACAGATGTTTCCCATTCTTCAGTCTCACGGATGGAATGGTGGGTATTGCTGTAGATTTAGGTTTAGAGTTAGTAGCAGCTAATGCTGATTCAGCTGACGACTGACTTGTTGTTGCTGCCATCCCAGATTTAGGGAGGACCATCAATGCCATCGGCATTAACGGTGCGGATAACATCTCTGTTGGCATCTTTCTCTGTATTTTCACAATGGCAAAGGGACAGCATTGTCTTGGGTAATTGGCAGGAACACAATCTTCAGTGTACTCATACAGATAAATCTGAAACAAACAAGAAGGTAGGAGCAACAGTACTACGCAGGGGAGAGCTCCAGCAGGGGAGAGCTCCAGCACGTTCTGAACAAAAATGCCGGCATAAGAGGTTTAAATTAGATTAGTCATGAATTACACTGGCATACTCTCAACTATACCTTGACAGTTATAACATATGTATTGTTAGAGAAATGGCAGCCGTGTATAACTTAGAATGATTATATCATTATAGTATCCATATGGTATTATCTTTTTTTGTAGCTCAAAGTGCATTTGGACTAATAACTACTATTTGTACTAAATGATCACATCTGCAGTTGAGGCTAAATGTGAATCTTGTAGTTGGTTTGGCATCCCATGTGTATGACTAGGAAAATCTCATGTAAAACCACCATTTTCATCCCAGTTAAACACTACCATCTATGACTAGGAAGAACTTGAGTCACCATTTTACCCCAGTACAACATCCACAGACATGTATGACTAGTATAAACCGGGCCCACTTACCATTGATCTGGCCATTTGTGTAAAAATTGTGTCTCCAAGCTTTGGCGACACGCTGCTGTTGTGGGAGTCGTAGTTTGGTGTGGGTTCCAAAGTAGTGCTCTGCGCATACAAGTTACTTATGGTGATGGACTTACACTTGCCAGGGAAGTACTGGAGACAAAAAAAAGGGTCAGGATGATAGAAACATCAAAGACTTCTTGTTGACAAACTTAATGGACATAAATCAAATTGATTAATTAATGAGCTAAAGATCTCTCCTAATGACTTATTTCTAGTGTTATTTCTGCAACAATCATTCTTCCTCGGGAAACATTTGATGAATACATTAACTCTATAGATAAAAGAATGCCTCCAGTAAAATAGCTCTGACAACTACTTATGCCTTAAAATTTGCATCTAGATTCTGTTGCAATTTAAGGACATTGAGTTATATTTATGCTTATATAAGTATAATATTATACCATTGAATTACATTTGAGCTCAATAATTTTTTATCATGAATAATGTCCAATTACAGTCGAAGCAAAGAAACATCAGCAATTATCAGCAACTGTTTGCACCAAAACAGGCCACCAGAGACAGCATAAGGGTGATGTAACTGAACCAGTTGCCATCTTAGAAGGGGCACAATAATCAACAAATGATTTTTACAGTTTCTAGCTATTGCAGGGTTAAAATCTGGAGAACTTGAGTAACACTTGAAACATTGCTAGGGCCATCTGATGGTCACACTGTGTGGAGCACTGTACCCTAAATGGTCACACTGGAGAGCACTGTACCCTAAATGGTCAAACTGTGGAGAGTCCTGTACCTTAAATGGTCACATAGTGGTACACTGTACCCTAAATGGTCACATAGTGGAGCACTGTACCCTAAATGGTCACATAGTGGAGCACTGTACCCTAAATGGTCACGTAGTGGAGCACTGTACCCTAAATGGTCACATAGTGGAGCACTGTATGCTAAATGGTCATGTAGTGGAGCACTGTACCCTAAATGGTCACGTAGTGGAGCACTGTACCCTAAATGGTCACAAAGGGGAGCACTGTATCCTAAATGGTCACATAGGGTAGCACTGTATCCTAAATGGTCACATAGTGGAGCACTGTATGCTAAATGGTCATGTAGTGGTACACTGTACCCTAAATGGTCATGTAGTGGAGCACTGTACCCTAAATGGTCACGTAGTGGAGCACTGTACCCTAAATGGTCACATAGTGGAGCACTGTACCCTAAATGGTCACGTAGTGGAGCACTGTATGCTAAATGGTCACGTAGTGGAGCACTGTATTTTAAATGGTCACATAGTGGAGCACTGTATGCTAAATGGTCATGTAGTGGAGCACTGTACCCTAAATGGTCACATAGTGGAGCACTGTACGCTAAATGGTCATGTAGTGGAGCACTGTACCCTAAATGGTCACATAGTGGTACACTGTACCCTAAATGGTCATGTAGTGGAGCACTGTACCCTAAATGGTCACGTAGTGGAGCACTGTACGCTAAATGGTCACATAGTGGAGCACTGTATTTTAAATGGTCACATAGTGGAGCACTGTATGCTAAATGGTCATGTAGTGGAGCACTGTACCCTAAATGGTCACATAGTGGAGCACTGTACCCTAAATGGTCACATAGTGGAGCACTGTATGCTAAATGGTCACGTAGTGGAGCACTGTATTTTAAATGGTCACATAGTGGAGCACTGTATGCTAAATGGTCATGTAGTGGAGCACTGTACCCTAAATGGTCACATAGTGGAGCACTGTATGCTAAATGGTCATGTAGTGGAGCACTGTACCCTAAATGGTCACATAGTGGTACACTGTACGCTAAATGGTCACGTAGTGGAGCACTGTATTTTAAATGGTCATGTAGTGAGACACTGTATCCTAAATGGTCACAAAGGGGAGCACTGTATCCTAAATGGTCACATAGGGTAGCACTGTATCCTAAATGGTGATGTACTGGTGAAATATACCCCGAATGGTGATGTAGTGATGAAATCTACCCTAAATGGTGATGTAGTGGTGAAATGTACCCTGAATTTGTGATGTTGTTGTGAAATATACCCTGAATGGAGATGTAGTGGTGAAATGTCCTCTTAATGGTGATTTAGTGGTGAAATGTCCCCTGAATGGTGATTTAGTGGCGCGCTGCACCCTAAATTGTCTTGCAGTGGGAGAGTTGTACCTTAAATTTCCATTATTTGAGTCCTGTACCATTAATGTCGCAGTGAAGCAATGAGCTCTAAATGGTAAGATGGATGACTGTACCTTAAAGACAAAAAACTCCACAGGCCCCACTTCATTCCTCAGCAAAGAAAAGGAATTGGACACCTCCACATCAAAGTAGCGGTTCAAATACACACCGCACTCACCTTTACCTGCAAGATCAAATCAAAAGCATTCAACAGGCAGTTGAGCTGAAGACGAATTTAAATATTGGTTATAGCAATAGCCATTGTAAAGCTAAAGCTAAAAGAGTTAATACACGCTGATCAATTACCATACTCTAAATCGGCAGTTTTTAGCTTTGTATCTCAAAGTCTTTTGTAACACAAGAAAACAAAGTACTGAATTATTTACTACGAGGTACATAGTAAAAGGTGTTGAGTATCTTGTGAGAACCGTTAATCTTCAAAACGTACATATATGTGGGTCAAAGTTCGGCAAGGGCTTAATTTTCGATTTCGCTGTCGTGTATTAGGGGCAGCTATCAATGTTATTAAGTTAATTAAGAGTCTTAAACGATTTGTGACTTTATGGTGTATTCTTTAAATAGACGCGCTCACTTCGGGTTGGGGGGGGGGGGGCGCGAATCCAAAAGGTGGGGGGGGGGGCAATCTTGGCGTAAATCAACACGCAGAACTTGAAAGTAGGATTTCTTAGTTTTACTTAGGCCGCCGCTAAGTTGCAATATTTTTTTTTAAATTATCTTCTTTATAACCCTTTTATTCTCCTACACTAATCTTGAGAATTGATTCACTTTAAGTAGTTAAGTTTTTGGTTAGTTGTTCGCTAACTTTTCTTACTTCGATTCATATCATTATGGCATGCGTGTTCACATTCAAGTAGCCCCACAACACAATAATTTCTTTTCTTCTTCTTTTTTAACTGCTTCAAAACAACCTTCACATAGCAAACAGGACTCAGCTGCCCCCCATTCCGATTCTTGATTCCTTTTTCATGATGGTGGGAAAGCGAGGGAACCCGCATGCAATCTCAACCTGTTTGGGGTTTTTCACCTTGTCCTAGATTTCAAACATAACCAGCTCCCGCCCCTTACACGCTACCCCGGCCCACTTTTGCGTGCAGATAAGTTATCCCTATCTGAGTCGATAGCCCGATCACACAGCCAGGGTGGTGCGTTGGGATCATATCACTTTGTGTAGGATTCGTGGAACTGAAACAAAGTGTGGCCTATCGTTGATAATGAAGGAAGCGTAGCAGTGAAAGCAGCCGTTGTTGAAATGGGTGAGTGTTCATTTTCATCTCATTGGAATTCGTTAGTCAGGCAATTATTGACTGTTTGCAAGTCTATCAATTCTTGATTCAAACATTCCGTCGACCTGGTTATCGTTCATTTCCTGAGTTCATGTCTATCATAACCCTAATACTTGCAGTGATTCAAATTACCATTAAATATATTTTTATATTTTTCAACAAAAAACAACAAACAAACAAACAAACAAAAAAAAAAAAAATCAGACTAAACAGTGTAAATCAGTTTAAGTGTAAATTTTGTTTTTATCATCTACAACCCCCACAACTTTACGCTGTGCAATTTTAGTGCCTCGGTAGTCACTCTTTAGCATCAACTTAAGCCAGCCTGACCCTTTATCTTAACTTCGAATACACACACCTCACCATAGGTGCAGGCAGCTTATGTCAAGGGATCAGGTGACACCCCCACCCCAATGAAATGACGAAGTAATGTAAATAAACTTAATATTTGATTGGAACATAATACTATGAAACTATGAGACAATATTATTAATAAGGCAATGTAATTATGTGGGTCTTATACTATTTTAATGACATTTACTTGTAAACTAACGAAGTCTAACGGCTGTTACTGAAAGATTGACTCCCTCTCAGGACTCTGTGGACTGACGTACTGGGACCAGACGTCCCGGTTTACCCGGGACAGTCCCTATTTTCACACCAACCGTCCCGGCGTCCCCGAAAGGTCAGGAAATGTCCCGGCGTCCCCGAAAGGTCAGGAAATGTCCCGGCGTCCCCGAAAGGTCAGGAAATGTTCCGATCTGTGACGTTTTCCGACCAACTGCGTACAGAGACAAATAGGATTCTTTCCTCTGATTAAAACAACATGTATCGCAACTCAAATTCGATACATTGAAACATATGCTGGTTGTCAAATGCAGTTATAGTGATTCATGTGACAAGTTTTATTATGTTATTGTTAAAATCATGATGTTATGAGAGCTAACGGCTTATATCCGAAAGCTTAGTGTGTCATAATTATGAACTTAATGATTACAAGTCACTTTTTGACCCTTCATATTTCGGTTTCATACGCCATTTGTGTCAATTTCTTCTTCTTGTTTTTTTGTTTTTGTTTTATAACATGGCGCGTAGATAGTTGCTGGCCGTCAAGACGTTTTTCCTGTATGAACATTGAAGTGACATGGCCAATATCAGACAGTATTAATAAATTACTCACAAAACACTTCTTGTAATTTTCTAATTTATGGTTTACAAAATAACTGTCTGTATTAAACTCTCTGTAACACTCAAGTGGCTCAGGTTCAAATTCCAAGTCCAAGCTCACAGTATTAGTAACGACGGTGCTTACATACCATAAGAGTGCTTTGTGTTTAAACTTTCCGACAGACGTTTTGCCATTTTCGGTAGAGAAATCTTT
This sequence comes from Lymnaea stagnalis, assembly GCA_964033795.1. NCBI lineage: Eukaryota > Metazoa > Mollusca > Gastropoda > Lymnaeidae > Lymnaea > Lymnaea stagnalis. The sequence goes on from CAXITT010000207.1 coordinate 691,023, forward strand.
TGTCATTTGATATGAAGCCCATGGTTTGCCCCAGTCGCCCTAGGGCAGTGGTTCTCAGCCTGCTTAAGGCCGCGACCCTTTAATACAGTTCATCATTTTGTGCTGACCCTCAAATGTAAAATTATTTTCGTTGCTACTTAATAAATATGTGTTTTCCGATGGTCTTAGGCGACTCCTGTTCGCCTCCAAAAAGGGTCGCGACCCACAGGTTGAGAACCACTGCCCTAGGGAGTACTTAAATATGGACAGGAAATACATAGCCATAGACAAAGCGAGCAACTTGATGGGGGAATGTTATAGTTCACTGCCTTATAGCAGCTCCAGAAAATACAGGACTTCTATGCAGAGAACAGCAATTAAGTACACGCTTTCCGATATTTTTTCTAGTTTCTGGAGTTTCTCTGTTGTCAAATGCAATATTAGTGATTCATTTGACAAGTTTTATGACGCTATTTTTAAAACCATGATGTCATGAGAGCTATTCACTAATCTCCAAAATAGAATTCGTATATAGTATTCAGCTCCACCACACCCCGTATATTACAATATACCATTGCTCTCGACCACACCCTGTATATTACAATATACCATTGCTCTCGGTCACACCCCCATATAGCACAATATAGCATTGGTGGCGACCACACCACATATAACAATGCCATGAACCACACCCCATATAACACAATAGAAAACAATACAACACAATGATAAACTGCCCCTTACCTACTCTGCGTTCTAGAATAATTACCATATGCACGCTTCCTATATTGTAATGTTGTATTTTTCTCCAGGATCAAGCCCCCCATAAGAATTTAAATATCTAGATCTTTTAGGGTGTTGTGTGTGATATACATACATTTAAAGGCTTCGGGTCATTGAGACACTGGCACATACTTTTAAAGAAAAGACCACCTTACGCCTTATGTCAACAGTTATCACCAACGTTTAAGTTTAAGCCTACATGTTTGCACTCCAGCACCCGTGTAGAGTGTGTTTTAGATTGAATTTCTTCACTACGCTGTGTCAGACTGTCAGGTAACCAGATTTTGATCTCTCGCCTCTCCTGATCGCAGTTTGGGTTTCATCAAACTTTTATTGCTTCGACGTCTACGGGTAAATGAAGGTGAGGAGGGTGTGTGGAAATACCTGAGACGGACAGAACCTTCACACAACTTTTACTGGGACAAGCGATGGACTCTAGTGAACCTAATTCCCCCCCCCCCAACCCCCAGTGAAAAATCGATTAGATCTTGTTGTAGTCAAACTGCGCACGTCGCCGATTCGGTTATGAGGGGGTGGGGGTGGAGGTGGGTGTCGTTCCAATGGAGGAAGGCGAGTGTATACGATGTTTGGACAGTGACGCAGGGCTATTTCTAGAAATGTTTTCAAAAGGGACTTAATTCAAAAAATGGAATATATATTCAGGTCGCGACAAAGTGGTCGATTACGGACGTTGTGTCATAAGTGATCAGTGAGTTGGAGAAATAGATGTTTCTAGGAGGTTTTGTAGGCGCAACGTGTGCTCACGTACCTGGTAGCACAGCTAGTTTAGTTCTTAATACATGACCGCTCCTCTTTGTGTACAATTATTCATCGAGGCGTTTACTCAACGTTTAAATAACACACACAAATAGGAATCTGTACATTATTTTATATTTTTTATTTATATAGTAGTTCTTTCCTAAATCTACCATATGACTAGAGTTGGCCAATCCTTAAGAGGTCTCTCTACTCACTACAAAAAAAAAGTAAACGAACGCAGTCGTCCTCCTTATATTAACAATTTGCTTGGAAAATTGGAAACTTTCATCTAGGTCAGTGGTCCTCACACTTTACTGACCCTTATTATTATTATAATTTTTTTTTTTTTGCTGCAGTAAAATATCACTAGATCGAGCTTTAATAGATGGGTCGAGGGGAATTATAATCCCCCCCCCCCACCAATACTGGTAAACTATTCTTTATCAAACAGTTAAGTAAGCTACTTAAAAAATTAGCAACTATTTTTTTGCTGCAGTAAAATATCATTAGATCGGGCTTTAATAAATGGGTCGAGGGGAATTATAATCCCCCCCCCCCCACCAATACTGGTAAACTATTCTTTATCAAACAGTTAAGTAAGCTACTTAAAAAATTAGAAACGTTCAAAGGATAAATACGTCAAATTTTAATTCCTTTGATCCGTCTCTTCAACCCTTTCCTTGTAACGATTAATGTAACAATTTGACGCAAGTCTAGTATTCCTTGATATTCAGTTTCTAACACTGTCCCTGTCACAAAAGCTCAATTCGACTGTGTCCCGAAAGCATTTATATTTACTCGATATCAACCCCCTCATGGCTTTTGATGGCTATTATTACTATTAAAAATTGAAATTCATCCCCTTCGAAAAGGTTTCCCCAAGTAGATCATTTACCCTGGTCAACTAGTCCTTGTTTCTAACTGATTATTGTCGGGTTAAAACCCAATCATTATAATACTTTTATTATATTTTTATGTATTTTAATTTAATGTCTTTATACGTATATTTCAATTTTTATTTTTATTTTACTTCAGTGAATAAGAGACGAACTTCATGACGCTACAATAAAGACAAGGAATTTAGAGCTCATGAGACGTGGCACCTAAACTGTCTCAGATCTACAGTCTGTTCTCTTTTCCATCAACAGAGGTTTAGAGTTTCAGAAACAACCTTCTCTAATTAAAAAAAATAAAATAAAAACCAAAACAAACTAAAATATTGAAACAGTGATTCACAATTGTGGAAATACAATGGGAGTCGCTTAGTCACTTCCTTGTTTGGTCACGTGATGTGAGTAAGCCATCACTAGGCTGCTACACACAACAAAAGATACTTCATCAGTGCTTCCCCAATGTCATGTTAATTAAAAATGTTACCTTTCGTAATATTATGGAATGCAAGCGTTTTTTAAATGAAATCCATAAATGTGACAATAAATATACGTCAGTTATGATTAAAGGAAGAAAGTTATTTCAAGAAAAATTTGTGAGCGATATTCGATGGGAACTATCAATACTATTATCGGCAGGATGTTGTTGAGCTCCGTGCGTGCTCATGACGTCATTTGCGTTTTTATTCAATATTGATGCAGGAGTCATTCCCCTTTGTTTACTTTATTGTTAATTTTCATTGGACGAAATGTAGTGTAGTTGTAGTGTGTATCGGGCTACTGTTGTCAAGCACTAGTGTGTTGTATACAGTATACCGGAAATCTTACTCGTTTTTACTCACATCACGTGACAAAATAATTGACTAAGCGACTCCCATTGGATAATGGGTGATTTAGATTTCAACTGTGATTGTGACTGTGACGGGGACTGTTGTGATTGTTGCGACTGTTGTAAAGAACCGTGTGATTGTGACTTATGCTGCAATGCTTTCAACTGCATATTCTGTGTAAACGAAACTACCGATGAATGCTTCTCAGACTGTGGACGCTGTTGCGGAGACTCCAACAGACCTGTCCAAACCCCTATGACAGCTGTGAACGGTCGTCAAGTCTACACAACACAAACTTGGACAGCTACAGATGGTCAGCAGGTCCACACAACACACGGTAGGACAGCTGCGAATGGTCAACAAGCCGACACAAGGGATAACAGGAAACGACAAAACGATCCGACGAACCTAGCTCCGCCGCCTTCATATGATTCTGTTGTGAATTCCAGCACTAATCATTATGGTCAAGGCGATGCGACACAACCCTTTTCAGGCCACTCAGATCCTGTGCAGGGACACGACCATGCCCATGGCGACACAATCACATTGCAACCCGGTTCAAGCAATGCATCTCCTAGTTATACTCAACAAAATGCGCGTGGCACAATTACCACACAACCTGGTTTCGGAAATTCCCCACCTATTTATACCGACGACAGTACGCAAGGGGACACAGTCAACACACGTATTTAAAGAGGCAAAATACCCCTTCAGTCCGGACCACATAGCCATATGTAAATTGACACAGTTGCCATGTAGCCAGGAACGGGTGGTCATAAGTAGAGGGAAACAATGACCACACAGCCCGGGACACGTATCCATTTGTAGAGCGACACGGTAGCCACACGCCCTGGACCACATAAACATGTGTAGAGTGACACCTTAGTCACCCAATATGGGTATGGTCGACTGGATTGGTATTTGAACTCTTCGGAAAAATACGCACAACATGAAACAGATTATTGAATCTTTCCATAGAGGTTGGTCCAAATGGTTCAGGGATGATTGCCACCAGTTCTGACAAAAAATGACAAACCCATTTAAGGAGCAGAAACCGGACACAAATGCCTTCCTGTTTTCGGCTTGCCCCATAATGGTCCACTCCTGCGAACAGTTGAGAAATGACAAACCCATTTAAGGAGCAGAAACCGGACACAGATGCCTTCCTGTTTTCGGCTTGCCCCATAATGGTCCACTCCTGCGTACAGTTGGTATAAATTTATGATAATACATAGGATAATTCTTTGGGATTTGCTGCACAGTCTGTTGTTGATTAGCTAAGGTTGGACGCACATCTCCTTAACTAACACAGTGTAACCTGTTGTTTATCATGTGGGGAACATGCCAGTGAAGGCAGCCAGGTAAGTGTTCATTTTCATCTCAAGGGACCTTATTAGGCCATTAGTTATTTGGAGTGGTTATTCACAGTCGGTTGGGAATAATAAATGCTAGTGGTAGTTAATCATTCATCGGCTGGGATTAACGCTGAGTGTTATACACAATCGGTTGGGATTAACGCCGAGTATTATACACAGTCGGTTGGGATTAACGCTGAGTGTTATACACAGTCGGCTGGGATTAACGCTGAGTGTTATACACAGTCGACTGGGATTAACGCTGAGTGTTATACACAGTCGGCTGGGATTAACGCTGAGTGTTATACACAGTCGGCTGGGATTAACGCTGAGTGTTATACACAGTCGGCTGGGATTAACGCTGAGTGCTATACACAGTCGGCTGGGATTAACGCTGAGTGTTATACACAGTCGGCTGTGATTAACGCCGAGTGTTATACACAGTCGGCTGGGATTAACGCTGAGTGTTATACACAGTCGGTTGGGATTAGCGCTGAGTGTTATACACAGTCGGCTGGGATTAACGCTGAGTGTTATACACAGTCGGTTGGGATTAACGCTGAGTGTTATACACAGTCGGTTGGGATTAACGCTGAGTGTTATACACAGTCGGTTGGGATTAACGCTGAGTGTTATACACAGTCGGTTGGGAATTGTCAGTTATTGATTCCAATATTGCGTTGAAATGACAATCGTTCATTTTCCCGAGTTGATGCAATAGAGTCGATGCGACAGAGCTGATGCTATATCAGTCATGATACGTCTATCCAAAACCCTATTACTTGCATCTGTTCAATAGTCCACTGAACACTTTTTTTTTTTTAAATTAAGAAAATAACAGATCTCTGCACCTCTACGCTTTCGCCATAGTAACTACGATCTTAAGCCTAAGACTAGGGCACTACGACGAATCTACTTTTTAAAAAAAAATACGAGTTATTTCGTTTGGTTTATTTTTTAAAATAATAATAATAAATCCTTCAACAACTCGAACAACCATAACTTGCATATTTCTTTATGTTAACTTATGGAAGCAGCTAATCAGCTGAGTGGATTTCCTGACACACCTTATATTTTGATTGTAAACACCCCCCCCCCCCCCCCCCCCAAATTTAACCAAACTACTCTTAAGAGCTTGAAACAAGTTGACACTAATCCAGAGGTAAACAGGTTTGAAATGAAATCAAGCGTATACATCGTTTGTGTCATTCATAGCTGCCGGAACTTTGAGAATGACACAAAGCTGTGCAATTTTAGTGTCTCGATTCTCCATAGACCAGTGACTCTCGGTGCGTGTGGGGACATGATCATCACAGATATTTAGAGTGGCACACTATCCATCCAGTGGTGGATTTACGGAACGCCATCTGGAATTCCCCACCCTGGGCATCGCTAATAGTACATTGCAAAATAAAGGATTAAATTGTTCTAAAAAAATTTGAAACAAAACAATAATACCTCGACACTTCGCACCGGGGGGGGGGGGGACTTGGGAGTTTTCGGGGGGGGGAGGGGGGCCTTGAGATTTTTCGGGGGGGGGGAAGCAGTTACAGTGGAAAGAGGCGTAGCTAAGGTGGGCATAAGGGATGTATGTCCCCGGGTGACAGACTAGCGGGGGCATCTATGGGTTATACTGTTAATGGATGAAAATAATGGATTTTTTTAGTTTATGGGGGGGGGGGGTAAAAATGAATCTTGTCCCCTGGCACCAAAGACACACACCAGTGACGAAGAAGGGAGGGGAAAATATTTGGTCTTCCGAGATGTCATTTTTTCTTTGGATTGAACGGTGGGATTTTCGGACAACTGCAGAGTTTCTATCGAGAAAGATAACGCGGCAAAAAAGTTAACCCACCTAGGGTGGCGCTAAAACTAAGCACGCCGCTGGGCAATGTATATATCAGCACCAAAATTGGTTGTCAGGGCAAGCATTGCTGCCATTTTTGTCGGGATGTAGGGCAGAAATGGAGCATCCCGGTGGCTTCTTCTAACCAGAAAATGTTTGATTCATTAACAATCAAGATGCATTTTGGAGTATACATGATATGAATATTTTGATTAAAGTATTATTATTTAGGGAAAATAATGTTTCCAGCGTCAGGGGAGGCGTTCTGACGCCCAGTGCAATGCATAAACTAAGTTGATTCTGGTTGTGGTGTGCCCAAGATAATCATTTGAAACAAGATTATATTCAACTCCGTTAAGTCAAATTGATCGACGTCAAGGAAGGGATAGCATAAATTGGGGAGTCAGAAGAGTTTTTAGCAAAAGTGACGGCAGGGGGTTCCCCTTAATTTAAAAAGAATAAATTCAAAATGCAGTGATGCATTGTGGTTCAAATTCAATGTATCTTTCAGACAATGTGAGAAGGGGCATTTCAGACCTTCATATGCTTACTATTAGATGTCTCGTGGAGAAATGCTAAGAATACAACATCAAAATACACCAACTACATGTGGATTACAAATCAGCTTATGATAGCATAGACAGGAACTACATGTACGATGCTCTCCTTGAACGTGGAGTCCCTATCAAACTTATCCGACTTATGCATATGACGATGGATAACTCCAAAAGTAGAATCAAAGTACAGAGAGAGTACTCGAGAGAGTTCCCAATCAATCAGGACCTCAGTCAAGGAAATCCAAACATCCTTTTCAACATCAAATCAGAAAAAGGCATTAGAAACATACATGCGAGCACTAGAGAGGTAGTACAGAACAACCATAAGGGACTGTATAAAGTCAGCCCCTGCAGTACTTGGCATACACAGACGATCTAGCGCTACTTGGTAGAAACAGCAATGATATAATTAAAGCTTTCAGGGAACTTGAAGATGTCACGGTCAAAGCTGGTCTTAGTGTAAATAAAGCGAAGGCAATATACATGATAATGTTAGGCAATACGCACACGGATGACAACATTAATATGAACAACCACATCTTTGAGAGACTAGCTACTTTCAAATATCTAGGCGTGACTATAAATTAGCAAAAGGGAATTACAATCGGAGGTGACAGAAAGGAAAACAGCATGCAACCGTTCTTATTTCAACTTACAAAAGCTACCACGAAGAAGGCAATATACACCACTATCATAAGACCAGTAGTAACTTAAGCAAGTGAGACTTGCTCCTACCAGAAAAGCAGAGAACCTGTTCAATATATGATCCGATGATACACAATTTTGTTTTGGGAAATCCGCACAAACCAAGAGCTACCGTTATATCAATTGTACAAATACCCATCCAATTCGTCACTGCTTCATTAAGTGTTTATACAAATATATTTTCATTTCTTTTTTTTTTAAAGAGTAATGTTGAATTGCTTTATTTTTTATTTTTAGGGCTTCTTGATCCAATAACTGCATTTTTGTGTCCCTCTCCTCCTTGCCATTAGAGTTAATGAGCTTTAAATAAAAACATAAAGGTTTTGTTTTTTATTCTGTTGTGTAGTCTCTACTAATACCAGTGACTAGCGATAATGATAATTAAATTTAAACACATTTCTACTATGCAATATTAGAAAATTTAGAAGGCTGTAACATATTTCAAAGAAATATATTTAGTTAATAACTCAGAAGTCCTTAACTTTAATTTTATTTTAACTACGCAAGTTCCCATCGGCAGGAGTTTTCCCGCTATTTTTAGAAAATATTTATTTCGCATAGCCCAGCTATTTATTTATTATAAAATTATTGAAACTCGATAAAATTCAAATGGGATATATATCAATTTAAGTATAAATGGAATATTGTTGGGGTAAACTAGATTTTAAAAACATAATGAATTTACTACAAAAATTTGTAAAATTTAAAATGTAATTCCTTCCAAAAAAGATAGCCTATCCATCATAAAAACGAAATACTAAAATAGTTTTACATTTTTAAAAGAAAAAGAAAAACCAAAGACATACATTTATTTCTACATATTTCCAAGTTTTACCAAAGTCAAAAAGAAAAAAAAGTTTTCTTTAGAAAGGGCTAAACTATACATTTTAATGGGTTTTCAAAATTGGTATTTATTTATAAATCGTATGTAACCGACATAATTGTTAAGAAGACGTGAGTTGTTTACAAAAGACATCATATCTTTATTAATGTGTGATTTTTGTGTGTGAAGGAAATCGTATACATATAAAGTTTAAATTCTCAATATTCAGTTCATTCAAATGTTAATTTAGATTTTCAAACTACTATAATCAGCTTCACATCAATTACAAAATTCCTCTTCGATATTATACTTTATTTTTATTTTTTTTACCAATTTAATAGAATTTATTTTTTAGCTACAAACAAAAAATGGAATTTACAAGATAATCGAAATACTAGAATGTTTTTATTTTAAATGTATAATTTGTTTAAATAGATATATTCTTTCTACTGGATTAGCAACTAAAAATGAATTATACAAAAAATCAGTTCAAAAAGCTGGGGAAGATTGTTTCCTATTCTCAAATTAAACAGAGAAAAGCCTTACCTACTCTGCGTTCTAGAATAATTACCATGTGCACGCTTCCTATATTGTAATGTTGTATTTTTCTCCAGGATCAAGCCCCCCATAAGAATTTAAATATCTAGATCTTTTAGGGTGTTGTGTGTGATATACATACATTTAAAGGCTTCGGGTCATTGAGACACTGGCACATACTTTTAAAGAAAAGACCACCTTACGCCTTATGTCAACAGTTATCACCAACGTTTAAGTTTAAGCCTACATGTTTGCACTCCAGCACCCGTGTAGAGTGTGTTTTAGATTGAATTTCTTCACTACGCTGTGTCAGACTGTCAGGTAACCAGATTTTGATCTCTCGCCTCTCCTGATCGCAGTTTGGGTTTCATCAAACTTTTATTGCTTCGACGTCTACGGGTAAATGAAGGTGAGGAGGGTGTGTGGAAATACCTGAGACGGACAGAACCTTCACACACTTTTTACTGGGACAAGCGATGGACTCTAGTGAACCTAATTCTAGCGGACCCCCCCCCCCCA
>CAXITT010000207.1:705386-817472 GCA_964033795.1 Lymnaea stagnalis
AAATGAATCTTGTCCCCTGGCACCAAAGACACACACCAGTGACGAAGAAGGGAGGGGAAAATATTTGGTCTTCCGAGATGTCATTTTTTCTTTGGATTGAACGGTGGGATTTTCGGACAACTGCAGAGTTTCTATCGAGAAAGATAACGCGGCAAAAAAGTTAACCCACCTAGGGTGGCGCTAAAACTAAGCACGCCGCTGGGCAATGTATATATCAGCACCAAAATTGGTTGTCAGGGCAAGCATTGCTGCCATTTTTGTCGGGATGTAGGGCAGAAATGGAGCATCCCGGTGGCTTCTTCTAACCAGAAAATGTTTGATTCATTAACAATCAAGATGCATTTTGGAGTATACATGATATGAATATTTTGATTAAAGTATTATTATTTAGGGAAAATAATGTTTCCAGCGTCAGGGGAGGCGTTCTGACGCCCAGTGCAATGCATAAACTAAGTTGATTCTGGTTGTGGTGTGCCCAAGATAATCATTTGAAACAAGATTATATTCAACTCCGTTAAGTTAAATTGATCGACGTCAAGGAAGGGATAGCATAAATTGGGGAATCAGAAGAGTTTTTAGCAAAAGTGACGGCAAGGGGTTCCCCTTAATTTAAAAAGAATAAATTCAAAATGCAGTGATGCATTGTGGTTCAAATTCAATGTCTCTTTCAGACAATGTGAGAAGGGGCATTTCAGACTTTCATATGCTTACTATTAGATGTCTCGTGGAGAAATGCTAAGAATACAACATCAAAATACACCAACTATATGTGGATTACAAATCAGCTTATGATAGCATAGACAGGAAATACATGTACGATGCTCTCCTTGAACGTGGAGTCCCTATCAAACTTATCCGACTCATGCATATGACGATGGATAACGCCAAAAGTAGAATCAAAGTACAGAGAGAGTACTCGAGAGAGTTCCCAATTAATCAGGACCTCAGTCAAGGAAATCCAAACGTCCTTTTCAACATCAAATTAGAAAAAGGCATTAGAAACATACATGCGAGCACTAGAGAGGTAGTACAGAACAACCATAAGGAACTTTATAAAGTCAGCCCCTGCAGTACCTGGCATACACAGACGATCTAGCGCTACTTGGTAGAAACAGCAATGATATAATTAAAGCTTTCAGGGAACTTGAAGATGTCACGGTCAAAGCTGGTCTTAGTGAAAATAAAGCGAAGGCAATATACATGATAATGTTAGGCAATACGCACACGGATGACAACATTAATATGAACAACCACATCTTTGAGAGACTAGCTACTTTCAAATATCTAGGCGTGACTATAAATTAGCAAAAGGGAATTACAATCGGAGGTGACAGAAAGGAAAACAGCATGCAACCGTTCTTATTTATTTATTATAAAATTATTGAAACTCGATAAAACTCAAATAGGATATATATCAATATAAATATAAGTATATATAAGTATATATGTAATATTTTTGGGGTAAACTAAATAAAAAAAAAATAATGAATTTACTACAAAAATTTGTAAAATTTAAAATATAATTCCTTCCAAAAAAGATAGCCTATTATCCATCATAAAAAGGAAATGCTAAAATAGTTTTACATTTTTAAAAGAAAAAGAAAAACCAAAGACATACATTTATTTCTACATATTTCCAAGTTTTACCAAAGTCAAAAAGAAAAAAAAGTTTTCTTTAGAAAGGGCTTAACTATACATTTTAATGGGTTTTCAAAATTGGTATTTATTTATAAATCGTATGTAACCGACATAATTGTTAAGAAGACGTGAGTTGTTTACAAAAGACATCATATCTTTATTAATGTGTGATTTTTGTGTGTGAAGGAAATCGTATACAAATAAAGTTTAAATTCTCAATATTCAGTTCATTCAAATGTTAATTTAGATTTTCAAACTACTATAATCAGCTTCACATCAATTACAAAATTCCTCTTCGATATTATACTTTATTTTTTTTTTTTACCAATTTAATAGAATTTATTTTTTAGCTACAAACAAAAAATGGAATTTACAAGATAATCGAAATACTAGATTGTTTTTATTTTAAATGTATAATTTGTTTAAATAGATTTATTCTTTCTACTGGATTAGCAACTAAATCGTATACATATAAAGTTTAAATTCTCAATATTCAGTTCATTGAAATGTTAATTTAAATTTTCAAACTACTATAATCAGCTTCACATCAATTACAAAATTCCCCTTCGATATTATACTTTAAAACATTTTTTTTTATACCAATTTAAAAAAAATTATTTTTAGCTACAAACAAAAAATGGAATTTACAAGATAATCGAAATACTAGATTTTTATTTTATTTTAAATGTATAGGTTGTTTATATAGATATATTCTTTCTATTGGATTAGCAACTAAAAATGAATTATACAAAAAAATCAGTTGAAAAAGCTGGGGAAGATTGTTTCTTATTCTCATATTAAACAGAGAAAAGTCGTTGGGGATTTAATACATAAAGGCTAAGTAATTTTTTTACATAAATCATTTTACTCTGTTGTTCCCGAAATTGTGTTACAAAATTTGAAACGCACTAGATTTGATAATAATTGATGAAATGTCCACTATTTGTATGAAACCGGTAAATTTGTTTTAAAATATCTTTCTTTTTTTTAATTTTTTTTTTTTTTTAATTTTCATTTTATCTAACTCAATATACATATATGGAATTTACTACATTAAAATTTATGCTACAACGCATTTTTTTAAATCATGATGCTATTAAAGATTTTAATAAATTTTTTTTAAAATATCTTTCTTTTTTTTTATTTTTTTTTTTTTTTTAATTTTCATTTTATCTAACTCAATATACATATATGGAATCTACTACATTAAAATGTATGCTACAACGCATTTTTTTAAAGCATGATGCTATTAAAGATTTTATAATTAACACTTATCTCTACTTTAACAGGCATACTTTTTCTTTTATGATCAAATATAATTTGAAAAATGATTGCACATGTTTATTACTTAGCAAGAACTATATTCAATTTATAGACATTTATAGCGATGTAAAGGTAGTTTAATACAGAGTTATTAAAGTCTTTCAACTTTTGAAGCTGCAAAATATAATTAAATAAAAATACTGATATATGCGAATAAGCAAAGTAAGATTTTGGCTTCTAATCAGGAGCGGCCAATTTTCAAAACAATACGATAATCGAACTCTGTGAGCCTGTAACAAGATTAACCTGAACGATATGGATCATCAATATATATCGAACAAAGCGATATTTTATTGGTTCCATTAATTGTAATCGATTAAAGGCACAAATTTCTAATACTTTTAAATGTTATAAAAATTAAATTTAAAGTATTTTTTTTATAAAAAAATATTACACATTTTCCCCCGAGGAGCACTTGACTTGCTGGGGGGGGGGGCAGTGTCCCCCGGAGGTATGTCTGAAAGAAACCCTGATTTCGCATCCTCACTCCTTCGCGACTTATCTCCTAGGATACAATATGCGGATTTTTGCTGTTCCGTGGGATTTTTTTCGGTATACAATTTATGCATTTTTATAAATGTATTATTTTAATTATTTTCATTTTATATTTCTATTTTTCTTATGTCTATTTAAGAATGTGTACACCAAAAACCCTATCTCAAAGAGGTTGAACGGTGTTACATTTCTTGAGCGAGGCTGACAACGTCTAATCTGGAATTATTTATTTTAGATAGTGCAGTCAACATGTGAGCACAGTCATTTTAAACAAAAATGAAGCAAACGTTAACAAGCATCAGCACTAGGTCCGCCAGCATTGACCTTATAATTAATCACATGTACCATGGGTGGACTCAGCATATGTAAAAACAACCAGGTTACCCCACTCTCTTCCCACACACCTGGAAATAACTAAATTTAATCAACTAAAGAAAATAATAATTGATTAAGATCTATTAATAATCAAGCCAATTTAATTATGCCAGTTCCACGGTTTTAATGACATGAGTAACAACTATTTTTATCAGTGGCGGAGCGGGTTAGGCCGATATTTTTGCTACTCTTCCAACATGACAAAAACCTCTGCAGTGGACTGAAAATGCCGTCCCTCCACATCGGGAAAAAAGTGCCGTCCGGACAGGTCCACCGCTCCCCTTTCTTAAACCGCCGTACTTGAAATATTGAATGATGCCCTTTGCCCAGCTTATAAGTCTCCACCTTACTCAGCTATTATTTCCAGACTAGCGTGTGTCCCTTACCGGTACTTACTACTCTACGATCGTTCGCCGTACAGCCCTAGTGGTTCGTTGCCCGGGGAAAAAAAAAAAGGGGGGGGGGTCCTTCAAAATGTAGCCAATTAGTAAATACCTGTAAGTTTAGTTGTTTCTAGAGCGATCTTTTCTTCAAAGGTAGTTGAGTTGGTAATTTATCTCCGTTGTCATGCCACGACATATTATTGGCTTGAGTTATTGGTCAATACTTTAGGCAACATTTTTTAAAAATTTAGTTTTTAAAATCTATTCATGCGTCCGTGTCTAATTAACTCATAACAACAGGTGTATAACATTTTGATGTATCCCCATTCAATTAATAGAAACTTTTCTTTCTATTCCCCATCAGTTAAGAGAGAGACGGGCGTCACGGAGATGAAATAAAGACAAGAAAAATGTAGTTCATGAGAAGTGGGACCTCCTGAACCTGTCGCTGGGACTAGAAACATGCTTCCATCTACAATCTACATTGTGTTGTCATCAGTGAGGTTCTGACGTCACAGGAACAACGGTTTCTAACATTTAGAGAAAAGAACAAACAAAACAGAAAAAAGATACTCACAATTTTGAAATAAAAAGTATATTTGGATAATGGGTGATTGTGACTGTGGTGGTTGTGATTGTGGTGATTGTGATTGTGGCTGCGGTAATTGCGATTGCGGTGATTGTGATTGCGGTGATTGTGATTGCGGTGATTGTGATTGCAGTCCTTGCGATTGCGGTCATTGTGATTGCATCTGTGAGGACGGTAGCTGCTGCCATAAATTTTTAAATGCATGCTGCACTGCCTTCAACTGCATACTCTGTGTAAGCGAAGAAACCAATGAATGCTTCTCAGACTGTGGACGGTGCTGTGGAGACTCCAGGAGACCTGTGCAAACTCCTTTGACATCAGCAAATGGTCAGCATGTCCAAACAACACACGCCTGGACAACTGTGAATGGTCAGATAATCCACACAAGAGTAAACACGACACGTCAAAGCGATGTGGCGGATCTAGGTCAGCCACTTTCGTATGACTGTGTGGTGAATTCCAGCCAAAATTATTACGGTCAGCGCGATGCTGTCGTTACACCACGTGGTTCAGGTCACTCAACTCCTTTACTGGGACTCAACCATGCACATGGCGATACAATCATTTTAGAACCTGGTTCAGGTTACTCAGCTCCTGTACAGGGACAAGAACATGCACATGGCGATACAATCATTTTAGAACCTGGTTTAGGTTACTCAGCTCCTGTACAGGGACAAGAACATGCACATGGCGATACAATCATTTTAGAACCTGGTTCAGGTTACTCAGCTCCTTTACTGGGACTCAACCATGCACATGGCGATACAATCATTTTAGAACCTGGTTCAGGTTACTCAGCTCCTTTACTGGGACTCAACCATGCACATGGCGATACAATCATTTTAGAACCTGGTTCAAGTTCAAGCTATACAACTCCTATTTATGGTCAAGACAATGGGCATAATGACACCATTACCAAACAACACTGCTCCCGAAATCCAGCTCCTACACATACAAACGAAAACGGGCATGGTGCACACATAATCACACAGGTATAGACAAAGTAGCCACTATATGGGCTTTGTTTATCCCCGAACAATGGGGACAAAGTGCCTCTCATTCCGGGAAATCCCAGGATAAAATTAATTAAAATATATTGTATAGGGATGTAAACTTTTTAGAGCTAAGCCTGCCGGCTCCACGATAACAGAACATAAAAAGACAGAACATGATGAAATAGAAAAAAACCGTGACAAATCGAAACAACGAAAGAACAGAACTGGGCAAGAAAAGAAATAAATAGGATTATGACAAATCAGGTCATAGGGAAAGTCAAGCATTTGGATCAATCTAGACTTCTAACTAGTAGTCCTCAATTAACCTACGTTTCTTATGTTAATGTTAATTTCTTGCTTGAATTTTGAAAATGTAGCAATTACCTTAATTCTATTACTTCCTGTAACCTGTGTCACACTAGTCACAGGATAATTGTGATCACTTTTACTTCCTGTAACATGTATCATGTGATAACTGTGATCACTTTTACTTGCTGTAACATGTATCATCATGTGATGAGTGTGATCACTTTCACTTCCTGTAATATGTATCATGTGATGACTGTGATCACTTTTACTTCCTGAAACATGTATCATGTGATGAGTGTGATCACTTTTACTTCCTGTAACCTATGTCACGTGTTGACTTTGATCACTTATAATTCCTGTAACGTGTGTCATAGGATGCGTGATCACTTTTACTTCTTGTAACCCGTGTCAAGAGACCGACCGAATTTCGGCGCCGAAAGTGGTCATTTGATCACTTTTGACCTAATTTCGGTTTCAGCCGAAACCAAAACGTTAAATTTCGGTTTAATTTCGGCTTCGGTCGAAACTGAAGTGTTAACTTTCGGATTAATTTCGGTTTCGCTCGAAAGTGATTGGGACATTCGGCCATCTGACTGGGCTTTTCGGTCATATACCAGAGGTCAGGCTGTCAGTCTCTAGGCTGGCAATCCGATATTCATTATTGCTGGACGTCTAGCTGTCATCGTATGTTATATGACTAATAATCTGTGAAAACTGCTCAAAGCTGCATGATGACCTACTTTTCCTTTATTTCCAAAAAGCAATTAATTTTAATTAGGCCTAAGTTTTGTGGAAGGAAAACTAGTGAAATGGTAATGTTTTACATCATTATTTTTGTTTTAACTTGTTCAAAAATAACATTTGGAACCCTAGGTTTATTCAATTTCTTCATTTGTAATATTCATTTTGATTTATCATTATCATGCGCATCAATTTTGTCGTAGGCAAAGGTGAATAATATTGCATAATCCTAGTGAATGGTAATATTTCTCCTAACATTTATGGGTTTTTTTAATAAGTAAACCTAGGCTTTTTCAATTCATTCATTTCTTAAAATTCATCATTATCATGCTCATAAACATTTTTATTGGTGAAATAACAAGTGTGTGCGTGTATAACTGGCTTGTAATGTAATTATGTAGTAGGCCTCCGGCAGACCTGTTTACTTTTATGATTTAGGCGACCAATTTAGATATCTTGCGATTCTCCGTCGAGACCCGTCAGAAGAAATATTTTTAAGAGACTTAGTAAAAAAAAAATCTCCCCCATCAACGGAGGTGAGGGAAGTTGGTCACCGAACAAAATAATTACGTCACCAGCACGGTAAAACTAAAGTGTTGGTACTAGGCTAAATATTAATACAGTGATATCTTGCCAGCTATTTACGAAAACACAAAGCATTAGTATGACGAAAACCGCGAATCATTGTGGTGATATTTCTATAACATCAATAACTGATATTTAGATGAAAAATGGCTTTATTAGAGCCACAATAATATTATAGGTATATGTTCTAGATTATAATTTTATTATAAAAGAAAAGGGCACTCAGGGGTCTATTTTGCATGAATTTTGCGCCCCCTCCCTCAAATTTTCTCTTATTATAATACTTTAAGAAATTTAAATTACTTTTAAATTAAAATAGTAAATGCCAGAGTATTCATTAAGTGTTGATTTAATAATTTTCATGTAAATATTGATACTTTCCCCCATCATTTTTTGATCTACCGGGTATGTAGAACGTATGAGTTGACGAATGTCAAAATACCTAAATGTTTTAGTTTCAGTTTTGGCCAAAACCAAAAAGTTAAATTTCGGTTTAATTTCGGCTTCGGCCGAAACTGAAATGTTAACTTTTGGTTTAATTTCGGTTTCGGCCAAAAGCCATTTTTAAATTTCGGCCTAGTTTCGGTTTCGGCCGAAATCAGAAAATCCCTTTCGGTCGGTCCCTACCTGTTTGACGCGATGACTGTGATCACTTTTACTTACTGAAACCTGTGTCTCAGCATGACTTGAGTAAGACAAGATATTGCATGGCAGCAATTATTATTATGCTAGGTTTTTGTTGTTTTACGCCGAATGACCAAATTGCATATATTTTTTTTAAGGTTATACATTTAGTTCTTTGATATCTTTTTAAAATAAATCTATAAGATTTTTTAAACAAAATGAAATTGAAATCTGTTCTGTTTCTTTTTTCAGGGTTATCTTTTGTCACTTATGTTTGTTTTGGTTTTTCTCTCTCACTGTTTTGTTTTGTCACGGTTCTGTTTTTGTATAGTTCTCTTTCGTCATGTTCTGTTTTGCCATGTTCTGTTTAACAAGAATACCAAGCCAGATGAAGTATTTCACACCCGGTCCTAATCCAGGTATTACATTTCAGGAATTGTCCAAGGAAAAATTAAAAATATGTTCAACCCAATAAGGAGAAGTGCAAAGTGCATGTACAGAGCCAGTAACAATCGCCAAAGCATCAAAGTTAAAGGTTTCATAACTCTCATGGAATAACTAAATATATCCCTAATCCAGCAGTTCTCCAAATTGTTAATGCCGTGACCCTTTCATAACATTGGCCAAATTGTAAAGAATTTCAATCAGATATAACATAGAAATTGAGAACTACGTATTATGAAGGGGAGGGCAGAGATTTATTGCACTTTTTTTTTTAAAAATGTCGGTACTGTATTTTTGATCGGGTTGGAGGGAAGCAGAAATAAGGACACCGAAGGTTGGAGGGGTCCGTAGAGGAGGATCTGTAAATCCATCCCTAGAAAAATGTTGATAAATTCACACATCTATGTACAGTTTTGCGCGGGAGCTTCCAACTTTCAAGTTAACATAAATTAATGAAAGAAGCTAAGCAAATTAAAATCCAATTTAATTTTTTATTCAGCTGTAATGTTGTAAGGGTGTCGTAACAACAAGAAACTAGTCCGAGTACTGTCAATAATAATAATCTTTTAAAATGAAAATTATGCAAATAAGAAAGAAATACGCAGTGTACCTCAAATTTATGAAATTCTTAAGCGACCCAGGCATGTTAGGTGACCCCCCTGATGACGCATGAGCTGAGCTACGCTACATGCGTTCATGTTGCTGGTCGCTGGCTGGTAGCAGTGGCTGGTAGCAGTTTTCAAGTTTCTGATACCAAAACACGTATATTATTTTAATAAATATTTATATCATCACCATTAAGATACCATCGTCGTTCAGTCAATTGCTTAACTTGCTAAAGGAGTGTTGAATGACATTACTATTATTTAATTAAAGGACAGAATTTAGAGAAGACACACATACACCCACACCCCCGAGCACCCACACCCCGAGCACCCCCACCCCACACAAAATAATATTTTTAAAAAATTTAAAGTATCTTGAGTCAGTCAGCAAGTATCAAAATGTATGCGACTTGCTAAGACACATAACTGCACTAATTCCCCCGTGGACGCAGTTGTTACACAATTTGGGTATAGACTAATGCCAACTTAATGAAATGAGATACTAATCTTCTCTTGGTCCAACAGAATTCAAATGCATTTTGATTAAATTGTACAGCCATTTTCAATACTTTTTCTTTGTTCTGATTGGATTGCCATTTGAACTTATCAGTTTGTCAACAATACAAAGACACAATAAAACAGATGAATGCATGTGTCAAAATGTCGGCTTTCTTTTGTATGAGTAACAGCATACTAGTATGTTATCGTCTGAGTGGTAGTACTGGCAGGCAGACTTTGTCAATCCAGAGATAGGTGGGTATCTGGGATTTGTCACAATTACGTAATTACAAGCACATTTAAGGGTTTTGGTTGACACTAGGTCACCACTAGATGGGCCACAGTTCTCTGGTCACACATTCCTTTGTAAATAATACCGCAGGATCATATCACTGACCACATCTCACCATTTGTAATCAAGTCCTAAGCTTTATTAACCTGCAGCAATTTTATGAACTTCTGTCAAGCCTTAATGTTGTTTCTATAAGAATATTTAAATGTATGCCTTTGGGCTGGACTTTATTTTCAGGTTTATTTTACCACGTACAACACTGACTGTACTGAAAACTCAAAATGTATGAAAGTGTCTGTTTTCAGAAGTATTCTTTAAAAAGAAAAGAAAAGACAAAATCAGAAGGTGGGGTGCGGTAAAAATGTTGGGTCACCCCCTGGCGCCACTAACCCTAGCAATGAAACTGAACACATCTGGAAAAAGAGGGGGGCAGCCTTACAATTTCATGTCGATGTGTTATTAGGGTGTCCAAATTTGAACGACTTCGAGCGAAAAAAAAAAAAGGGGGGGGGGGGCGCAATGATAGGGGGATATCATTTATGAACGGCCCAAAAACTGTTAAAACGGCTGCAATGCAATATTAAAAAAAAACCTAACAACAATATTCAGTTTACGAGGATGTGATTTGGAAATGTATAGCGTGTTAAAAGACTTGACTATTTGAAAAAAGCAGATTGGAAAGTTTTCAGCACCACACACACACACACTTGCCCATGAGATGACCCCAATCCTACAATCCGGTTTCTAGGCTCAGACAAAGGGGGAAGGGGGTGGCTTAGTAGAGAGGAACCGGGACACCCAGCCCATTCCGTGTGTTCGCCCCGTCCTTGATTTCCCATAGCACCACATCCCGCGCCATACACGCTTTCACGGCCCGCTCATGAGGAAATATGGGGTTGTAACCTGTCGAGTCGATAAGTCTCTTAGAGAGCAGTCGTGACATGTTGGACTTGGGACCATTTATGTGGAGGCGTAGTATCTCTGGAACTAAAACAAAGTGTAACCTGTTATGACTATGAACGGAACATAAAACTGAAAGTGCTCATTTTCATCTGATTGAATCAAATAAGTTTGGCTATATTCGTGAATGCGTTTTTTTGTTTGTTTTTTTTTTCAAACATTTCTTCGAAATGGTTATTTTTTATTTCCCATTAATTCTATCCCCAACCCTAATTCCTTCAATTCTCTTTTAAAAAATAATTTTAGTCGTTTCAAAAATTTGAACCGGTGCCGGGTAATAAATCTAGCAAACATCAAAACAAGGTCTACCACCCTTGACGTTCCTTTATTGTGACTTAGTTCGACTTTAAGTATTGACAACGTTAATTAATCACAGACACCTCTCATGGACGTTTTCCCCACCCTTTTTCGAAATTACTCAATTTAACCCCCCCCCCCCACCCCTAATTATTTTTGTTTTAAATTAACCCGGGTTTGGACAAGTTTTTTAATGCCCCAATAATTATGATACAAAAAGAAAACCACAGTTAATCGAAAAACTCCTCCTTCCATACCAAGAAACAGTGCCGCCCGGTGGTCCACCTCCCCCCCCCCCACCAACCTTCTTACGCCACTGCAGGTACTTAAAATCTTCAATGAGACCCATTCCCCAGCTTTTAAGTCCACCTAACTTACCCTTGATTCTAAGACTAACATGTGTTCATTAACATGAACTGTGGGGAACGTCTGTCTGAGTCGACTCCACTTTCGCGGTTAGTCGGATACCGGCATGTACCGGGTTCTACAGTCGTGTCCCGTACAGCCCTGGTCATTCACGGGAGGGGCGTCTCATAATGTTAGTTTAGCTTTTAGTGCGGTCTTTTCAAAATTTATTCCATCTGGAATTTATATTTACTGTCTTGCTTCAATGCATCATTGGTTCATTTTGTTTTGTTAATACGTCATTTGTAATTAAATCTATCTTATTAATCATATCAGGTTCATACAATTTTCATGTATTCCAATTCAACTATTTCAATTATTTGCTTCTATTTTCCTTCAGGAAAAACAGGAGACGAACTTCATAACTATACAATAGACAAGAGTTTTGGAGCTCGTTGGAATTGGGACCTTCTGAATCTGTCACAGAGACTAGGAATATAATCAATCAACAAGCTGCCTTTTTGTGATCAATATGTTTAAAAGTTACAGTAGCAACAGTTATTAACAATTTAGAAAGTAAGACATATTTAGAAAATGGATGATTTTGACAGTAGTGCTCTGTGTGCTTGTTGCGAAATCCTGGTTAATTGCTGCATCTTAACCATTGAGTGCTGCGAATGCCTTTTTACCGTTGCTTATGAAAGCTACGAATGGTCAGCAAGACCACACACCAGAAAACAGGAAACGCCAATCTTGGTAAGCCACTTTCGTGCGACTCTGTCCTGACATTCGGCAATGATCCTCCTGGCCAACGCGATGCGGTGTTTACACAGCCTAATAAAGGTCACTCAGCTCGTGTGCATGGACATGGACAAGAATATGCCCATGGCGACACACTCACATGACAACGTGATTCAAGAAATTCAGCTTTTGAAAGTACACTCGAAAATGCGTATAATATCCAAATTATCACAAATGTGTAAACACAATAGATACCCAGCCCGTAGTACACATCCCTTTGTAGAGTAACGCAATAGCCACAAACCGGACAACATATCCATCACTGTGTAGAATTACACAATAGCCACATACCCAGACCACATATCCTTGACTTTACAGAGTAACACAACAGCCACACAGCTCGGACCACACATCCTTGACTGTGTAAAGTTACACAGCAGCCACACAGCTTGGACCACATACCCATCACGATTGTACAGAGCAGTGGTCGGCAAACTCATTAGTCAAAAGAGCCAAAAATCAGCAGTAGGACGAATATTAAAATTTTGAGAGACAAATTTATTTTCAAGAACCTGTCAAGAACCATGTTTTTCGGAGTCAAACCCGATTTCTGGCCGAGCCGCACTCAGGTCGCTAAAGAGCCGCATCATTTGCCGACCACTTGTGTAGAGGAACACATTAACCACATTAACCATACAAAGGGGGCATGAGTTTTATTTAATGTATATGTATATGACATTAAAACAAACTTTAGGGTGTTTATTGACCCCCGACTTCCATGGAACAGCCGGTGTTCTGGTCACTCTTCCATTGCATATCGTGCATCTGGAAATATATCACTTTCCACAACCCACCATTTGTAATTTAAACCTGAATCATAACAAATGTGCAGAAATGTTATGAACTTATTTCAGCATTACATTGTTACTTTTGACCTTTACTTTTTAGAATTAATTTAACAGTTTGTTTACATTTATCAGGTCTAAATAATTCATTTAATGTTTGTGTATCTTTGGGTTGGTCTCTGTCTCACCGCCAGTTATTTTACCATGTACAGCGGTGACCTATATTTTCCAGTTCTGACATCATGTAAAAGAGGAGGGGGTCATCCATACATGACGTCATGCGTCTTTTTTTTTAATGGTGAGGGGGGGGTGTGTCACATTTTTGTGACGATGTGTGACGCGGGGGGCTGGTTTAAGTAATGTGACGTCACGGTAATAGCGGAACATTCTTGAAAAAAATTGCACTTAATAACATTAATTTACATGAATTTTTCACATAATTCTTTTATAATTTTTATAAATTAAAAAAATTATAGATAATTTTAATGTAAACTACGATCACTGAGAGCTTCAATACAGGTACGCGAGGTCCGAGATTTGCCTCTGATCAAGTTAATGACGCCATGGAGGAGGAGATTCGGGGCGTAGTTACTTTGACAGTCGTCAGAATTGGAGACGGTTGCCAAAGAATTAGGGCTACCATGTGAAGTGAGATGGAACATAAAATGGTGGACTGGGGAGGGGGTGTGTGATCTAAATAAATTTTCTCGGGCATGGATTCTTAACCTTTTTGCAGCTCTGCATTCCCTTTCAACTCCACCAAGCTCGGGTGCAAAAGGAGGAGGGTTGGCGTGAGGCCGGCTACCTCACTCGTAAAATCCAATTGCTAAGGAAACGTCAATTAGAAAAAAAAAAAAAACAGGTATAAATTTCAGCCCTGCGAAAAAGTGGTCTCTTTTTATTCAGAGAAAAGCTTTGAAGCCTTGTAGCCAAACCCAGGCTATACTGGAAGCCTCAGCAAATTGAAAGGAAAGCACAGATCCGTGATGAATGGAAAATTCTAGTGGACGGCCTATACGGGGTAAAGAGGCATAAGAAGAGTGAAGCATTCCCTTTCAATTTCAAAACATTTCTCGCATACCCTCTCCGTTACATTTATATTACAAAAGAACGTTTTTAAATAATAATTAAATAATTTAGAAATTTAGAAATTGCTGCTTTATTTGTTTATCTTAATTTCTAGGAACAAAAAAGTTACCAATACAAGTAGCCTAATGCGCAAACTAAATTCACCAGAAAATTTAACAATCCCTAAAAACAAAGATTTACGTATCAATCCTTCATTTGCATTTTTGTGCGACTTAACGATGGTTAAGAAATCCTTAAGAAATCATCCTTAATCTTCCCCTTAAAAAACTGAGAGGAAAAAAAAAGATTTTTTGGGGATAGGGGTCAGCCTGAATATTTGACAGAATGTGTTTACATCGGCAACGAATCTATGTGCCAAGTTTCAGCTCGATATGTTGACGTGGGTCAATTAGCCGTCCGAAGATTTGGCCACAAACCCAGAGAGAAACACGCGAACAAAAGCAAAGTTAATATTATAACGGATTTTTTAAATGTTTTATTGCTGCTAGTCAAAATGCATAAAAAATTATTTTGGAACAACTAGCAATGGTAGCAAATGCAATTTATTTTCTGGGTCTTCCGAACCCCCTCCACAGGGGGCGCTTTCACCATGGGCGCCCGCAGGTAGGGGCAAGGGGGGCACTTGTCCTCCCCCCCCCTAGATTGATTGGATAAAAAAAATTTAGACAAAAATAGACAAAAAATGTATTAAAGTAAAGAGAAAATAAAGAGAAAGTAACTAAGCTGATGTCCTGTCCGTTCGTTCACCATACAAATAAGCTACAGTAAATTAAAACTACATTAAAACATTAATAAAAAAATTTTGCCCCTCCCCCTGGAAAGTTAATCGATTTCTTTGCCCCACCCCTAGAAAGTTTTCTGCGGGCGCCCAATGGCTTTCCCCCCTGCTTGAGAACCACTGTTTTAGGGAAATGTTTCTGTCATAGGTGCAGTAATACGATATCCATGGAATGTGATTTTTTAAAGGGGTTTCTAAAGGACAGAAGTGGACAGCACAGAGGGATTTAATTGGGGGGAGGGGGGGGGGAATTGCTGAGGTTTGTTACAATAAATTTGAGGGGGGCTCAACTTTTTGTGCCGATGGGGGAAGGGCAAAATTTGCGTGACGCCATTTATGGATGTCCCTTAAGTCTTATTTCCCAGTTATAGAGCCATATACTCTGTAAACTTCAATGCCGGTATATAAAATGTAATCTTTAAAGAAAAAAATACTTTTTTAAAAAAATACTTTTTTTAAAAAACACGCTTTTCCAAACGTGTTCGGTACCGGTATAAAAAAAAGAAAAAAAAAGTATCCAATAAGTGCCCCCCAAACTTCAAAGTTGTTACAGTATCTCGTCTAATAAAAAGCCTGGGGCGCTTGGTATATTTTTAAACGGACCAATTATAGAATTTGAGTTTAATTAAGGAGGTCTACTTAGAAATTATAATACAATAATAATGACACATTTTCAACATTCGGATTTAAACTTGAAAAGAAGTCAAACTTGTCTTGTCTTAGAAAACTCTGGTCAAAATGTAAATTACTTGTAATTTGTAAGCGCAGTGTCACTTTCCACCGCCTGTTTCTTTGGGTGTGACTTAATTGTGACCTACGTATTGTATCGTTTGAAAACAATAGTTTCAATAAAGTAAGCCTGCGCCAACGGCGGAGACCAAAGTAAGAATAAACACCTGACATAATATTTTTTAATACAGCGTTTGGGGCAGGGGTTCCTATTTCTTTTTTGTTTTTGTTTGTTCCATGGACCCATTTGCCAGTCAGATAAAGACCACCGACCCTTTCTTATGATAACATTTTTTAAAATAAATATAATATTGCAAAGGAAATGCATCGCACGGACGCCTATACCTTTTCATTGACGAAACGGGGAAGGGGGGGGGGGGCAGGAAGGATTTTGTGTGTGTATCCGTTATATGGAGGGGGGCCCTATAAGAGTTTATGGACAACAGGGGTGAAAATAAATAAATTAAAGGAAATGCATCGCACGGACGCCTATACCTTTTCATTGACGAAACGGGGAAGGGGGGGGGGGCAGGAAGGATTTTGTGTGTGTATCCGTTATATGGAGGGTGGCCCTATAAGAGTTTATGGACAACAAGGGTGAAAATAAATAAATTGTGGAAGCACCGTGTTCAAATTAAAATGAATAAATAAGATCATTTTTAATGGGAAATAAATGTGTATATTCACTAACAGCTTCGAAACAACCATGCCGACTTTACGCGAAGGTAATGGTGAAGGGTGTAGGACGAAAATATTGACTCACTTTTGCTAATACTAATAGCCAATGCACACATCTGGAAAAAAAAAAGGGGGGGGGGGCGCGTAAATATTATGATGATATGTTAAGAGGGTGTCTACATTTGTGACGAGTTCGTGTGTGTGTGGGCAATGTTCCCTCTAAGGTTTGTTGGTTCGTGTGCAAAATCATAAAGCTGTGTGCAAATTTTACAGCATCAATTTTTTGTGAGCAAAATTGTACAGCCTACAGACACACTTAAGTGGAAATTAGCTGCGCGGTACTCAAAACTGCTGCGCGGCGTCTGTGAGATTGCTGCGCAGCTTTAAGGGAACATTGTGTGTGGGGGGGAGGGTAATAGCATGACATCATTTATGTAGCCCACCCCCACCCAACACTGTACTAACGGCTTCAATACAAACTTCACATATATAACGACAACATTCAGTTACCACGGGCGTGATTTGGAAATTAATAGACCGTAAAATGACGTCAGTATTTACAAATGCAGTGTTGACTCGACAGTTTCGGGACTCCAACACTTGCCCCACAAACGACCCCAAACCTACATTCCGCTTGTCGTGACGCAGTGAAGAAAAAAAAAACCGAGAGAAATAGAGTGGGACCAGGTCAGGATGTCATTCTGTTCCGGGTTTTCGCCCTATTCTTATATAGGTCCGCCTATGACCTGTGATGCACCCTCCTTGCCCTGCCTCATTTTCTGTCTCGGGTTGATCCTGTAGTATAGGCCAAAACTTGCCAAAGTGTATATATTTCTATAGTCATTTTTATTGTAGTTACTATTCTAGTGTCTCTGTTTTTTTCCCTTATTTTACTTTAGCACAGCGGTTCTCAACCTGTGAGTCGCGACCCCTTTGAGGGTCGCACAACCCTATCCCAGGGGTCGCCTCAGACCATTTGAAAACACATATGCTCTATATTTATGAAGTAGCAATGAAAATAATTTTGTGGCTGGGGGTCGCCACACCATGAGGAACTCTATTAAAGGGTCGCGGCATTACAACGGTTGAGAACCACTGCTTTGGCAGTTTAAATAGTTTACATATTTTTTAATAATTGTAAAGCGCTTAGCGCTGTAAGGTAAGGGCTATAAAAAATGCCTAAATAAATAAAAAAATTAATATTTCAAACAACCCTACCTCCCGCCCCATTCACGTTTCCCCGGCTCCCTCGTGCGTACATATTAGTTATGACCTTTTGAGTCGATAAGCTACGTATAAAGCTGTGGTATATGTTGGAAACAGATTTAATTTTGGGTAAGATATGCTGAAAATGTGTGGCCTGTTATTGATTAGGAACAGAAATTACCAATATCAGTGAAAGCAGCCATCGTAATTAATGGTCAGGCTCGTGTGTGTGTTCATTTTCTTTCTTATTGGACCTCTTTAGTAAGGCCCTATTTGCATATCTACCAATGAATTTAATGCTTGATTCAAACAAAAGTAGTAGTAACTAGTGGAGTGGCAAGGGCTAGCAGCGCCGTAGAGTGACACAATAGCCACACAACCATGACCACATATCTATGTGGAGAGTGACACAATAGCCACACAACCAAGACCACATATCCATGTGTAGAGTGACACAATGGATAAAAAATGTGGGTTTATTAAATGCACAACATAAAACCGATGCTGAGATCTTTCCATGGCCAGTGTCTGGTTATTTTACGAAAACATCATATTATTATGTTCTCATCTGAATGGTAGTACGGACAGAAGGGCATAGTAGTAAGTCCAGTCATTTGTGTCAATCTGGGACTGGTCCAAAGGGGTGTAATAGATAAATATATATGTAAAATTAATCGATTGAGAGTGGATCCCCACTTCCACTGATCTGCCACAATTAATTATTGTTAAATAATACAGCAGAAATCATCCCCATTTCTAGATCCAACCATTTGTTGTTCAAACCAAACCATCGTCTAATTCATCTGCAGCAATTTCATGAATGAACTTGACTTCAATGGTCTGTAAACGTTTTTTTAAAAGGGAACTGCTCATTGGTTATCACTGTTATTTTTGTGTATCTTTGGGCCCAACCTGTCCCCCCCCCCCCCTTATTTTACCATGTACAGTAGAAACCATTGTTAACCAATTATTTTACTTTTTACAACAGTAACCCTTTTTAACCAGTTAATTTAAACGTTTTTTTAAAAGGGAACTGCTCATTTGTTATCACTTTTATTTTTGTGTATCTTTGGGCCCAACCTGTCCCCCCCCCCCCTTATTTTACCATGTACAGTAGAAACCATTGTTAACCAATTATTTTACTATGTACAACAGTAACCCTTTTTAACCAGTTAATTTACCATTTACAACAGTGGCCCTTTTTTACCAGTTAATCTACCATTTACAACAGCAACCCTTTTAAACAGTTAATTTACCATTTACAACAGCAACCCTTTTTAACCAGTTAATTTACCATTTACAATAGTAACCCTTTTTTACCAGTTAATTTACCATTTACAACAGCAACCCTTTTAAACAGTTAATTTACCATTTACAACAGTAACCCTTTTTTACCAGTTAATTTACCATTTACAACAGCAACCCTTTTAAACAGTTAATTTACCATTTACAACAGTGACCTTTTTAACCAGTTATTTTACAATATACAACAATGACTTTAATGTAAACTCAAGTATGTTAAAGCGTCTCTTATTAGATGTAATTATTATTATAATAAAAATGTGAAATATGTACAATACTCTTAGAGGGAGGCCATGTCAGAGAAATGTGGAAATAAGTTTATTAGCCAGTGCACTACATGGCCAGTGCACTACATGGCCAGTGCACTACATAGCTAGTGTACTAAAAATACCCAAAAACTGAGAATAAGATATAACAAAATATTTTTTTTTTAAATTGAACAAGATTTTGTTAAAATAGTTGCCACTAAGTCACAACACTTGGTCCAGTGACTTTGTTGTCGCCATAGGCTAACTTGGTCTGATTTTGTAGTTTTCTCCCTTAACATAACCCATGATTTTACTAACTGCAGAAAAAAAATTGGGGGTGGGGGATACTGATGGGATCTTTCTTGAGCAATAAAATCTGAATTTACCTTCAGCTGTGTTGTATGTTGTTTATTATGTTGTTTTTTTGTTTTTGTTTTTTTTTGTGGACATCAAAGGTGAATAAAAATTGAACCCACTTCATTAAAATGTATAAATTAGCACACTTCTTAGAGAAAACACTATCTTTTTAAATTGAAATCATAGAAGCCCAGGGAGCAGTGGCATGGCTAGGGTTGGTGCCTGCTTGGGACAAGCTGTTTGCTGCACCCACTCTGCCTTTCACCATGAAAATACTCTGTAGTTGGACAAAAATGTCACCCCTCTATATAAAGAAAAAAATTGCATACAGCCTCTTCCATGCCCCTCTCCCCACTCTTTACTATGTCACTGCCAGAATGGTTTAAAAGTTTTCCTCTTAATAGTTTAATTAGTGTAAAAAAAATGTTTATTTTATATCTAGTTTTATTTGTTTTTATCTTTACAAACAAATCACTCTTATTTATCATTGAATTTATAACATCTGCGAAGTTTTAAAAAATAACCATGAAAGAGAGTTGTCCTGAAATATTATGGGCCTTACCGTAGGAATATCTATGTTATTCTATATGGTTCCTAACAGAGTTGTGAGAGGGGAGGATGTGTGAGAGAGATGGGGAGTTATTTATTTACTCTGCAACAAGAAAGGAAGAGAGTGGGGGAAGAGTGAGATAGGAAGGAGAGAGAGAGAGATAAAAAGTGGGAGTTATTTATTAATTACTCTGCAACATGGTAGGGAGACAGGGAAGGGGAGAGGGGGAGAAGAGTGATATAGAGAGGAGAGGAGAGAGAGACAAAAAGTAAAAGGGAGTTGTTGAATTACTCTGAACCCGGAAGTGTGACATTTAAAAATCACCAGTACAACTTTGAAGGACCAAATTTATTTAGTTTAAAGAGCAAAAAAAAAAAGAAAACAATTTTTGTCTAAACACTGCAGATGGTATGTAGCAGTAGCAGATTTAAAGAGAGGGAACAATACTTTTATTGTCATTTTCCAGCTACATAAAGTGCTTGGCAAACAAATGCTTTTAATAATTTTAGGCTTTGGAAATTTAGAAGAAAATGTTGATGGCATGAGGGATAAGCAGTTGCAAACAAAAACACCTAGTGAAAATATTGAGATAGGGAAATAGTTTTATAATACTGAGAATATTTTGAATTGTATTTCCGCTGAAGTAATTAACAAGGTTGCAAATGGACAAACCAACTGTTTGTTTTTACAGTGTCATCTCATCCAGTGTTATTCTTGTGATCTATCACATAACAATGTTAAATGCTGAGTCTGGTTGGCATAACATAACTCTGCTGCATTACCTCTCTTTAACCGCCACAATTTTTTAATCAAAACAATGATAATTTCTCAATTTGTCACAGTGCTTACAGAAATACAGAGAGAAATATGTTGGTTTAATGACAGCTTGAAGAACAGATTTTAAAATAAATTGGAGAAATGATAAGCAGAGTAAGGGGTGAAAAAATGAATTCAGTTATTGTCTAAGAATACTTACCAAGTCTGTTAAAATGCTGATGTGCGCAGCAAAGGCCATTCTTAACAACCATATTAAGCAAATAGTGCTTCATGTGCAGGAAGCCAAGTTGATCTGTAAGGCTTGCATTACTGCGGCCCTGGTCTTTCAACTCCCCTTTCTTCTTGCTGAATAGTATTGGAAAAATAAATGGTAATTACACCTGCGTCCACAAGGGGAAATAATTCTGAATTATGCTTAAGTTTCCTTTTATTTGAGCTGCAATCACATCTTCATCATAAATAGATTTCAGCATAAAATATTGCGAATATTGTTTCAGCTAGAAAACAAACTCTTTAACACAATGACATGTTTTGAAATCCTGTTTAAATCCTACCACTTTTTAATTTTTGAAAGCTTTAAAAAGCAGTAAAAATTGTTATTATATAATAATAATAGCTCATAGCTTAATTAAGATATTATGTGGTTTTTTTTTAATTAAGATGGGGCAAAACAATATTCTGAGAATAATGTTAAATATGATTATATCTCCATCAATTTTAATTTTAAAGGCCAGTTATTTAAATATAGATATATATCACTTGACCTAGACACTTCATTTAGTGGCTGGAAAAAATTAAAACAGGATAGAAACATCATGTCATTTGTGGAAAGGAGGGGGGGGGGGGGGTTTGCACCACTAAGTTAGTGAGTTGTTACATTAAACCTCTGCAGAAAACTGGTGTTTACTTGATGTTTATTAGAGTAATTATTGCAGCAATTGCAGCAATTTATCATTTTAACATTCTTAAAACACATTAGGATACTTAGAAACAAAATATATTTTTGTATTGGCCTGTTATATTGCTGTATAGGTTAGGCTATCAAATGTATAGTAAATTAATGTAAATACCTAGAATCAAAGGCTTCATGTTTTTAACCCTTTCCATACCAACTGGGTGTAATACACCCAGAGACAGACTGGGATTGCTGATATTTCAAGTTTCCTTTAAATAATCTTTTTCATACTCGACCTAATCCACAAGGTAGTTGGAATTAACACCTTGGTGGATTCAATTGTATAAAGCAAGTGAAAGTGACTTACTTTTGGGGGCCTAAAATTTTTTTCTACAGTCCGTAGCAACTGGGTGTAACACACCCGTGTATAATTTAATAGAAGAAAAAAGCATCTAAACTGGCTTGTGAAAATTTTTGCTTGTTAATTATTGAGTCTGTGTCATTACTGTCATCCATAAAATAGATTTTAAATTTTGACAATAAATAAATATTCTGAATGAATTTGGGTATCAAGAATAACATGTATTCAACTTGACAACACTGAAGAAATACTAGGTGATTACCAATGTGAATTCAGGCCTAACAGATCAACGACTGATCAAAAAAGGGAAGGCTACACTGGGCAGGACACCTAGAAAGAATGCCAAATGACAGAGGAACGAAGAGTGTACATCACCAATACCCGAGAGGAAAAAGGCTCAAAGGCAAACCTAGGCTTAGGTGGATAGATGATGTGGAAAATGATCTACAGCAGTTGAAAGTCCAAGCATGGAAAAGAAAGGCATTAGTTTGGTCTGAGTGGAAGGAAGTGGAGAGGCAGGCCAAAGCCCTAGATGGGCTGTAGCGCCACAGGGATGGATGGATGGATTCAACTTGACAAACCATTTCAAAACGGAACAGTAACATGAACACATGGAAAATAGGGGTTTTGTGGCACAGCTTGGACAGTTTTTACATAAAAGAACAAAATGTCTAGTAAACTTGCTGAGTTGAAGTGGTTGGACAGCTGTTTGAAGTGTTTGTAAAGATTTCAAAACACTGGCAAAGTTCTGCCACACAATATCTTGATGCGTGGGATCCCCTCTACTTGGGGAAGGGTAATGAAATTTGCAATGTTAATATTGACAGTCTGTTTTCTTCATGAGACAGTGAGTTAGTAGGATATTCATATTTAAATGCCACTCTTGCTGCAATTGTTGCCAAGTCAACAATGTTGCAAAACACAACCAAAGGCCATCTTTTACTTTTATTTTTTTTTGTATTCACAGAGAACACATTCATCTTTTGGTCCATGACGAATATGCCTTCTTTTATTTTGTTGTTATTGAGCACAATTTCTGGTTTCTTACATTCAGTTTCACTTTCTATATCTGGTCAATTGTGTATTGTGTCCAGGAGCAATAAATTTTTTCTGCTTCGAGCTCTGGTATTTGACAAGGTTGCTTCTAGTCTGAACAAAAACACTGATTTGTTTAGGGGCACAGCCTTCATTTGCTTGAACCCCTTGAGTAGAAACATCTTGCTCTGTTTCACTGTTCCAACTAGTGTAAGTATGTTCTTGGCCATTGGTTCTGAAAGTTGTAGGGGAATGAAATCTTCTTCTATATCTTAAGGGCCCACGATCAATTTATTGATCATTTTGGCTCCTATGCATGTAGATTTGCCTGGGAGTATTTAGCGACAGCGTCTCTATGAACTTGGGGATTTTACTGGCGCTATTTGGTGGAAGCGTCGTGAAGTTGTTTCAGTCTAGGACTAGAAATAGTAGCCTGTTCTGAAATTTTGGCCAATTTTATGCAAATGCAAGTCCCTTGTGAGAGAAATCACAGTCTCTGTGGATATTCCAACATTTCTCTTTGCTGGCAGGGCACTTGCATTTTACTTTGCCGATTCACAGACCCAGGAGATTTGTATTCCATATTTATCAAGCTTGCTTTGCATATATTGAAAAAATCTGCACTGACCTCTGAAACCAATCAGTTCCTCACCTACTGTGATGTTCTCTCCAAGAACATAACATCTCGCCAAATTACTCAGGAATGCTTCTCATACATCTCTTGGTTGTCAAAACAAATATGAATAAGAAGTTTGCTGAATCTCATCATTGAAAATGTGCCCTAAAAATAGGATTTCGATTAACATGGCTGAATAAAAATTCCCACTAAAATGCTGTTGAGATGGACATTCCCAGTGTGGAGTAGTAGTAGTAGGCAGCCAAAAAAGCTTTTATAGATCGCACCATTCCTTTGTCATTGTCTCCTCTTACTTTCTCACTTTCCTTGATGGTGCAGTCAACTATTGTTTGTATCATTTTTTCATTAATTCAAAATTCTTCAGTGGGAGAACTATGTGATCCGTGAAGGGAGTTTGGTTTCAAGGTAACTATATCATGCCACATAGTAAAAAAGAAAATTTACTGTAAAATAAGACTATGGGTGTAACCCACTGAGTTGCCAGGAATAGCTAGTAACACTTTTCCCCATCATAATAACATAATAAGTGTAAGGGTGTGCTACACCATGTTGCTAGGGTCGGGGTACACAACATGTTGAGGTGGATAGTGTTAAATCTTTTTTTTTTTTAGATTTAACTTGGAAGTCCTGGTATTATCTATCATTTAGATACAAGATGACTATACATAACATTTATTTGCAATCAAACAAGGTAACTCACTAGTATTTGTCCATGAGCTCTGAATTGTGGACCATCTTCACAGAGATCACCTCAATTTCACTCATGAAATTTGTGTTCAAGCAATGCTTATTGATATCAAGGAGCAGCTCCTTTACATCTCTAGTATTGAGGCCCACTATTTGGAGGTTGTCTAGATAATTGAAAGAAAAATTATCATCATATTTGGTCAATGAATGTTAGTGAATTAAATGGTTTGAGATCATGCATTTAAAAGAAGACAGCTATTTTAGTATCCCTACTACTAGGAAGGTAAGATTTTGTTCTTCTTCAAAATTAGCTTGTATAATTAATAAGTTAGTTGTTTGTTTTTTTTAATTAACAAAAAACATTCTATACCCTATATTCATATAATTGTTAAGATTTATACTTGGGAGTTGAGCAACTTTTGATTTTTTTTTTTAAACCCTGCCAGGGCTTTAAAATAAGGTCTTACTTTGAAAACTGACAATTCTAAAATTATTTATTTACCACGCAAAAATATATATATTAA
This sequence comes from Lymnaea stagnalis, assembly GCA_964033795.1. Taxonomy (NCBI): domain Eukaryota; kingdom Metazoa; phylum Mollusca; class Gastropoda; family Lymnaeidae; genus Lymnaea; species Lymnaea stagnalis. Next base: position 730,324 of record CAXITT010000207.1, read on the forward strand.
AAACAAATATCACAAAGAAATAGCAATAGGTATACAACAACCAATACTTCAATAACTTCAAAGTAAAAAACAAAAACTTATTTTAAACGAAATTGTAGGCCTATGTATTTGTAACCAAGTACAGTTACAAATCTAAAACTAGAGCTACATGTTAAAAAAACCAACCGTTTCTTAATAAAACGGGCAAGTATTTACAGTACACTACCTTTATTAGTCTTCTTGATTTTAGGGATATTAAACCCAGCCTTGGCAGAACCTGAGCTTGTATCTGCCATTTGAATTGGTGAATTAAAACATCCTGTATGTTAAACAAAAAAAAAACTGATTTCACTTAATCATCACACCAGACAAGTTAATTTATAACGTTGCAAATAGTTCCAGTTCCATACTCTTTTAAATAAAGCAATACAAGTATAATCCACCGAATAAACAATTTAAATTGTAATGGTATAAAATGTGTAATAAACTCAAGTTAACAGGCTACAACATCATCATGTACCAGTTTAAAGACTAACGTAATTTTCCTTCAGACAAACCGAGTGAATTCTCTGCGAAAGAACTGTTGTCAGATCAACACTACACACTTTAACGGCTTAACTTGTGATTCGATTGTTTAAAAACGATCTTTTCTTCTCCTTTGATTTTCTGTTGTTCTTTTTTTAATTTAATGAGTCATAAATCCTTACCAACCCCCCCCCCCCTTTTTCTCAGTGTCATGAATCCATTCAAACAACGGTAGACCAATTAACTGTCCCTATCAGAGGGATTGCTGTCAGTGTCATGAATCCATTCAAACAACGGTAGACCAATTAACTGTCCCTATCAGAGGGATTGCTGCTATAATCCTAGTTGCCATTGCTGTTAGGAATAGGCCTCTTTTGGACAGGCAAGTAAATGGAGACTCTTTGTTGTTGTTGTTAGTTGCATTCCCGTGCGTCTTCTCTCTAAATCAATCTAATTTGACAGTTTTACGTTCAACTTTGTGATGTTAAATAGACGAAGCTGGCGAGTCTTAACAAGTGAGTTAAATGAAAACCTATGCAAGGAGGCCTAACTTTTTGAACCGGTATACCAGCTAATGTGTAGACATTTAAGTTTAAGGCATAATTAATTTCATATGATGATAGTGCATCTTAATCTTATTGAATGGTAAGTTATGGTAGATTAATTTCATTTTCAATGAGCAAGTCTCTTTAATCTAAGTGGGCTCATAATAAGTGTTTTTGGTGGTCATAATGAGGGTAGAATACACAACCAGGGGATACCAACATCACGTGGTCGCCAAATGAGGATAGAATACACGACCAGGGGATAGCAACATCACGTGGTCGCCAAATGAGGATAGAATACACAACCAGGGGATAGCAACATCACATGGTCGCCAAATGAGGATAGAATGCACAACCAGGGGATACCAACATCACGTGATCGCCAAATGAGGATAGAATACACAGCCAGGGGATAGCAACATCACGTGGTCGCCAAATGAGGATAGAATACACAGCCAGGGGATACCAAAATCACATGGTCGCCAAATGAGGATAGAATGCACAACCAGGGGATAGTAACATCACCTGGTCACCAAATGAGGATAGAATACACAGCCAGGGGATACCAAAATCACGTGGTCGCCAAATGAGGATAGAATGCACAACCAGGGGATACCAACATCACGTGGTCGCCAAATCGTCCTTACCTTAAAATTAAACGATAAGATCGTATGTACTCAACACAGACGAGGGGCGCCAAAATCTTATTTACCGAACAATTTTTTTTTTATAAAGTATAAATTGAGGGGCGCCATTTTCAGGCTTCTCCTCGGCAGGACCCTGTACATTCGCATTACAAGTACGACGCTCTAACTTAAACTACCAGTCGTTACATTCTCCTGTCATATTGCCTTTGTTATGGTACCAACTTTCAGGCATGTTTATTCAAACGGTATGTCACTGTTACCAGCACTCAGTGGCGTACGCGCAGCTAAGGTTAGTTTTACCTTGCACTTACACACGTGTATAGTTTTACCTTGCACACAAATACAGAACATTAAGGAAACCAATGAAGTGATAATGACTTTTAATTTGTGCAGGCGGTGGCAGACGGTGCAATAGATACATTGCACTTGGGACGAGTACACTTGTATTTTAGTGCCGGCAATAAAAATCCGTTCTCGTATGTCTGCATATACTCTAAAAAAAATTGGGGCAACATAAGCAACGGCGGCCTTAAACTTGAGGATATTGTCTGGGTAACCGTGAGTAGGATAACATTCGTATAGTATGCAATGCTAGAGGCCGAGGTAAGCTTTTTGTTACTGGAAGAAGTCAATGAACGCATGAAGAAACAGGTTTTATCGTTGTTATAATAATCGATGCAATCACGACATAGGAAGATGGAGAAATTGTATCTCCCTGTTGATCAACACCAGCGCGGTCCGTAAAATGTCCAGGCACGCATTATGATGAATTGGAGGAATAGTTAAATGTTGTTTTTTCTGTTTTTTTTTTGTTTTTTTTTGGGGGGGGGGGGGGTTTTTTTTTTGATTTTAAAGTTAAAGTTCCATGCAAGGGTATTAAATTTTAGCAATGGGACCCGAAAAATCAGGTGACACGCATTATGATGAATTGGAGGAATAGTTAAATGTTGTTTTTTCTGTTTTTTTTTTGTTTTTTTTTGGGGGGGGGGGGTGTATTTATTATGATGTTAAAGTTAAAGTTCCATGACAGCGTACTAAATTTGAGCAATGGGACCCGAACAATCAGGTGGACGAGTACCGGTATTCACGATTTAACAATGCGGGGCTTCAAATGTATCAATTGGAAAACATAGTGGTAGAACTCTTTTTAAAGTAAGGTAGTTGCTGAATATTTGCCCTATGCCAAATAAGCTGCCAATAAAATAAATATTATGTTTTAAATTAAAGTTAAGTGTTACTAGTTTGGTATTAAATAACAACATAGAAAGTATCCAATTCTAAGATCACAAAGAACCACTTTGGGAACCACTGTCCAGTGCCTATACACACTTAATCAAAAGGGAGATAAAATAATTAGATCAGGGGTCTCACACTTGCGGGCCATTTGCGACACAGAATACGACATTTTGCGGCCCGCTACATGACAGCAAAGTTTAGTATTAATGCGGCCCGCGCGTTTTCCCCATTCTCATAACTATAACTATAATGTGACCCTCCGCGACGGTTTCAGTCAAATCTCACCTGCTAGTCTAATTCTGACTTTTATTATGTTTGGATAGATTTTGACGTTGATTGTAATTATAATGCTAAAAAACGTTTTAAAATCTGACTAAAACTAAAAGTTTTTATTTTATAGCATTTTATGAGACAAACATTGCCAAAAAGCAGTTTTGAGAAAAGTTTTAAAAGTGAGTTAGTGGGTAATGCACAACCATAATTGTATAAAACGTAGAAATCTGATACAGTAATCAAAGAATCATTAAAATTGCTCCTTGTGTTTACGAGTGAGGGAAGTGCCGATCCTGTCAGCTTGATTACTTTCAAAATAGTTTTAGTCAAAAAGGCCTTTTCTACGATAAAAAAATCTAATTTCATTCACCCTACAATAGCATCTTCCTTCGCATCAATAATTCATAAATATTGCCTGCTCCTGCCTACCGTTTGAACACGTTTTATCTTTTAAAGCCTTCATTGAGAAGGATGAGGTGGTTGTTCCTGTACTTAGTGATCCCAACTAGCTCATGGACTTGGCTTTTCTTGTTGACATTACACAGGAGCTGAATGTACTCAACAAGAAGTTACAAGACCAGGGGTAGCTTGTCAGTGTTGCCTAAGACGATTTCAGGGCATTATGCCCAATACTTGTGTTATGGTTCTTAGAAAAACTTCTTCCATTTCCCAACATCCAAAGTACTCATGGACTCGGGCACACCATTCACTAGTAATTATACTGATGTCATTGCAAAGCTAGAGGAAGAATTTTATCACGTTTTTAGACTTCAAAACACAGCAAATTTTCAACTTTTTGCTGACCATTTTCCCTTTAATGTGGAAGATGCCCCTCTCCCCCCCCCCTCCTTTTTTTTTTTACGCTTCAAAAGTTCAAACGGAGCTGATTGATCTTCAGTGCAATTCTAAGTTCAAGGAGGTGAATAAAAAAACAGAAAAGCATGGACAATTTATGAGTGCATTGCCCTTCACCTTCCCTGAGATTTCACGGTTGTTCAAGCGGATCATGTGCCTTTTTTGGGAGTACATATCTGTGTGAAAAGCTCTTTTCCACTATGAACTTTAACAAGTCAAAGTTCAGGGCCAAACATACTGATGAGCATCTTCAAGCTATACTGAGGGTCTCAGTTGTTTCCTCACTCAAGCCAAATGTTGCTCAGCTCTGTAAGAAGAAGCGCTTCCAGGTCTCTGGCAACAAGGAGTAGGTAGAAGAAAGTGTAGCCTATAGAGAACACTTAATGTTTTTATTTGTTATTGATAAAGGTTGAGCAGATTGTAACATTTGTACTTCATTGAATTTTTAATCACTTTTTTTTTAATACTTGATGCGGCCCACTTTCACTCAGACTCTACCTCCTACGGCCCAGTTTCACTCCGACTCTACCTCCTGCGGCCCAGTTCCACTCAGACTCTACCTCCTGCGGCCCAGTTTCACTCAGACTCTACCTCCTGCGGCCCAGTTTCACTCAGACTCTACCTCCTGCGGCCCAGTTTCACTCAGACTCTACCTCCTGCGGCCCGTGGATGATTTGAGTTTGAGACTCCTGAATTAGATGGTTATAGGTTCTCTACAAAATTTATGTAATACTAGCCAATATACCCGGCGTTGCCAGGGTTGGCATTTTGGAAAAAAACAAAAAAACTTTTACAGCCTTTTAGTAGTTTTAGTCTAACATCGAGTTAAATTTTCCCATTTGTAAACATTTCCTGACCAAATGGGATCCTGTCCCCGATGGGATCCCATTCATCATTGGGATCCAGTTAGCTGACGGAATCCCGTTCCTTGGTTTGATCCCATTCCCTGTTGGGATCCCATTACCTTGTGGGATCCCATTACCATGTGGGATCCCGTTCCTAGTGGGATCCCGTTCCTAGTGGGATCACATTTCTTGGTTGTATTCCATTCCCTGGTGCGATCCGGTGCCATCCTGTTCCCCGGTGGCAAATGAAGGGTATGTTTACCATATTTGGCCTAGATCCCTCAATACACGTAGAAGCGCACACTGTTATTATAAGCCTTCGGCTCCATTTATGTACCAGGTATATAACTTGGGCCATGATAAAAAAAAATAATAATTTGTAAATTTCTAGAAACTTTCAAAATTACCGGTGCCGGGTACGGTATCTTTAAATATGTATTTATTTTTTTAATAATATTAGAGCTAACTCATTGAACGTTACAGAAAAAATAAAAAAAATAAACATAATAAGGACATTTATAAAATTATTATAATGCTAAATCTAAAACGGTTATAGAAGAACCTCATAGAAAAATCTAAAAACTTTATGATGTTCAAAAACAAAAATGAAATTTTCCGATGCTGAAAAATTTTACAGGAAGGTACGATATAGAAATCTATGGAACTTAACTAAAATTTTCATAGGAAATTTATTTTATCTTAAAACCTTCATAGAAAAAATCTAATTTGCTAGAATAAACTAGAAACTTGGTACCAGGTTTAGAAATATATTCATTAAAAACCATATAACTTATTAGTACGGTACCGGTAAGTATGATTTCATGAATTTTCCTTCGTCTTCCCCTAGAAAAACAGGACAAACTTATTTTGGGGGGTTGGGGTGGAGCTGAAAATTTGATAGAATAGAATGCATTGTCATCGGCAACGAGTCTATGTGCCAAGTTTCAGCTCGATAAGGTGACGCGAAGTGGGTCAATTAGCAGTCCGAAGATCTTGCCAGTCAGCCACAAACAAAAGCGAAGTTAATTAAAAAAAAGAGATTTACAAAAAATTTAAAAAACGCCATTCGTACGAAAGCATAGAAATTATGCTAAAGCGAACAGTAGATTTAAGTTGTCCCTCGGCTAAACTTTTGAGACAACCAACGAGTTCACGGTCTTGTGAAACTCAGCGCAAAAGTATGACGATGATAATTATAAATTACGAAACTTTGTATCGGGTAGTCTCAATAAAATTATATATAAGCTATCTTGGATACCGCATCATATATTTTTTAATGACAGTTGGCTTTATTAGAGTAGAGACTAGCCAATACACCCGGATTTGCTCGGGTTTGTATTCGGGGGAAAACTCATAACGCGTTATAAGCGAATACGTAGTTAAAAACACTTCGCTAAAGTAACTATTAAGTTTTTAATTTTCTCCTATAAAAGACTATATTTATAATAATTACTGTGAGCATTTGAATTTGTGGCCCATTCCGTTTCAGTCAATATTCCTGAAACTGAAACCTGGAGTGCATGTCATTGTACGCTTGCAATGAGATTGGTTGACTGGCTGACAGGCCAAGTGTCCAAATAAATTAATTTTGTGTTGAGCAATATACTGGCGGACTGGGATGGCATCATCCATTTGTTTTATTTCTGGTTCCGAATGTTGGACCTTCTTGTATTGCCAGCAGCTCGCCTTAAAGATCTAATCTCGTAGGTGACTACTGTTCTCTTGCAGTCACCAACCCATATGTTGTGCTGTCTGGGTATAAATATCAAACTTATTATTCTCCCTTCCCAACACACATATTACCGGTATATAAAGGTGGAAATAAAGATTAAAAACAGAACCCATATGTCGGTAAACCCTTAGTCTTAGGTACCGGTACGCCAAAGTACTCTTTATGAAAATGAATGCATGCCGAAATGCCACTGAACTAAGTGATACTTGTAACACCGTACATGCCCCATTCACAACGCAATGAATAGTTGTTTATTAAAATGGTATTAAAACGTTTATTTTCTTTAAAATACCCGTAATAATTTACAGCAGAGAGTACGTATTCTACTTATTCTAGGCTGGATAATGTACTGACACAAACCTTATTTTAAAAATTGTTCAATTAAATAGGTTGAAAAAAACGCACAAGATAAATTGTTTCATAAAATAAAATTGGGCACTGCATGTACCACACTTTAATCACACTTCAACACGAAGTCGTGGACCCCACCCCTACTTCCCCTAAACGAGTAATGTCATTTATGGTGACTCCAATTTCTAAAAGTGGACGGTGCTGTGATGTGCACCGTTTTCTTGTGGAAGCACAAAGCAACATTATGAGGACGATTACAAAACATTGCATGCTAATAGTGCTATATTTGCAGAATTAGAGATACCTGGTACAAATAGGCTATATATGCACTGTCAGAATTTCAGGATAATTATCGCAGAATCATTATTTTTTGTGGGAATAAATGTACGAGCTTTCTGTGTACCGGCACGTACTACCGGTATATAGAAGCCACTGATGAGAAGGGAGTAATGTAGTTTTATGGTATATGATGACTGATTTTTACGCAAGAGAATTTAGAGAAATACGTTAGATGTCTTGCGTTTAAATTGCTCGCTGAAATTGAAATTGTACAGTTAAAACAAGATCATTTCTATTTATTTGGATCAATAAAAGAATTTAATCTTAAACACAATAGGCTACCGGGCATTGAAGGTTTCTACAACTACAATAAATTTCTAGACAGTTCTTGTTTAGTTTGGACTTAATTCAACTAAGTTTATCCTTTTGTCCCGCTTTGTCTGCTGTGGAAGACTTTGTAATCGAAATTTCCTTGTTTAACTTGTTTATAGTTTGTCATCTTTCAGGTTTTCCCATGCGGCACTCTGAACGTTACCGTATATTTATTGCTTTTACTTCAAACTGAACGTAGATCTCCCCTTAAAACTTTTTTTTTTTTTTTAAATGGGAAATCTCTCATAAACTAGCTTTACTTCACTTTACTTATATTGAAAATTATGTACAAATTCCATGTGTTCATTTTTTTAGGTAGGGGTGGGGAATACTTTGGCCTAGGAATGTGTAAATCCAGCCCAGCTACTAATTATTATTATTATTATCATTGTTATTATTATAAGTGGTGGTTTTATAAAGGTGCCGTCCATAAAGTACGTCACGCTCCAGAAGGGGGGAGGGGGTGTAAGAAAGTGTGACAGTTTGGGACAGGGACGAGGGGGGGGGGGCATGCCTGGGGGGAGGTTTTTTAATTTATTTTTTATTTTTTTTATGTTATTATTATAAGTGGTGGTTTTATAAAGGTGCCGTCCATAAAGTACGTCACGCTCCAGAAGGGGGGAGGGGGTGTAAGAAAGTGTGACAGTTTGGGACAGGGACGAGGGGGGGGGGTCATGCCATGTGTGACGTTTTCTAATTTATTTTTTATTTTTTTTAGTGGAATTTAATAGCTTTAAAAATAATTTTCAAAAGTTTTGTGAAAAATTCGAATTAGTTTTATGTCATAATAGCATGAAATGCCTATCTCCTGAATGTGTTGTTCACGATTCCTCTCGCTAGGAGCGCTAGTATGATGTTGCGAAGCCTTGTTTTATGTATAGCCTTGCTTTCGTCATGCCTGAATTATTATTATTTCTATGTTGTCCACTGCATAATTAAGTCACTGTCCTTTTTATTATTTAATCACTGGGTGATGTCAAGTTTTGCTAATCTACTTCTAATCCTGTGTAAAAAGATTGCATAATCGGAAGATTATCTACAAATGACCTCACCTATTGTAAATGAAAAAGCAGCAGATAAATGATGTGTATTTTATAATTGTCTAGTCTAATTTTTGCAATTTTTGTTTTCAAACTCCATCTAGATTGAGTTACTGCTTCAATGAATAACTGTGACAACTGTTGACAATTAACTATTCTACTATTAAAGTCATTTTAAAAATGTGATAGTTATTTTAAGTGGAAATTTTATATTTTAATACAGTTAAACATTGAAGTGTGTTTTAGGCTAGGGCTGGGTTCATTACGCTGTACATACAATTCAAAGTTAACCAACATAATCATGAACTTACAAATTAAAATAAATTATTTAAATAAAATAAAACAAATGTATATTCATTCCACACATTCAAGAACTATTTACATGTCAAGCCATGGACGACTACCAAGCAGCATCGTTTATCAATCAGAGGGGGGTCGGAATAAGACAGGATAGTAAATTTTAAAGAGATGTGTTTTGAGTGCAGTTTTGAAGGTTGTTATGGTCGGTATATTGCGAATGTGTAGTGGACTAGAATTCAATTGTTTGCGGGTACAGAAAGAGAACGATCGTTAACCGCATGTTTTTTGGCGAGTCTTGGGGACAGAAAGAATACGCGCGTCTGCGGAGGAGCGAAGCTGTCGAAGGGTTGAATAGATAGTGTTATCGGTCAGCAAGGAAGGGAAGGAATTATAGAAAAAGTTGTGGCGGAGAACAGAGAATTTGTATTCAATCCGTGGTTGTACAGGGGGCCAATGAAGTGAATGAAGTAGTGGTGTGACGTGATCACGTTTTTTTACTAGTGCTGCATTCATCGGGAATCACAGTACGTAAAAAATAATAGTAATGATAATCCGATATTGCGCAACCGGTACCCGGTACTGAAACTGGCAATGAACTACCGGTATTGCCAAACGAACTATTGCAATACAAGAGAGCAAACATATAAATATAAATATAAAAATGCGTTTGTTTTATTGATTAAATGTCCATTATTTTTGGACGTTACGCCAAATGCAGGAGAAATGTCGTGAACAGCATATGCCATTTTATAAATTATATAGCTTTCATAGACCTGACAAAGGCATTTGACTTGGTAAGTCGGAGAGGCCTTTTCAGTAGGCCTATCCTGCAAAGAATAGGTTGTCCCCCACGACTGCTCACAATCATACAGTCATTTCACAATAACATGCACAGCACGATAACTTTCAATGGCGCTGTCTCTGAGTCATTCCCAGTCAGCAACTTTTGTCCCTTTATGTTTTAGTACCGGTACGTGTTCTTGGAACAGAAAGAATACCGGTACGCCTGTCTGTGGGGAAACGAAGTTTTTGAAGGGGTAAATAGATAGAAACAGTTCAGCAAGATAGGACGGGCAGGAACCAGAGAAAAAGTTGTGAAAAAACAGATAGCTGGTAATCAATGCGCTCCTGTATTTATGGCTATGTACCGGTATCGGAATCATAGTGAACCGGTACCGGTACTTCGTTTACTTTTATTTTCGAACACTCTTTCGTTCACTACCAAATACTACCATTTCATGGAGTTTTCTCGAACTCTCCACATCATCAGATAAAGGTATGTTAGTTTAGTTATTTTTTTTGTTCACTTGTAGCTGTAAAGGCTTTCTGTTCACTCATTTGTTTGGGTATGTAATTTTTTTCAGGTGTTCCCCTGCCTTTTACTACGTACCGGTACTTATTTCGCTGGACGGTAAGTAAGTGAAATTTTTGTTCATTTTTGGTACCGGTACCCTACACTTATTATTATTTTAACGCACTACTTAATGGGAGTCGCTTAGTCACTTCCTTGTTTGGTCACGTGATATGAGTAAGTCATCACTAGGCTGCAACACACAACAAAAGATACTTCATCAGTGCTTCCCCAATGTTATGTTAATTAAAAATTTTACACACGTGATATGAGTAAGTCATCACTAGGCTGCAACACACAACAAAAGATACTTCATCAGTGCTTCCCCAATGTTATGTTAATTAAAAATTTTACCTTTCGTAATATTATGGAATGCAAGCGTTTTTTTAAATGAAATACATAAATGTGACAATAAATATACGTCAGTTATAATTAAAGGAAGAAAGTTATTTCAAGAAAAATTTGTGAGCGATATTCGATGTGAACTATCAATACTATTATCGGCAGGATGTTGTTGAGCTCCGTGCGTGCTCATGACGTCATTTGCGTTGTTATTCAATATTGATGCAGGAGTCATTCCCCTTTGTTTATTTTATTGTTAATTTTCATTGGACGAAATGTAGTGTAGTTGTAGTGTGTATCGGGCTGCTGTTGTCAAGCACTAGTGTGTTGTATACAGTATACCGGAAATCTTACTCGTTTTTACTCATATCACGTGACAAAATAATTGACTAAGCGACTCCCATTAATTAAGGTTATGGTATTTGATGGCTGATTTTTACGCAAGAGAATTTAGAGAAATACGTTAGTTGTGTTGTGTTTAAATTGCTCGCTGAAATTGAATTTGTACAATTCAAACAAAATCATTTCTATTTATTTGGATCAATAAAAGAATTTAATCTTAAAATCTTACCTGTACCCTTTCTATCCTCCTTTTCTGTCAACTCATCGGACTCTTTAACATAATCGGGTAGCATTCATGTGCTTTTACTTTTACACATCTGCATAAGGAGAAAGAAAGATACCGGTAATCTAAGTTATAACAGTGCAGCATATTATTATTATTATTAAAAGACAGTAGAACCAGGTTATGTCGAAGGCCTCGGGTTTTGCAAAAAGCGTCGAGATAACCAATGATGGAGATAAACGAAAACCAATATGGCGGCAATATATTAACATGTCCTTGAAATTTCTCACAATGTGCGTGTAAAAATTATAAATGAGACGTACATGCATGTGTTTTTATACACAACAGCGTTACCGCAGTTCGTTTGATGAAGCGATCGGCATGCTGTAAAAATGTACATACATGCTTGCTAACAACACAAGGCATATGTGGGGTGCCACTTTTCAGGATTAATCCGGAATTACGAATTCGTGAGGCTAAATATTTTTTAGTTTTAGCGCCGAATTCGCGAATTTTATTTTCTCTCACTCCGGATTCGCCAGTTCAGTTTATTCAAATACGGATTCTGGGTTTTAAAAGAAAAATCAACCTGTAAGTTAGTGTGCATGAAAGCCTATATTAAGCGACAAGCGGGTTCGCTACAAATAGAACAGGTACTGCGACCTTTTGTTTGCAAGCTTCTCGCTCCTTGCTGTGTCAAGTTAATTGCGCGGAAAACGATATTGTCTTCATGAGAAAGTGAGTTACCGGTAGTTTGATAATTATATTTAAATGCCACTCTTGCCGCAATTGATGCCAAGTCAACAATTTTGAAAAACATAACCAAAGGTTATCTTTACTTATAGGTATTAGTACCGTACTTTTAGTTTTTTTGTACTGGTACCGGTCCATGGCGCAGATGCCTCCTTTTATTTTGTTGCTATTAATGCTATAGAGCACAATCTCTGGTTTCTTGCATTCAGTTTTACTTTCTATATCTGGCCCATTGTGTATTGTGTTCAGGAGCAATAAATGTTTCTGCTTCGAGCTCTGGTACCGGGCATTGGTTCCGGTATTTGACAAGGTTATTTCTATATCTAGTCTGAACAAAAACACTGATTTGTAAGGGGCAGAGCCTTCTTTTGCTTGAACCCCTTGGGTACGGACATCTTGTTCCAATTCACAGTTCAAACTAAGGTTAGTCTGTTCTTGGTCATTGATTCTGCAAGTTGTAGGTGTATGAATAGTTTGTTTTGAAATTGCGGTCACTTCCATGGAAGTCCCTTGTGAGAGAAATCACAATCTCTTGGGATATTCCAAAACTTCTATTTGCTGGTGGCAGTGCACTTGCATTTTCTTTGCCGAGATATGGGCAGCCTCTCGTAAATTGTTCAAAGATGATTCGCAGGCCCAGGAGATTTTTATTCCGCATTTGTCGGGCTTGCTTGGCATATATCATATACCAGTATTGAAATTGAATAAATCTGCACGTACATCTGAAACCAACCAGTTGCTCACCTACTGTGATGTTCTCTCCAGGAGCATAATACCTTGCCAAATTACTCAGGAATGCTTCTCATACATCTCTTATGAGATCAAAGATGCCACGAGCCAGACAGAGAAAGAATAGATCTAAGAAGTTTGCTGAATCAGAATCTCTTCATTGAAAATGCTGACTAAAAAGAGAATTTACATCAACAGGGCTGAATAAAAACTCAACTGAATGCTGTTCAGGTGACGAGCGCCAGTGTGTAGTAGTAGTAGATAGCCAATAAAAGCTTTAATTTACTTCTTATCCGTCCTTTGCCATGTGCATACCGGTACTTTTACTTTCTCACCTTCCCTGTTGGTGCGGTTAATTATTGTTTTTGTACCGGTGTGCAACACCTAGTCTTCAGGGACAAGGTGAACAACATGCTGCCGGGAAAAGTAAAAAGGGTTAAGAATAAGAGGCCCATGAAAAATTAATGGAAAGTAGTTTAATTTGGATTTAATTGGGGGGGGGGCTCCACTAGTCATACAACGAATCTGGGTACAAAATATTCTAATAATTCTATACCGGGTAGTTTATAGTATAAATATATAGTTATTTTAGTACCGGTACCTGTAAGTTTATACCGAGTACCGGTATAATATGAGTATCATTTGTCTCGAAACACTCACGCTGATGACAACCAATATTAACAACCATACCTTTGAGAGAGTGGCGACGGTACTTTCAAATATCTACGGGCGACTATAAAATAAACGAGCACAATATAATAATGTCGGAAGTGAAAGAAAGGATAACAATAACAGCAGACAACCGTTCCTATTTCAGTTTCAGTCTACAAAAGCTACTGGGAAGCAAAAACCTCTCAATGGGAACAAAGAATACAATATACACTATTTTCATAAGACCAGTAGTTACTTACGCTAGTGAGACGTTGTCCCTTACCAGAAAAGCAGAGAACCTACATAATGCATGGGAGAGGAAAATCCTCAGGAAAATATATGGCCCAGTGAATAGTATTAGTACGGGACCCTATAGACAATGATGTTGAGAGAATCCGTAACACAAACAAAAAAAATTTAAAGGCAGACTGCGCTGGACATGACATATATTGAAAGGATGCCGGATGTTTGTAGGGCAGCAAAAGTGAGACCAAGGGGCAGACGGCTCACCAGTCGACCAAGATGTATCGACGATGTAGAGAAACGCTTAAAGTTGGGGGTTCAGGCATGGAGAAGGAAAGCCATGGATCGATCCGAATGGTAGGGTGCAGTGGAGCAGGCCAGGGCCCTACATGGGCTGTAGCGCCACTGACGATGATATAAGTTGATTATAAATTCTGCAATAATTATCCTGAAGTAGCCTATTTATATCTCGAAATGCAAACCTAAAAATAGGTGAAATAATTTTATTTTTAAATACTTTCGCCAGTTTCGCGTTTTCATAAATGCGCCCAAATACCTTTATCATTATCGCAACAGTAATATTCAGCGTGACCAGTTTTCATAGTGCGCCATGTTTCTTGGTGAGTGAAGTAATTATATCTTTCGGGTGAAATTATTTGTCGCACTCATTATCGTTACCGGGTCGCTCGGCTACCGATACCAATATTTATCATGAGTTGCTGTTGCCACCTGTACCGGTATATTGTAAGTCAGTTTCGTACAACTATAATCGAGTTTATCCTAAAAATGGACTGTTTATTACATTATTGTAACAAATTTAATGAGTGCACATTAAAATAGTTACCGTATATAATTTTTAGTTTTAAGTACGGTATAAAATTTTAACAAATGTTATGTTATTAAAATAGATCAGCACAAAGTAAAATATATTTACGGTATATATTTATTTATATTATAGTTCATTTTTTCAAGAAAAGGGTAGGGGGTGTATATAAATGTTGACATAATTACTTGGGGGAGGGGGGTCATTGAAAGTTTGACATTTGTTGACAAGGGGGTGGGTAAAAATTGCTTTAAAATTGTTGACGTAATTAATGGACGTGAAAATATTAACTTCCGTTTTGATTGATATCACTATATTCCTATGTACTATCAGTGACCAACATATTTATTTAAATTTTATATGGTTTCTATGATTTTGAAGGGAACAAATATTTTCACGGATCTGTTCTTTTTTCCCCTTTGAATTCGAATACCGGTAATTAAAATAATTGTTTTCCATGCACCTATGGAATTTCCCTTCTGTAATTGTAATTACTCATTACTGGTACATTCACAATAATGTATCGGTATTTCAATAATTTAATAAACTGCGGTGTGGTAATACCAGTACCCGGAATATACAATATCATGCGCATCATGGAAAATGGCATTTGCAATGTTGGAATACTTGGAATGAAAATGAAAGTGGCCCGCGCCACGTACCTCAGCATGAGAATTGAGATGGATAGTTCTGAAAAAACGGCATCAAGCCAGCATGCCCCGTGTTATGGGTTTATCTTATTTTATAATAGGTAGTATATAGCAGGACTGCAACCCCCCCCCCCCCCCCCCCCCCCCAGAATAGCTGAAAGAAACCCTGGTTCTCAGTGAGGAGTGGGGATTAAGAATTTTTTTTTATTTTACTGAAGTACGGTGAGTGAATAGGCTGCCGTTTTGACGAAAGTAAATAAGATATATGGCCACCAGTCATGATGAATTGTGATGTTGTGCCGTATTGAGTTGACTCGAAGAATCACAATGATCAGTGATTAGCAGTGAGCAGTCATTTAATTGGAATACGGGTACCACTACCGCTTACTTATATTTATAATTGTACATACAGGTAGGAATAAATTATGACACTGACTTCCACAGAATCACAATGCAAATATTCGTCCTAATTAGGCTACCGGTAAGCCTATTTATGAAAAATATACCCGGTACCGGTACGTAAATACCGGTATTAATTGTGACACCGGTAATATCACAGACTCAATGTGCATAGCGGTTATAATTAGGCAGCCAATATCCGCCAGTTACCTTTTTCCCCTATACAAAAATGTAATTTATTTATTAAATATATGTATTATAAATAATATCCCTAAATTAAATAGATGAGCACAGAGTACACGGCACTGATCAAATAAATATGCTGCCTCTCACTGCCAGAAATTATTCAATTTAGCCTATTTTTGTTGAAAAAAAGGATAGGAAAGTTGGTTGAGTAATGAAAAATTATTTGAATTTGAAGTTCTCTCTGGAAGCTCATGTACCTAGGTTAAGTTACTAGGATTTAAACAAAGTGTATATCTGTATTTCTAGAAGTATAAGGTATATAGGTACCCAAATAAATCACCATATCTAGCGTTATAAAAATTGTAATGGACAGGAGCAGAGTTGATTAGAAACTAAATACTGTCTGACACATAGGCTACAGTATTATAAAGGATACTAAAAACCTAAAGCAAATCTTAAATTTAAATGTATCAGTATCCTATGCCCATATCCATTGATTTAAGGCTGCTTAGCTCTTAGTAGCCTTAGTATTACTGGTAAATGTAATGTAAGAAAAATGTTTTTTAAAAAGAAAAAAATGTTGATCTTTTAGTTTCAGTTTAGAGATAGCCCACAAGTTTTGTGTACAGTACATAATAATATCTTTTTGTCGTTATTCTAGAGACCAAACGATTCTATTAAGCTGGAAGTTTCTTGTGCGACATGCCATAATGGTCCGGTATTTATATTTATTGTTGATGCTTTAAAAACATAGTCATGGATTCTTGAAATAGGTTCCTCACTGCAGAAGAAAACATTTTTTAAAAATGATTACTATTTAGAAGCAAACCTAGAAGAAAAAGATTTTAGACTTAACAAGTATAGTTATGCTTTTTGGTCAATATAATATTATTTTATATACCAGTATAAATATGTCATACAATTTCCATAATAGTTGTTATAATAAAAACTGGCATCCAGTTCATCCAGTATAGATTTGACCACTGTACTGGTAATAATACTAATAGCCATACAATATTATTATCAAATAATTCCATAAAGAACCAGTAAAGATAATAGAACTTACGTCTCAATATACTACTAGTTCATGTTTAAGTTTAAGTTATTGTATTTGCAAATTATTTATTATTATGATTTACAACTTTAGTTTAAATCTACTGGAGTAGTAGTAGCAGGTAGTACTTACCAGTCCTTGATCTTTTCTGTTAATGGCAATGACGGCAATGTCAGTCAGTAACACCAAATAATATAAATAAGCAGTATTCAAATTCAAATGATTTACAAGGATAATGCCATTTGTAAAAATTGCAATTTTAATATATTATATAGGTGAAAAATCATTTAGTAACCACACATTTGAAAATATAATTACAATTACAGTTACTCAGTTACCAATATCAATATTGGGAATGGACATTAGTAGATGTTTTGTAAGAGTAAGTTATAACTTAATAACACAATTTAACATCCATCATTTGTATATTAAACTTACAAAAGAATTAACAATAATCACATGGAACTTTACCAATGGAAAAAAAAAAATCAGTGTCAAACATGAATTATGTTAGTAAATATTGTTCTTCAGACCAGTGGAATTATTTTTATACCAGGTACCAGTATTTGAAAAGTATGCTATGGGAGTCCATTGACCTCTAGCAATAACTAGCATCCTTGGCCATATGCTACAAATGGTTTTATTATACGTACATGTAGCCTTTAAAATCGTAATTGTTCAGCAACTTCCCCCAAAAAACTAGAGGTGAAATTGAATGAAATTGGTGCACATCTTAGATTCAATGTATTGGTTTCTTCTTATAAGCACTGGTAACTTAACTCTCCAATTACCTTAAAGTACTAACCATAAGAAGGATGATATGATAGTAAGAAAGAAACACTTAAGCTTATTTGGATATGAAACAGCTCGTCAGCTCTTTTTGTTAAGGCCGGTAATGTAATGATGTAATGTTAATATCTATTCTGGCATCATTATTTTTAATCCTAAAGTATTGGTACCAGTACCATACATGAAAGACTTAACTATTTCAAAAGGAAAAAAAAAAAGGCTGGTTTAAAATCTCTGAAGCTGGTTACATTAATTCATTAATAATAGAGCTGTGATGACATTGACGTAAATTTCTAAATTCTATTATATTACGATAACTATAATTTTATTTTTGTTTTAAATTAAAGCCAATCCAGATTTTTTTTCAAAGCTGTGGCATTTTTAGCTCCTACTTATAATTATAAGTATTGTGCACTTATTTTCTCAAATAAATTTAGAGTTGCTAAAGGAAAAATGATGATCACATCCTACATTACAGTTGTTGGTAGAATAATAATGTTCACATCCTATCAATAGGACAGACTCTGATGGAGCTGATTTATGAGTCTTCAAATTTCAAATATTTTTTAACCTTCAACATACCCTGTGGGTAGAATCCACCGATATATACCTCATCTACTGAGCTTATTATATGGGCACAGAAAGTCATTTCCGTTGGACTTTAATATATTATTGGCCATGAACCAATAAAAATAAGTATCCTTGATTCTTGTCAGTACCCAAGTGGGTGTTGGCACCCAGTGACAAAAAATGACAAATAAAAAGCCATAAACAATTACATGAACCTTTAATCTTCACCAAATGACTGCAAAAACTGGTAAATCAAGGGGCATTATTCATATTCTGATTGCTTTGGCTCTATTTCAATCATGCGAACTCACTCACTGATCTTGCCACAGAAGAATGTTTTGAAAGTAGGCAAAGAGAAAAGTGTCTACCTTGAGGAACCGGTTACTGTTTTTCAGCAATACAAATCACTCAAAATTGTTGATATTATAGTGATTCATGAAAACACAGAAGCAAGAAAAATGAAGAAAGAAGAACAGACTGACAAAGTTAGATGAAAAAAAGGCTTTTCTTGGATGCTGTCTTTATGCTGGTACTATTCATCAAAACTTGACAAATACCACTCTCCTGTTTAATAAAAAAAGAAGGCGATACCTCGCTGCAAGTAGGAATGTCAAGGAAAAGATTAGAGTATCTTCTAAACCATTTGTGATACCACAACAAGAAAACAATGACTCAAAGGAGAGTCAAGGACAAATTAGCCCCAATTAGAGAAATTTGGGATACTTTCCAAACAAATCTCAACTCACATTATGTTCCCAACAGTAACATCACAGTTGATGAGCAATTCATCCCATTTCATGAAAGGTACTCTTTCATACAATACCTGCCCAACAAACCAGATAGTATGGCATCAAGATTTTATGGGCATGTGATCCAGAAACATCTTATCCGTTGAAAGGAAAGGGCACCTCGGCCAGCAGACAACAGAAAAACACAAAAGCTTGGAGCAAGAATAATTCAGGAACTTGTTGAGCCATTCAAGGGCAGTGGCCGCAATATCAAAACTGACAACTACATAATTGACTTGAAGCTTGCTTAAGATCTCAGAAAGGAACTGTTGAGACTGTAAGACGAAATAAAAGATTTCTACCCCAACAGTTGCAGCAGCCCAAGTTTCAAAAGTTGAATGACACAATGTTTGGTTATTCATCAGAGGCCAATATTGAATCTAGCAGTCAAAAGAGAACAAAAAGTCATGTTGAGCACAATGCATGATGGCAATGCTACAACTCCAGGCGAGAAACAGAAGCCTGAAATTGTAATCGATTTAACAAAACAAAAGGTGGTGTTGACAGCATGGTGTAAATGGCACAAGCCTTTACAAGCAACACAAAATGAAGTGGATGCCAATGGTGATGTTTTATGATATTTTTAGATTTGTTTGCACTTGCCATAAGGATTTTGTGGTCGCAAAACAACCCAACAAGCTAACTGGCCAATGTTGACAATAGACAGTGTTTTGTCATGGAGATTGCAAAACAGCTAATTACAGCAATCATCAAGAAGAGAATGCAGCTGCCAAATGTAAGTCATTCCTTGAGAAATGTGATGCAAGTCTCTCCAATGTATTCCACATACAAATCAATTGGCCAGACAGAAGAGATGTGGACACTGCCCTGCTAAGAATGACAGAAAAACAAACAATGTGTGAGTAAAATGTGAAATCCCTATACGGTACTGTATGTAAAGAGCAAATCTCACCATTTGTGAACAATGTGAAATAAAAGAAAAAAAAATATGTTGTCAATTATAACATAAAATCATGTCAATGGTATGCAGATCAGTATGACGTTTGTGTTTAGTGTTCTAATAAATACTGGTACCATAATAGACAAATTCACCAATGTTTATGTATACTATTTAAGGATTTGCGTACTGTATTCATTATTTTATTCTAAATATTAATTTGTACAGCTGGGTACAGCTTTAAGCGGGTAAATCACAAGGTATGGTGAAGGTTTAACTACTTATACTGACCAAAAACAGTTGAAAAATAATGAATCCAAGCTCCTGACTTCAATGTAGAATTATAGCTACATTCAGATCCTTTAAAGAATCTTGCAAAATTTGGTCCTCAACCTTGCCATGGTTATGCCGATGATAAAAAATGTGTAGGAGTTTTTTTTTTTAAAATCAGGTTTGTCTTTATATTTGTATGTATCTTTGGGCAGATTCAGAACAAATGCTTTCATGTTGCTTTAATTATTTCAGGTTCCAGGCAAGTGACAGGAGGAATGTGGAATATAGTTAAGCTTAACCAGTCCCAGTGAATTTCAAATGTGTAGGGTGTCCAAGCATCATGAATCTCTGTCCTTTGCAACACATGGATGGAATTTTCAACCATATTTCAAAAGCCTCAAGAACATTTCAACCACATGCTAGTTTTTTTAAACAATCAGTTAATGTCAAATAAATTAGCTTCTCTATTCAAAGTTAGTTAGTCTTAATCAGAAAAACTTATTGAATAGCCAATTTAAGTTGTGCTGTGTAGATAAACAGGCAATGTATCAATTATGACTGGAAAATATCACTTTTAACAAGTTTGCTAAGGTATTACCCTCTGGGATCTCGGTCCCATGAGTATCATTTGGTTACCTCTGTTTCTGAAACACCCTGCTCCACTTTACCTACACTCCTTTTCCTCCCAACCATCTAAACATTAGTTATGGTACTAGAACCAGGTACTTCAAATCTTAAGTCAGATGCATAAAACTTATTTCCTACATGAAAGCTTTGGACAGATGCAAACATTTAACTTACTTTAAGTCTAATACCTCAGATGTATATCGTATTATGGATAAGCTTTAACATATCACTATATTTATAACATCCTAAGAGATAATACTTAACCTTAAGTTAGTAAGCTTATTGGTTTCTTAAAACTGTGAACTGTTAATAAGGTTAAAAATAGAGTTACATTTTGAAACAGACCTAAATGGAAGTTTACACAAGAAAAAATCCTTTTTTGTCCGAAGCTGTGAGTCCTTGGCTATTGCATTAGCATGTGTCTAGCTTTTGTTACTTCAATTTAATATGACTCAATTTTCAAAAAATACTAAGGTTTTACAAGGACAATCAATAAATTATAATAAGTGAATGAATTGAAAATGAAAGTATTGTCTAAAAAAAATTAAATATGATTTTAAAGATTGATGTTAACTTTAAAAGCATAAATACTGAAACATTTTGTTTAAATATAGCAATGCAACATAAATTATGATGTAGGCCCAACTTACAAATATTTTAAATAATTGACCACCGCTCTGGGTAACAGTAACAAAATAAAATATTGACCTCATATTTCATAGGCTGTCATATGCCTAGTGACCATGCAAATATTAAATAACACAAGGGGGTAGGGGGTGGTTTATCATTTTGTTGCATAGAGTTATTTGAGGTGGGGTAATGGCAAATAATGGTAGAGAGCAATGTTAATGTTATATAACAATTCTTTTTACCAGTATTTGTTTTTTTTTTTATGAATTCTTGTTTTTTGCAGAATTAACCTAGATTATATTATAATTTCATTTTTTATAAAAACTAGAATGTATTTTTTGCTTATAAATATTTAGCACATATTCATATTGTAAAAAAAAAATCTGGCTTTCCGCGTGTAATTTGCTTTTTTGGCTTATTTTTTAAACTTTATTCAGTTTCATCATTATCAAAGGGTGGGGTGGGGCATTGCTAAAAAATGCTATATAATATTTATTTAGTCAATGGAAATGTTATGTTATGAAGGGTAGGGGTGGCTAAAAAATGTCACATTTTTGTGTTATATAATATGTGCACGGCCTCCTAATGGCTACTCATAAATATTTTTGGTGATCAAAGCTAAGTAATACTAACTAATCTTACACTACTTACAGTCTTACACTTACAAATTAATGAAAACAAAATACAGCACGTAAATTACTATATGTGTTCATTAAAATCAGCAAAATATTTATTTTCAACAATGTCATTCTTATTTATATTATTGTATAATTTACTGAGTCTAGTTATGTTTGTAATTATTGTGAGTGGCATGTTACCATTAGCTGGGTTTGAGAATTTGAAAGTAATGAAAGCTACTTAATTCTAAAACTTATAATTATATAGGTTAAAACTAATAAAAACAAATTAGTTGTATTAAGTTGAAAGATCTTACACAAAAAATTTTAACCAGCAAATCTTCTGAAGTGTATTCCACACCACTGTATCATCTAAGTATCTTCACGTAATATCTGTGCCATGGTCACGTTGCGTTTTCATGTTATCATCTTTCTTTGTTACATTTATCGCATGTCGGAAATATTCCAAATGCAGAATTTTACGGTGCACTTGCGAAATAACCGTGTCTCTTCAGTTCATGGATGGAATATGAGTATATAACGAATGTAGTTTTACATACTCTATCACAGTAATGAATATTTATTCATGGCACCAATTAATAACTGTGGTAGCGTAGCCGTGGGGGCTAACTTAAATGGCGGCAACGTACTCTATTTTTAGTAATTTTAACCTCATCTTAGTTATTACTTTAATATTTACTTGTCAAGATGGGAAAGAAAGACAGATAGTAAAAAAAAAAAAAGCAATAAATATACTTTTTTAAATTATAAATATTAATACTATTTAAATCGAAACCATAATTAACTTTTTTTTTAGTAGCGTAGCCGTGGGGGCTAAATTAAATGGCGGCAACGTACTTTATTTTTAGTAATTTTAACCTCATCTTAGTTATTACTTTAATATTTACTTGTCAAGATGGGAAAGAAAGACAGATAGTAAAAAAAAAAAAGCAATAAATATACTTTTTTAAATTATAAATATTAATACTATTTAAATCGAAACCATAATTAACTTTTTTTTTTTTTAAATATCGGTATCGGTGCTCAATTAATTTTGAATATAGTTTAGAAAGCAAAGGGATCCGAGATTATTTTTTTTACTAAACTTCCGGTCTATAGACAGTTTATACTACAAATAATGACAGTTTGGGAGTGAGTTATAAAGTTGTGAATTTGATTGAATGTAAAAGTGGGTACCTAAAAGTGATTTGTAAATCAAATATCGTACTAATATACACATGTCTACTTCATTTTATAGTACTGGTAATGGTATCTATTACGATGTATTTCTTTAAATATTCTTAATTTGTACTATTAATTTCTATTACAGGAGTAATTTGTGTAAATAAAATTTAAAAAATTAACATAATGAAAAAAAATAATAATAAGGGTGACCAAACGTCCCTTAAAAATGGGATTGTCCCGTTTTTTCGCGATCGTACCCGTTGTCTCTCAGGTTGCCTAATTGTTCCGTTTTTTTTAAAAACCAAACACATTTTCAAAATTTAAATCAAATCACTAATAACTTCAAGTAATTAGCTGTGTAGCCAGTGCCAGTAGTGATGTAGGTTCGCGTGATGGCTGCACTGTGCCTCCTCCACCACAGTGTTCCTGCCATAGAACTTATATTATGTAAATGTATGGCGAAAGACACGAGACTTAAAACCGCTGGGGGGGGGGGGGGGGAGTGTGATGTACTTGCACAGAAGACAATTTTTATTCCGGTACCGCTATGTGTAATGTGTGATCAGTGCTGGCCTTTCGTGTCGGAGTGACAGGTGTTTGTTTTGGGTGTTGAACTTTATTTTTTAATTGTATAATATCATCTCACGAAGACAATAATTATCCCCAAGCGTCAATGTAAGTTTCTAGAAAAGTTTTCCAAAGAGTGAAACTATATTAAAAAGGGACGCTACAAAAATGAAGCCGAGTGCACAGTTTGCAATAATATTATTAGTATTAGTATCGCCCCACCCCCATAAAAAAAAAAGTCCTTTAAAGTGTCCTGTTTTTTCCTCATGATTTGGTCACCTTAATGTAAATGTCAATAATTTTCAGCTTTATTACGATTACGATGATTTTACAAAATACAAATGTAACTTTTCGTCAAATGCCTTCATCAGTACAAAAAATAAAACATTTGTATACAGTATACCAGTAATTGTATACACCAGATAGTCTGAGATAGGATTTATATCCACAATTTTACGTAGCTGCCATGGATGTCTTTTTCCTGTTTGGTTTTTAAATTTTCCACTCACTTCATTTCCGTTCTTCTTAACTTTGTTTTTGTCTGGGTTTGCACCCACTTTTATTCTTTTATATTTTTTAGGTAGGATACATGTAAATTAGGGTGACCAAACGTCCCATTAAAACGACATTGTCCAGTTTTTTCACAATCATATCCGGTGTTCTGAAAATTAGGCTAAATGTCCCATTTCTATTCCAAACACATTTTCAAATCACTAAAACTTCCTAGTTTATAACATAACTTCAAGTTGTATTTTGGCTAGCTGTGTAGCCAGTGCCAGTAGTGATGTGGGCTTGGGTGAGGTTTGCACTGTTCCCCCTCCACCACTCTGCCGACGCTGCGTAAATTCAGTGTCCCTGCCCATAGATCTTATATGTATAATGAAAGACACAAGGCTTGAAGCCGGAAAGGGGGGGGGGGGGGCATAGAGGAGGGGTTCAGACATAAAACTGTTCCCCCTCCACCACTCTGCCGACGCTGCGTAAATTCAGGGTCCCTGCCCATAGATCTTATATGTATAATGAAAGACACAAGGCTTGAAGCCGGAAAGGGGGGGGGGGGCATAGAGGAGGTGTTCAGACATAAAACAACACATCACATCAGTGAAACATAGGAAAAGACTGAGTGCCCCAAGTAACAGTATGTCTCAAACAATTATTTTATAAAACATGATTCTTGAAGAAAAGAAACTTGGAGCTGCTGAACTAGCTCAGGGCTACTATACAGTAAAGCACCATCACAGCTTTAGGTCAAATGACTGTTTCAACAAGTTTAACAGCATTATGTTTAGTGACTTTGCAATTGCATTAAAGTTTAGCCCTGCCAGAACAAAGCAATCAGACCTGATAATTGGTGTTTTAGGTCCATTCAACTTGAAAACTAGCATTGAAGACTAGCCTTTTTATGGCATTTCAACTGATGCAAGTAATCTTTCCTTCTGCAGTTCAGTTTTTTGACATAAATGAAGTCAGTTACTGAAAGCAGCTTCCTTGCCATGTGAAACGTCAGATGAGATATCTAGTTTCTGCTTGAACTGTATTGATGAATTCAAGTTTGATATAAAAAAAACAGTTGCATTGCGTTTTGTGGTGAAAATACCAAAACAAATTTTGGTGGTTTGAACAGAGTGGGAAAAAAACAATGTATTTACAAAATTAACAACTAATTTACATGGTGGTATTGAAGGTGTGGGTTGTCCTGCACATGTACTACATAACTGTATATGTGCAGCTACTGATAGAAATTAGCTGTGACATTGAAGGTATTGTTGTCACTCTCTTCTCTTATATTTCTGTATACAAGGTGGGAACAGAGAGGCTAAAAGAATTTTGTGAAATGATCGACGTCAAATTTGGCACTATTTTGGCCTATTCAAAAAGTCATTGGCTGTCTTTGATGACTGCAATAGAACAAATTTTAAAGCTCTTTGATGCGTTAGAGGATTTCTTTTTAAGCGCCAAAGATTTGAACATTTTTAAATAATTCTTTAAGTAAGGCATACCTATTGGTTTATCCATAGCCAACTCTTTTTTTTTTACCAAGAAATTAAAAAGATTGAAGGAAGTACAAAAAGTGTTATGGAAGTCAATGATATATTGGAATATACTCTCAGAGCTTTGACCAGAAGAAAAGAAGAACAGTTTTTATCATTTAGTGTAAAATCCATTCTTAAACAGGCCAATATTATGCAACAAGAAGAAATTAACTTAAAAAATGAAGGTGAGTTTTTAAACCTGCATACAATATCTTAAAAAATTGAGTGTACCATTCTCTACCTTATCAAAATTCAAATGGATGCTTTTGAAGGGCATCCCCAGTTGGGAGCAAATTGAAGAAACTATTTGTTACTTCAACGAAAAAAGTATTGAAATAAATGATACTTTGCTATTTGATCTACTGGCATGGTTAGCGGATTTTGTAAGTGAAAATATTAAAGACTGGACTGATAAATATACAAAAAACACCTCAATTTCTTGAAAAGTGGGTTTGTTTTTTCAAAACCCATAGTAGGCCAGAACAGATCTCTGAATTTTTGAAGATATTCCAATATGTGTTTGCGATCCCTGCCCATAATGGTAATACTGAAAGAATCATTTCGCTTATGAACATTCAGTGGACGAAAGAAACAAGATGAGAGTGGAGATCCTTTCTACAATCCTGCAGGTTCTCTACAATTTCTAAATGGACTGTTCTAGTTCTTACAACTTTATATTAGATAAGAAGGCTGGGACAACAGCCAAATATCCTCAATTTAAATCCTTGACTAGAAAAATTTAATTTTTTGTGTTATATTATGTTTTAAAATATGTATAAATGAATAAGTATTCAATGCAAAATTATTGTTATGCCTCAGAATTTATATTAAATTACAAAAGTCAAGGTAAATTTAAAAAGATTTCCAGGTCTCAAAATAGTTTAAATGAGCATATTTCAAAACAGTTTCAGGCCGAGGCCATTGGCCCCCTCTTTAGCTGGAGGGTATCCCCCCCATACCCTCCTTGGGTTTGTCCAGTTTTTTTACAGTTCATGATTTGGTCACCCTAATGTAAATATGTATTATTTAAATTATATTTGTACTCATGAAGATGAAGGCATTTGCCGAAACGTTCACTTTGTATTTTGTAAAATCATTAACCCCTTCCTAACAGCTGCGACTAAATGTGTCATTTGGGTTTTTTCGGCGGATGCGTCTGGCCACACCCCCTACTTTTCTTTTCTCCTTAGTTATAAAATCACACATCTTAATGCTAACCTCGCATTAGGGAGATTTAATTTTAAAAACGGAAGTTTTTATCTTGTTCCGTTTATTTTCAAAGCGTGTCTCAAGCTAGTCAAATCGTATCGATGGCAATGAACAATTATTAGATTAGGGTTCTGATATGGAAATGAATGAACTGTGTTGATTCTAATGACGATTCTCTACTTGATAGTCAATGACTAATATTAATACTAATACTGGCTTGGAATGGCCCATGGACTGTCCAACGTGACGGCATAATTTTGGAATATGTAGGATTCTACTTGATAGCCTACCTATGGACTTTTTTAAGCTCTATGTGACAGACAAATGTGTTGATGAGTTTGTTATACACACTAATTTGTATTCAGATCAACAATTGGCCAACCAGTCTAGCCCTAGGGCATCTGCCATAACATGGACTCCTGTGAGTGCAGATGACATCTACAAATACTTGTATATATGTCATGTTTGGTCTACATTAAGTTCCAGATGTAAGACTATACTGGACTTCTGAAAATATGTGGAGGGTCCCTGCAGTGGCTGATGTCATGAACAAAGACCGATAGCAGATGATTCATCATTGTTTTCACGTTAATTACAGCTCACTTCAATCTGCCAAGGACAGCCAAAATGTTGATCCCATGTACAAGTACAAGGTGAGGCTCTTCTGGGCCACATAAGACCTAAATGCTTGTCACTATGCAAGCCTCAAAGACAACTGAGTATTGATGAAACTATGGTCGGATTGAAGGGAAGACTCGCTTTAAGCAACATATGAAGGATAAGCCGACTCCTTGATGCTTGAAAATTTGGTGCTGTGCCAAGACTGGGTACATTTTAAACTTTTAAGTGTGCACTGGTAAAAGTGAGGTGGGCTCTAGCATTGGATTGGGCTATGATGTCATCATGGCAATGGCCAATCCCTTTTTGGACAAAAGGCACAAGCTTTTTTTTTGACAATTTTTTTTCTTCGCCCAAGCTGGCAGAAGACCTATTTGCCAGTGACACCTATTGTTGTGCAACAATTAGGCCCAACCTCAAAGGCTGGCCTCTTTAAAAAATCAAAACAAAAAAAAGGTGACTACATGATGCAGCAAAAGGGATTACTTGTTGCCTGCCAGTGGACAGATAAACGCCAAGGGAATATGATTTCCACAAATTCATATACTGAGATAACTGTTGAGAGGAAATCCAAAGACGGGATAATTCAAGTTGAAATCCCCTGCAGTGTTGATTTAGGAGACCAGCACTGGTGGTTACTATCCTGTTGGAAGTGAAGCCATAAGTGGTGGAAATATCTCTTCTGGTACCGGATATTTAATCCAAATATCAGTAGTCAATAGCTATCTACTGATGAAGTGGGGGAAACCTGATTACCCTCTTAGTAAGTGCCAACTTAAGCTGGCTCAATAGTTGCTAAATTTAGAGACAAGAGTCATCCCATCAAGCACTTCTTGTCTGAACATGTCAAGTATTGCCGGAATTGCAAGACCCTTCAGCCCCAAGCATAGGCTGTCAACAATGCCTGGCAGAAAGCATAGATGTTGCCAGTGTGCCATGGTAGGAGCAAAAATGCCCAGCGGCAGGACAAGGGAAACCGCCAAAGGCTGCTAATTGTCCAGCATTTGCATGCCGGACAATGCTAATGACAGCCTAAAATAAAATTTAAGTGATGTTAAAGTTGTATTAAATGTACGAAAAAAGCACTCAAAGTGCCATTTATTATATTTTTATTTATGTCGTCATTTGGTCTTGTTGGATCAGTAATGTTATATTTTTCTGAAAGCTTATCCATTTCTGAATGCAATGAGTTTTTTTTAAAAATTGATTAATATTTAGGTACTAAAAACGGGTTTATCAAAAATATTTATGGTATGGTATGAAAATCAGAGTAGCTGCCTTGTCCAGGAAAATGTATATAAACAGGAAGTATAAGTGAGTGCTCAAGAGTGAATGAGTCAAAGCTGAACATACATTGTTTTATTTATGGTACACAAATTGTTTGTGTTTATTTAATCTACTTAATTTTTACTCCATACTTTGACATACATGTATGGCATGATGAGTATGAGTCAGTGAATAAAGCAAAGTCCTTAAATTACCTTTTTTTTAATAAAAAAGGAATGAACACAACAGTGACAACTGTAATAATATTATTATGTGCATATAATTCAATACAAATTATAATTCCAGTATCAATAAACTTAATTTCAATAATCCAAAGTTTGACTCATATTCAAAGTAAAGGATCTGGAGGGGTCTCCGCAGATGTTAATGTGGCTCTGCAGTCAAGCTGCTACCTTTGAAGAGAGGTCTACATGTCTACAGTCCTTATAGTATTGAGCCTCATGAGAGGGCCTTGATAACTAGTTTTCAGGGAATGCTGTAGTCAAGTTGTAAATTAATCAAATATGTAGAGATGGATTCCATTCTAAATAACGCCCCATGGACATATATGAGGAACAGTGTTAAACACCCACTTCCTAAAGTCTGTCTGATTTTGATTAAATAACTCTTTGAAAAGGGAAAAAACATTGGTACTGATATACCTTTTTACTTAATGTGTCTACTGGTCTAATTTTTTTATATCTCTTAATGTGTTATGCCTAAGACATATTAAAATATTTTCTACCGATATAGAAACTATCATACCCTACCTTAAAATAAATTTATATTACAAGTAACTATAATTTCAGACTCCATGTTGACATAAATAAATTATCACTCAATAAAACTATTTTGAATGTAATTGATATCTGCTGGATACAACAATACAATATAAAAATTATAATACAGGATTTTGGTTATCTGTTTAATAAATATATTACAGGTACCTGTATATACAATTTATGAATTAAGTTTTACTAAACCATGTAAGAACTCGTCCAAAAATGAAATTTTATTTCAGATTTGTGATGACTTGCTGTTGTTGTGATATAACTATGATTGTATTGATTGCACATTAAAGCAAATATGTTAATCCCCAGATAATATGGAACCTACACCATTTCCTGATCTTGTGATTGCTGACTTTAAGTGTTTAGATTCACCTGCTCCAAGAACTCAATGTGTGAAATGTGGAAAATCTAGGAAGTATTATTGTTATAATTGTTTTCTTCCTCTCCCCCATCTTCATGAAAGTTTGCCAAAAGTCAAGGTAGGGATAATAATAATCTGAGACTTACACTGGAGTAATATTGAATACCCCGTACATACTGGTACCAGGATCACTATACTTGCTAATGCAGCAATTATCAATTATTATTATCATCATACACCTTTAAATTTTACTTTATCATTGTACTGTAACTGTGATTAAACTGTGTTTATATTTATAAAACTTTAATTATCTTTTAATTATTAAATTTACTCAAATAGCTTCCACTGAAAGTGGATATTATAAAACATCCTAATGAAATAGATGGTAAAAGCACTGCACCACATGCAGCAATACTTGCTCCAGATGATGTCACAATTTATACCTATCCTTGTATACCAGACTATGAGTCACAAGACGTAAGTAGTTTTAATTTTTAGTTACGGTTATCTCTAATATTTATATTAGAACAAAAAAAATGAATGCTTTACCTATGTAAGAAATGTAATTGTAATGTTGAAAAAAATTGTAGAATTGCAATCACGTTTTAGAAAGAAATGTCACATCAGAAGAATGGATGTTGTATTTTGTGAAAGTATAGGATTTTTTTCAGTCACTTATAGATACATTTTGTACTTTGCAAAGGTTGTACTGGTGTTTCCATGTGAAGACTCTATTACTCTAGAAGATATGGCAGCCAGTTTTGACAAAAAATCAAATGCCATTATAACAAGTACCTTATCTGATTCAAATGGGTTTACAGAACAAAAGTGGATTGAGAATGAAAATAAAGAGGGTAAAGCAACAGTTATACTAGATAAAGCCCCAGGTGAAAGTCTATTAATAAGTGATTCAGTTGGCGGTTTATCTGATGCTAAGGAAGAAACTACAGCTTCACTGAATTTTGGAGTTGATAACTCTGTCCAAAGTCAACCCCAAAAACGAAGTTTATGGGAGTCATCTTGCCTTGACGAAGCAAATCCCTCTGAGCCTCCATTGAAGCTAATAAAAAGTACTGGTACCCATTTTCTACCATTTGACAGAGTTGTATTTGTTGATTCCACTTGGAACCAGACACATAATATTATAAATGATGAACGCCTAAAAAGTAAGTACTTTTTTTTTTAGCTTATCCTGTAAGCTGAATTGCTTTTAATATATTTAAAGAGCATTACCGGTACTATAAGCGCTCACACCCAGTTCATTACCGGATATTTCCTACACAAATTTTTTTAAAAATTGAAATTTTTTTCACATTGCTTTTCAGAGCGCTCAACTCTTAAATTTTTTTTCAGATCTGAAAAGAGTGGAACTTCGTTCTCGAAATACACATTTTTGGCGCTGTCAGGATGGAAAACCTAAAACATATTTATCAACTATTGAGGCCATTTATTATTTCATAAAAGACTTCCACACAATTTTTATTAATTCAGAATACAACCATGAATATGATAATCTTTTATTTTTCTTCAGTTTTATGTATCAGAAAATTCGCAAGAACTCAGGAGGAAATCATCTTAAAGCATACCAGAGATGAGTTTTATGTTTTTGAATTGGCTTCAGATTATGAGTGACACTCATTTTTGTAACAGTCTGAGACAGCTCTGAGCTTACATAAGCATTCTGACATCTTTTCCAGCACAATGTAAATTATATCCATTCAGGGATCTTGTGAATCAAATTTTGATAATTGTACAAATTTTTCAAATCTTGATTAGTATTAGTAGTAATAGTAGGGTAGGGGTATTGTTTCATTTAGGCCTTTTACAAAAATTTCAATACCAAGTTTTAGGACTTCAAATCACTACTACAATTATTTTTTATTTTTACGGGTACAGTTAACACTTTCAACGTTAACATAAGTACGGTACTGATAGTATAAAACTTGTAAAACAGGTTTACATTTTTAATTAACAAGACAAAATTCCTGATGTTTCTTTATTTTCATTTTTAAAAGTCAATAAAAATTTCATAACAAAAGTACATGTGTCATTTCTTTGTCCATAAACAAATACCACAATTACCATTACTAGAACATTAATTTCATTTATTTTCTTTTTTTTTTGTGGCAAAATGTTTTTAAGTGAATGTGCTTTCTAAATAAATACTGGTTTCCGTTTACCATACCAGTTCAGGAAAGAGGTCTTACAAAACATAATTGGTTAAAATTTTATTTTCAGAAATTATTTTCTAAAGAAATAGAGTATAGAGGTACGGTTTGGGTACCTATAAAAGACATACAGGTGCAAAAAGTGACCATTATGATTAGTACATACAAATACCATGCTTAACACTATAATTGCCAAATTATCAGAATTGCCATACTGGTAAAGTTTCAAACTACTTACTTGTACCAAAAATAAAAGAAAGTCAATAAGGTAATTTTACAAGAAAATTTGTTAAAGTTAAAAACAAAAATACCACCTGAACATTCATTATCAGATAATTTGATTGACAATATGTGTGCTATATAGGATTCGGTATTAGATGAAATCCATGCACTATTATTACTACCCGGTAATAGTACCTGTACAAAATTATTTTTTTTTTCATCATTCTCTATGAACAAAATACCGAGTACTGGCACAAAAAATAAAAACAAATAAGAAAACATTTAAACAATTTCATATATTTGTGTATGGTACTATGAATCATGAAGTTAAGTAATGATTTTGTTGGATTACACAATGTTTTGCTTTTGGGTGTCAAAAAGGGTGGGGGGGGGGTGTGATTTGACAAATTAGCGCTAATAAATTTTCCAGGTGAATTTGTACACATTACTGTCAATCCTAAAAGTTAGAAGGAAAAAAACAACATTTCATAATAGTTGCCCCACCAATCCACCTGAGAAGTTATGTTTATTCGCTCCAAAAGGATAAGGACAGTTTCACAAAATAGGTAATATAAATTATAAAATTTCGACTTTTCTTGCACATTTCATTGTTACTCACCAATCGAACATGGTATATTATCATTTTATTTTATTTTTCAAATGAAAATGGCATGGCTATGGAAATATGATTAACGGTACACTACATAGACTTAGTAATAATACTTTAAAAGAGTAATAATATTTTGGGGTAAAATGTAGTTGTTGATTTGCATGAAGTGGATGTTTGTTTTTACAAACATAACATTGTGGTGGCCCATGAATATATCTAAAATACAGGTACCCAGTTTCTAAACTAAAAATGTACCATACAAAAAGAACAATGGATTGAACAAACTAATCACAAAGTTATGGGAATTGAATGAAGACCTTTAAATACCATACCAGCATATTTTATAAAGTAAGTAGGGACAAAAATTCAAAACCTAGATCAGCAGTTTTCAGCTAGTTGCAAAAAGTTTACAGGAGTGTAGAAATATTTTTTTAAAAAAAAGGAATAAACATCATATTCATATCAGAGTACTGGTATAATTATTAATAGTCTATAATTATTAATATAGTCGTGTAAATTTTATCTACAAACTATTTGGGTTACTCAATCTTCATATTAACTTATTTATAATTTGTGTTGCTCCTGCAACTCACTGAAACTTTTTTTTCTTCATAAATGGAATGGTGTGTCATAGAATTGTAGTACCGGTAATTAACTTTCCATGTAATTGTATAAAGCATTGAAGGATTAAACATTGTTACTCTATTAATGATATGGAGTAAAAAGATTTTTTACTTTTACAATCTGAAAAACATTTTTTAAAGATAAACTTTACAAAATATGGTACTGATATTGCCCTAGATGTTAAAAATATATGATAAAGATAGAATCCTAATCAAATATTAAAAAAACAGAGATCTAATCCGAATCAAAATCGGAAAGAGCAAATTCTTCAACAATATCATTTTCATCATCTTTGTCAACTAAATTATCCTTTCTAAATGCTTTTGACATTTCTTTTTTCTCTCCATCTAATGGCTTCAATATTTGAACTCCTAAATTTTCTTTTTCATCAACTGTGCCGCTTTTTTCATCCATTTCAACGTCATCGTCTTCTCCACCACTACTTGCAGACTGAGCAAGCTGTTCAAGTTCATCATCATCAAAATCACTATAGTCATCACTATTAGATTCAGAGTCATCATGCTTTCGTTTGGTTGACGTACGATCTGGTCTCTCTTCCTTCAGGAGAAACCTTGTTTCATCCTCTGAGTCAGAATCATTTTCAAAAAGTTTAGCAAACTCTTCTCTTTCAACTGGTGTCGCCATAGGTCTTTTCTTTCTGTTAATTGTAGGTATGTCAATAGCAGCACCTGAAATGGCTTCTTTATTAGATAGTTCATGCTGCAGCTCACGGTCACGTAATTTTCGCCACGATGTGTAAAACTTTCTTAAAGGTGTCCCTGTTTCTGTTAATTGATTTTCCCAGATAGCAACAGACTGTTGATCATCTAAACCTAGATTTGCACTCCTCCTCTTTTCTGAAATGAATTTAGATTGTTCTTGAATTTTGTCAACTATTTGCTTTATTTGCTTACAATAATTAGCTATCTTGCATTTCTTCAAAAACAGTTTGAGTTGTATTACAGATGGGATTATCATTTCTGGGAAACTGATTGAGTGAGCTTGAGTATTAAAGCTCTCTAACATATGTTCATAAATTTGGTCTATGAGTCCATCTTTGAATGCTTTTTCATGTATTTGCGACTTGGAAAATTTTAGAATCACTGCAAAATTAAAAGGTTTCAGGCTGACAGTCTTGTGTTTTTTGTTAAAATCTGTTTGTTCAAATATTTCTAAAAGAAATGGCAAAGTTGGTATAAATGTTTTAGTTTTATATGAAAGCTTATTCAGTAATTGAACACAGTGAAATCTAAGTGGGTAAAATCTTGCAGTTGGTAGCAGCTTAATAGTACCAATGATTGTCTGGGTTAAAGGGTAAATCAAAGGTTGCAGAATATCACTTGGATGTGTTGTTGTTAGAAGCTGCACCCACAGTTCTAAACAGTGAATGTACTGCCAGTTGTATACAGCTTGACATGTATTTTTCTTTTTCACCGAAATGGCATTTCTCAAATGTATGGCCAACTGACGAATATAAACAAAGGCATACTGATATCCAACAGTTTGATCAATTGTAAATATTTCCACCAATGATTTTTGCATGAAATTTATTTGAGGCAAAGTAGTTGGAGATGTAAACTTACAGTTGCTTACATAGGCCATGTACATTTGTTTTAAAGTTGACTCCAGGACACTATCCTGCCTAAGGCGAACAAGTTTATTGATGCAAAGAAATGCTAAGACTCTACTTGTCTCTTCGCCAGTAGTCCACATGTTGATCATTCTCTTCAGTAATAGTTTTGTAATTTTAGGAAAATTTGCATAAAAAATTATCAGTTTATGAACCTGTTTTAATATTGCATTCACCATTGCAGCTTCTGAAAGTTGTTTCAAAAGCTCAAGTAATGCTACAATATAAGACTTCACCAAAACTTTCAACTTTCTCCACCTCCCTGATTTTTCTGAGAGATTTCGTACCTCCGACAATGTTGGCAACTGTAACATTGTCTGAAGAGCAGGAACAATCTGTGTTAAGCACAATCTCACAATACTATTGAACACAGATCCTCCCTCAACTTTGTATTTTGTTTGAATCTCATCAGAACCACCAGCCTCTTGGACAGCTGAATGAAATGCAGAAACTACCTCTCGCAGTACAGATAAGGATGGTGCCGATTGCATTTCTCGTGTCCATTTTTCAATTGTTTTGTGATTCAAAATGATGCCACCTTTTTTAATTGCCTTTTCTGGAATTTCTTCTCCCTCGTCGTCAGTGCTAGCATCACTTGCAACTTCTAGTTTCTCTGGGAGTTCATGAACAACATCTGAATCAGACTCCTCTCCACTTGACATATTTAGCAGCTCCTTTTCAAATTCATCTTTTTCTGCCTTTTTCCGATTATTAGATGTATGCTCATCTTCCTCTTCAGTGTCTAAACTATCATCATTACAATCTGAGTCTGATAAATCTTCAAGATTTTCAAGTAAAGATTTGTCCTGTCCTTTTAAAAAGTCATAAAACTCTGGATCATTTTCTTGCAAAGTTGAAGCTAGAGATTGTTTTTCGGATCTCCCAGAAGATTTAATTATTACTGGTTTTGGTCTTGCAGCAGAGGGTGGCTTCGAGTTTATGGTACTCTTCTTCATTGCAGCATCAAGCTTTTTGTTAGTAATTTTCGTAATACCTTTCATTTTCTTTGGTTTCAATTCAACAGATTTATTTGACGATGATTCAGACTCGCTATCGCGGTATACGCCGAAAAATTCATCTATATTCATATCCTTCAACTTTTTCGTTGATGGTCGCATGCTGTTGTTGTGAGAGGCCATGTTGAAAGGAAGTTATGTAAAAAGTTTCTAAGGAATCGAAAATTAAAAAGTGAGAAATATAATTTATTTTTTCATAAAACAAATATCAATTTTTTTTAATTTGAAGAATTTAAAACATATTCACTTTTTTTTTAATTAATTTAAATGTTGTTGTTTTTTTCTTTGAGTTCATGATTTATAACGAAATTGCCTCCAAATTTTTGTCAACAGATTAAATAAATTGCATACTTTTTTGGTTTCATAATAAAACAGTGAGTGAAACATAAAAAAGAAAGAACATGAAGAAACAAAACAATCAAAACGAAATAAAGTTGAATAAAAATTGCAAGAACTTCGTCGTTTTAATAGACTTGGGATAAATCTGCCCGTCAAAAGGGGTCCCGTCAATAAAGCCTTTCACTAAAAAATCCCCCGTCATTTATGCTCTCGACTGAAGGGCCCCCGTCATCTATGCTCTCGACTGAATGGCCCCCGTCATTCATGCTCTCGACTAAGCCTAAGCGGCTCCGAAAATATGGGTCCGTCAATAGTAGGGTGCCGACAACATCATTGCTCTTGACAAAATGGCCCCGACAATATGTTTCCCGGAAAAGGAACCCCGAAAATAGATCTCAACAAAAAAACTACCCCACCCCCTTTTTTATTTTTGGAAAAAGTCTATAGCAAAAACTGCATTATTAAGGGCATTGAACCACCTTGCTTGGGGTTCTTATAATGTAGGCTATGTGTTACATATTTAAGGTACCGGTATCTAGAATTTGCGCTAGTTACTATCATTTTTGGGTTTGCCTAACGTTTATCGGTTTAATAAATCTGATTTTAGACCAGTTAAAGGTTTTTACAATGCGTTGTCAACTGATCTACATGAAACGGTCAGATTGACAAATTTTATTAGATCGAAAGCAGCAAAACCGACTGCTGATATCTTATGGATATGTGTCCGCCCATAAAGTACGTCAGGCACTAGGAACAGGGGAGGGTGGGGTTCTAGAAAGTGTGAAAATGTTTGACATGTTGAGAGAGGTATGTTGAAGAGGTTTTTTTACAGCTATGCTGCGAGTTTTAGTGGCTTCCTACGGCAACATTTGTTTAAAGGGAGGCTAATTCCAGAATAATAAAATTTATAAAATGTATATTTATCCCCACCCGTTCTTCCATAATTCATCAGTTCAGATGGGTAGAATGAATATTATACAGAAAAATCTCTTCATGACCAAGGATAAAGCAGACTTTTGTCGCAGACTTATGTTGCCAATGTTGGCCAAAAATGCAAAAAAGTGACGCCTGGAGGCGAACCGTTCACTCAAACCCAACTACAGGCAAAGAGCTTATGTTTGCGATCGTGTTGCAGGTATTGAACAAGGTTCAAGTGTCATGTGCAGTCAATATAAATGATACAGATAGAGAAGGAATACGATATTTTGAGAACTGGGGGAAAGTAAAGTAATTAAAAATAATAACATCGCTGCTTGAGCGGATTTGCAAAATCTGTAACATCTTTTTTTGCATCACAAGTCATGTTGAAAGAGCATGTTCAACTGCACCGACAATGCATAAGAAATTACCACCTACTCCTCAACAAAAAAGGATTCGACTGATGCACGTAGCTGCCAGGAGACATAGAGAGATTATGGCAATTATTGCCCACACTGACAATGCCCCTATTTTAAGTGCTGAATTGTTAGATGAGGATGATGTTAACTTGTCTGGTATATCAGTTACGCAAGATGAAAATGATAAATCAGCTACTATGCCCATTGTTACGATAGAGCAACACCTCCCTGGGAAGATGATCACAGCTAGAAACTATGCTACAATTGTCAGCTATACTGACAATAATCATATTTCTACTTCCACAAACAATGATATTTATTATTATTTAGTAAAATAAATCAGCACAAAGTAAAATGTATTTATATATTTATTTATTTATTTGGGTGGGTTGGGGTTATACAAATGTTGACATAATCACCTGGGCCGGGGGGGGGGGTCATTGAAAGTTTGACAGTTGACAGGGAGTAAAAAATTGCTTTAAAATTGTTTACGTAATTAATGGAGACCCCCAAATAGATTGTGCGAAAAGTTAGAATACCATTTCTGGACCCGAGGTTCACACTTCACTATAATTAACTAAGGGCATTTAAAATATTTACTGGGCGCATTTTCTCTTCTTCTCGTTGGGTGGCACACACTATAGAAAATGAGAAGAACAACTCTATTTTGTAACACCTGTACTCGGACCTATACTTTTTTTTAGTTGATTATAATATTTATAAGCTATTATTCAATTTAAACATGAAATTTCAGGAAAATTATATATTTTATTCTTTCCCTATCTGACGCTTAAAATTTTACATAAGTTTACATTTGCTTAGGTGCAGGGTTGCTAGATTGGCCTTTTTAAAGATCAAAGTCCTCAAATTTGGCCTTTTTCAAAATGTTCTTGTTGCCTTTTCATTGCTCTTCGTCTTCTTTTCCACCCATCAAAATATGATATACTTTAAAGTTCAATAACATCCATTTCATAACATTTTTTTTTCGGGAAATTAATATCTTACACTTAAAAAGTACTCTTGTTGAGTAGACTTTTGCGACATTAGCAAAATATAACAGTGTGGCTCGAAAATATAGCAATGTGACTCCATTTACTTGTCTTGTCTCTTCCTTGACTATTGTGCAGATCAAAAGGGCATCACGATCAAATAGGAATGGCGCTATGAGAGTGTTTATTAAGAGTAAAGATGAACTGTCTTGTTGCCCAAACTCAAATGCGCATTTATAGGTGTTCATTCTATGTTAGGCTATATATTAACAAGTTTGCAGATGAAATTATCCCAATCTGGTCACTGCATATTAGAATTGTTTTCGAGTGGGTTTATTTTTTTACGCAAATGCTCCATGCGATGCATATTATTATGATAATAATAATAACATAAAGACTGGAAAGTTCGGATAAACGAAATTTCTTGAAAATTGTCGTTCGGAAAATCGACGCATTTTAACTTTATTATTATATCTTTAAAATATTAAAAACATTTGGAACTTTTTATTTTCTATTAGGTTTGGCCTCTTTTAAAATGTTGATCTGGCAAGCCTTCTTCCGTGTTTCGTTTAGTGACAGATCGTCTCTACCAAGTCTTGTGTTTCCGTTGTAAATTCAAGTTGGACTATACATTACACAAGTAATAGAGAAGGATTTTTTCATATCCACTAATTATATAATTGTAACAGAATTTAAGACCTGTTTTAAGTATTAAATTTAATTAACCTACGGAACGCCAATTTTTATTAGTACTACTACTAAGACTAAAATCACTAAACACAGTCTCAACTCAGAGTCGGATAATAAGACTCTTATGTCAATCATGAGCAGAGCATGATATTGATATTGATTGACAGAAATTGCAGCAAATAGGTCTATATTTACTTAATTTTTAAATATCCAATCATTATTACTCATGTTACTGCGTACCAGCACTTTCCCAATATTGAATAGGTACTTTAATATAAATTTTAAACAAATTGAAATAATTTTTTAAAATAATACAGTTATGAGTTAGTTAGAGTAGAGCAAATTCCAAATTAAAAAAATGAAACCAGAATCAACTTTTTAGCTTAATTACTTTTGAGCTATGAATTTATTAAGTGTGAGTTCGTTTGGTATTTTTTACTATGGATGAAACCTCCACATCTTGTGACCTCATTCCGCTGATTACATCATGCGCAATGTCTAGATACTTTATATAAGGCAACGCATCCCCTATCACTAAGATACTGTTTAGGGTCGAATTAGTTTAAACTTTCAACTTTGGCACATGAATAATTAATTAAAGCTTTCCCTCACCAATGGTTTAATAGTTTTTGCACACAGCAAACTCTTATGAATGAAACTCTGAGGTAGTACTACGATACAGCCAATACAGCCATTATGCAAGTGGCTGTGAATGGTTGCCAATGACAACGTGTTAAACACCGTAAATTCTGATCATTTATAATATGACTCTACCGGGTTGTTAAAGCTCAAATTAAAATATTCCAGTTAAAATTCTTCAAAATGCATTCTGAAACACAAGTTATCAAATATTTTGATGTAAATAGTTGTAATAAATTAATATTTCCTAAGTTTCGGCAACTTCCGCCATTAAAAAGGGGGCGTGGCCCACGCCATGTCGAAATTAGGCTGAGCAAACTGCATGACCTGCTGCGAACCCATAGAAACAAGGCGTCTCTCGTAAAACACATATCGCTGTGAAAATTGACATACATGTAGATCAATACATGCCCCAGGTGCATAAAAAATTTGGTAGTGACATGTCTTTTACTTCAACTAAATTTTAATGGTCGAAGTTGCCTTATATTTACCAAGGATTTTCTCAAAGCTGACTGATTGTAAATGAATAATAAATTGATTAATATGTAGACCAAGATGTCCTCTAAAGCGAAAGGCCGGAAGAGGAACACAATTCTGGGATATAGTAATTATTTTATGAATGAAATAGTTCCACTATAAAAAAATTAAAAACTCAGATTCTCGCGCGCCGACGCCTATTTCCCATACAAATTTTTTAGTAGTCTCCCTTGCTTCATCGAAGTACCTACTATCAGTATGCTGGGTAGGCTACGGGTAGGTACTTCTGTAAAGAAATTAAATTTTAAAATTATAAAAATATTGGCCATGGCGGTGTACCTAGCAAAACCATGGACTTTGGCCTGCGTATACTGCGGTGGTGTACCTAGCAAAAACATTGGCTGTGGTCTGTGTACACTGCAGCGATTTAAGCAGAAAAACCATGGTCTT
Organism: Lymnaea stagnalis; assembly: GCA_964033795.1. Classification (NCBI taxonomy): domain Eukaryota; kingdom Metazoa; phylum Mollusca; class Gastropoda; family Lymnaeidae; genus Lymnaea; species Lymnaea stagnalis. Next base: position 771,462 of record CAXITT010000207.1, read on the forward strand.
TGTGAGTCTTTTGACTTTTTTGGCCTAGCCGGTACTAGTAGAATTAATGCTAGACTATTCTCTTGCTAAAATGTAGGTACCGGTATTTTGATTTTTAAAAAAAAATTTTTTGTAAAAAATAAACAAATGGCATAATTGAGTAGCTAATTTTTTTTTACAAAATTATAACACCAATATCATATTTTTAGCTGTTGTAGTTTTAAAGTTATTAATTTTTAAAGTACGACTTCATTTGTCCTTTTTTAACATGGACCGCATCTCCACATTCTTTGACGCTATATGCTATTCCGCTTCTCTGGTCACGAGCTATATAACTTGTTTTTAATGATAATTTTATACAACTTTTATTTTCATAACTAATGCTGTAAACTGTATTAAAAAATAATGTTATACTGTATTATACAATTATAGATAAATTGTAGCTTATCTAACAATGCACTATGTATATCAATAAATTTAATATAATGTATTAATATTAGGGGTGTGCCGGAACCCGGTCCGGAATCCGGTTCCGCCGGATTTTGCACTATCCGGTGAAATCCGGTTCCGCCGGATTTACATGTATCCGGAACAACCGGATTCCGGAATATACCGGATTTCGGAATTTGCCAGATTTTGTGACTCACCGGATCATAATCTGAAATAAAAGTAATTCTCTTTCCCGAATTCCACACGATCACGATATATTAATCGATTGTTTCGAGCGTTGAGCTTGTTTAATGTTTAATATTCCGTACATAACAGAGGCTAGAGTCAGCACCGCTAATTGTGGCCAATAGTGTAGGGACTTTGATAAGAAAATGTAAACTTTTTGTAAAAATAAACCAATGGCATAGTTGAAAAGATGTAATTTTTTAAAGAATTATAACACCAAAATCATATTTTTAGCTGTTGTAGTTTTAAAGTTATGAATTTTTAAAGTACGACTTGGTTTGTCATTTTTTAACATGGACTGCATCTCCACATTCTGTGATCTCATTCCGCCAATCCCGTCATGCGCAATGACTATATAGTTTATATAAGGCAACGCATTCCCTGCCTTATCACTAAAATACTGTTTAGACTTAGTTTAAACTTTCAACTTTGGCACATGAATAATTAATTAAAGCTTTCCCTGACCAATGGTTTAATAGTTTTTGCACACGGCAAACTCTTATGAATGAAACTCTGAGGTAGTACTACGATACAGTTATGCAAGTGGCTGTGAATGGTTGCCAATGACAACATGTTGCACACTGTAAATTCTGATCATTTATAATATGGATTCTACCGGGTTGTTAAAGCTCAAATTAAAACATTCCAGTTTAAATGTCTTTAAATGCATTCTGAAACACAAGTTATCAATTATTTTGATGTAAATAGTGATAATATATTAATATTTCTTAAGTATCGTCAACTTCCGCCATTAAAAAGGGGGGCGTGGCCAACCCCATGGCGAAATTAGGTTGAGCGAGCTGCATGACCTGCTGCAAACGCGTAGAAACATGGCGTCTCTCGTAAGACACTTATCCAAATGGAACGGAACTCAAATATATATCGAAAGTACTAATTTAATAATAAATAGAGACACACATCGGAAAATTAAAAACTCGGATTTTTTGGCGCCGATTGCGAATTCCCATACACAAAAAGTAGTAGTCCACCTTGACTTACCGAAGTATCTACCAATAGTACCAAAATCCGGAATCCGGATTATTCCGGAATCCGGATCCGGCCGATTTCGCATAAGAAAATCCGGATCCGGTTGGAAAAAACGGATCCGGCACACCCCTAATTAATATATGGCTTTTCTGTTTACCAAATCTACGTCGTCCATTATATATATTCTATATAGTCTCTATAAGGCAACGCATCCCCTTATTACTAAAGTACTGTATGGAGGCTACTTATTTTGAACTTGCAACTTTGTCACATGACTAATTAATTAAAGCTGTCCCTGACCAATGGTTGTATAGTTTTTGTACATGGCAAACTTTTATAAATGAAAACTTTGAGACAGTACGGTATAGCGATTATGCAAGTGATTGTGAATGGCTGCCCATTGCCATGACATTTTGCAAACGGCAAATTATGATAATTATAATATGGACTCTACCAGGTTTTTAACCTCAAATTGAAATATTATTCTTTCATAACATTTAAGTTCACTCTAAATCATAAGTTTTCAAATATTTTTTTATGTAAATAGTAGTAATAATTAAATATTTCCTAAGTATCAGCATCTTCCGCCATTAAAAAAGGGGGCGTGGCCCACACCATGTCAAAATTAGGCTGAGCGACCTTATGGTAATGCAGGTTACTTGGACAAGCGTAGCGAACATTGGACACGACATACGTCAATAAAAATTGGCACACAGATACATCAAACATATAATGTTTTTCAGAATTTAATATAAAAGACATGATCTTTAAATTTCTTAACAAATTTTTTAGGGAAAGATGCCTTATATACACCTTTGAATTTCTAAAACTAAGGTCGATCAAACGGTGCAAAACAGTACCGGGTACGTTGGAATGTAGCTTAAGATGTCTCCGAATGTAAACATGTGAAAGGATACCACAATTTTATGACAAAATATTAGTCGTTTTATTAATGGAAAAGCACCCCCCCCCCCCATTAAAAACTTGGATTCTTCTGTTTAGACGCCCATTTCCCGTGCAAATTTGTTAGTAGTCTCCCTTGTTTTACTGAAGTACCTGGTTAAAACTGAAAACCATTTATTTAAAAAGCACTTAATTCCTCTAAGATTAACAAAGGTAGTACTGATATTTTTATTGTGCACAGGGCCCAAGTCCTGCATGAACGTAAGGGAACGACGTTCCTATAAGACTTTAACAGTATTTTTTTTGTAAACAAATTTATATAATATATATAGTTTTTATTTTGTGGATTGGGAGGAAGATATTGGGTAAGTTCCACATTTTTGTGGCAAAGTCCTTGTAAAGAGCAAAGCATTTCTTACTATTTTTGGAAAGTGGTTGGGGGGAGGGGCGGCATAATGTTAAACCATCATTTATTTTTAAAGTTGACCACTTTATTTTCCCCCCATATATTGAAATACAAATATATTTATCACTTATTGTAAGTTTTATCCTATGATTGGGAATATTTAAGCCTAAAAAGTGTAGCTATGTTAAAATCAATTTTTTTTCCTAGTTTTTTTTTTTTTTTTTTTTTTTTTTTTTTGGTGGGGGGCATTATAACATTTAATTTTATGTGATCCCTCGGGGGAGGGGAAAAAACTAATGGGAAGCCAGTGTATCTATTTTGTTGTTATCTCCAAGAATATAATTATGACACAAGTAGTGTTAAAGGCAGAGAATCAAGTACATTGATCTTGAAGTTAAAGTTGTCCGAGGCTAACTAACCATTGCCATTGTGATATCAAGCAATTGTCAACACAAAACAACAGTATGATGATAAATACAAAACACAGCCGTGATTTTTTAAAAGTCTTTTAACAGTAATTAAATATCATTGATTTCACACATTTTTACGTTAAAGTTTGCTTTATTAGATGTATTACAGTGTCAGAAATTCAAGATAATTATTAAATGTATGTTCATTCTGCTAAACCTACCTCCCCTCTCCCAATACTGCATAATTAATATATGGATAGACCTATAATTATACTGATTTTAGAAATTTAAATGTATACTCTGTGCTCTTTGTAGTAGTTTTATTTCCTGGCATTACCCACTGTAAAAAGTGCAGATGAACATGGGGGGGGGGGGGGGTATGCAAAGGAGGGGTGGGACGATACCAAAATTTGTAACGATTCCGATTCTACCCAATTATCCCGATTGCCGATACGATTCCTGGCCATTATTACATATATGTATAAGTGTGCCCAGCTATGCTATTACCATATTTAATTAATTTAAAAGTTGAGAATTGATTAGAAAAGTTTATTAACTTGCTAATAAAGCTTTACAATATGCTAGATAACAATGTCTTGGAAAGGTTTTATATAAACACATCTATCAATAATTCCATTTTAATAATACAAAGATGTAGCTTTGCGCTGTCACCGGCTTACGGCAGTTCATCAGTTAAGAAACGTTTTGGTATCGGAATCGGGTCTGATTATTCAGCTCCGAAACCGATTCCCGATGCTTTGGAAAAATCCAGATATTTCGATTATTCTGATACGATTCCGATTAATCGTCCCATCACTAATGCAAAGGTTATTTTTTTGTGCGGACGTCCATTTGGGACAACCCATATCCAGAGCTGTGATACGTGTAGGCCCCCTTTTTGGTTTTGTGCCTCCTGTTGAGTCTCTACCCATAACTCAACCCCATTCCCCTAACGCAAATCGATTTGCAATTGAACTCTTCGTTATAATTACTTTTAGACAAATTTCAGTGTCTTCTCTACAACCTTTCTGCAGATTTTTATATTTAGTAATCTGGAAGTTTTTCACGCACTCTAGTTGCCCTTGGTTAGATGTTGAATCGCAACATTTTGTTCTTCAAAAGTTCCACGGAAGACTCAATCAAGTTCATAAAAATTTCTCAGATACAGGCATCAGTTTTCTTGCTGTTTCCTGTAAATCTTTTGTGAAAAGTATTCATTTTTTAGGTGATGCCCATCCACTCCTGTGTCCAACTAATGAGAATGATAATTTTATTATATTCAAAACAAAATTGAAGAAAAGTGATTTCAATCAGTACTCAATCAGATCCCTTTTCTTCATTAAAGACGTAAAAGTTAGATCATTAGTAATTAATCAAAAAGGTGCATATAAGCCTAATAAGGATACAAACTGATAGTTATTTTAATAAATACCTAGTCCACTGATAGGTTTATCTTGAAAATAGATGTCACTTTTTCAGCATACTCAACACTTGTTTGTGGCTATTATTTCTGTTATTATTTAAGTATCTACTCAATAAAGATAATTTAAAAACTGTAAATAAAGCCTTGTTTAATGAGAGCCAACGGGGAATATATTTAAATAATAAACTTTTTTTTTTTTTTACTGAAAATATTTTTTACTTTGTTAAATTTCATAGAAAATTACAGAATGTTAACTTTGAACAACTTTTTTGCAATAGGTAACATGGCACAACCTGCTGCAGTATTCATGTTAGTTGGTGCTGTTGTGCTAGGCATTTTCATAAACTTCTCAATACACAAGATTGAAGAAGGTAATTATTTAATTTATTTAAGAATGAGCTTTGCTATATCTGATTTATTTCAGCTGTTTATATGTGTGATTGTGAGGTAAGGTATATAAGGGGAAAAGATTCAAATTTATACTCTACGCTGAAATCAGAGGCCACCTTCTTCATAGAATACTGGTCTAGATAGTTAATTAAGATATTATTTATCATTTAAAGTGGATGTGTATTTAATGTGTAGAATTAATAAATAGGCTTCTCTTTCATATAAATTTACAGCTGTTCAACATTTTGAAAGTCAAGTCCAATAACTAGAAGAAATGTTATGTTATTAAAATCATTTCAGTTTTTGCAAGTATTTTTAGCTGCAAACCATTTAGTTAGCAAAGTTTTTTTTAAAGCTTTTTGTTGCACTAATGTAGACTAGATTCAAGAATGATACTAATATATAATGGTATAAATTTTAAAATGATGTAATGTAAACATCTCTTGTAAAATATTAACATTTGTTTAAAAATTATCCTCAGGACATGTTGGAGTATACTATAGAGTAAGTCCTTAGAGTTATAAGATGGCAAACCTATATTAAAAAAAAAAGTGCTTCAAATGATAATTTATTTTATATGTGTACCAAAATAATTATTGAATTTGCTGTAATAAATTTAAAGTTAAAGTCTAAATACTGTTTGTGCTTTTTTATTTTTGGTGGTAAAATTGTTATACTCGAGCAAGTTGATTGTTTGGTTTTCTTTCACCTCAGGGTGGTGCGCTCTTATCAACGACCAGTGAACCTGGCTATCACTTTATGCTGCCAGTTCTCACCTCGTTTAGATCAGTTCAGGTAAATAAACATTTGTTAGCCTTAACTGTTATCATTTAAACCTCCAGGTGAAAACTAAGATGTTAGAAATAATTTTATTGCTTTTACCAATATTTTTACAAAATTGTCATAAATATTTATCACTTCACTTAATTTTGAATAAATATCCTTAAAAAAAAAACCTTTAAAAAAAACAGTATTTTTATCTTTATCCTACAAAGACTACTCTGCAGACAGATGAGGTTAAAAACGTTCCATGTGGAACAAGGTATGTACTTCAATTCTCTTAGGGGCCATCCATATATTACATAGCTTCTGAGGGGGTGTGGGGTGCTCCACAATGTTTTGATAATATTATTAGCTCAGTAGCAACTTGAGTCCAGGTACCTGTGGTTCTGTGCATGACTTAATTTGTGATATCGTTATTGAACCAAAGACAGTCATTAAAGATAAAATATAGGTACTTTTATACATGCTAGGCTAATTTTTAATGTGGTTTACAGAGACTTCGTTTGCTTTTACGTCATAATTGTCTATAAATAAATTGAAACAGGTGGTAGTGGAGGTGTTTAAAGCGAATTTGTATGTGTGCATGGTGTTGGGGGGGGGGGGTCAATAAATGTATGGGGGCATGAAAAGATGAATTTTTTTTGCATATGCAATATATGGATGTGCCATTAATTAAAAATATATAAGTAACCTGCTGTTTTTAAACTGATCGTTCAGTAACACTTAAATAGAAAACAGTTTTGATTGATGCAAATATAAAAAATGTAAAACAATTTCTCTAGCTTTTACGTCATAATTGTCTATAAATAAATTGAAACAGGTGGTAGTGGAGGTGTTTAAAGCGAATTTGTATGTGTGCATGGTGTTGGGGGGGGGGGGGTCAATAAATGTATGGGGGCATGAAAAGATGAATTTTTTTTGCATATGCAATATATGGATGTGCCATTAATTAAAAATATATAAGTAACCTGCTGATTTTAAACTGATCGATCAGTTACACTTAAATAGAAAACTGTTGTGATTGATGCAAATATAAACAATGTAAAACAATTTCTCTTGCAGTGGTGGTGTCATTATATACTTTGAAAGGATTGAGGTCGTCAATAAGCTGGATTCATCAGCTGGTAATAAACTGTTTATGAAAATCAACATGTTATTTTTGAAAATTTTTATCAAGTTGTTAATAAGAAATGCACATTAATATCTTGAATGAATCTCACTAAACATTATTATTCTTTCTATCAAGTTTATGACATTGTGAAGAACTACACTGCAGATTACGACAAGACATTGATCTACAACAAAATTCACCATGAACTGAACCAGTTCTGCAGCAGTCACAATCTTCAAGAAGTTTATATTGACTTGTTTGGTAAATATTTGATTTTGAATAGGTGATTTATTTTTAAAAAAAGCTGTTAAGCAAAAAAATACAATTAACTTTTATTTTAACAAATAAAAAATTCAAAAATAAAAGTTAAGAGTTCAGAGGAAATAATAAAACACACGAAAAGGCTTAAATTACAAAGTATATTTGTATGCTCAGATGTTGTTGAGCCTTCTCGTCCATGAGGGGCATCCACCGATCATCGTCAGCGTCTGCGGTTCCTCCAAGGGCATAGGCCACCTACGAGAGACCTCCAGGCATCTCTATCCTGGGCCAGCTTCTCCAGGATCTTCCATTCATGGCCAATTTTCTTGATGTCTGTCTCCAATTCTCGGCACCAAGTGTTTCTTGGACGGCCTCTTTTCCGCTTACCCTGTGGGTTCCATTTCAGGGCTTGCTTTGTTATGTTAGAAGCAGGTTTTCTTAGTGTATGACCAATCCACCTCCACCGCTTCTGGAGAATCTCTTCCTCAATGGGTTTCTGTTTTGTCCGCTGCCACAGTTCCTGGTTGCTGATTTTGTCTGGCCAGTGAATTCTGAGAATCCTTCTTAGACAGTTGTTGATGAAGGACTGGATTCTGGTCAGGTTTAAGGCCGTTGTTCTCCATGTCTCGGCTCCATATAGCAGCACAGGTTTTACCATAGAGTTAAAAATCCTTACTTTTAACTTGCTGCCTAAGTTGTTAGAGACCCAAACATTCTTGAGTTGTTGGAAGGCTGCTCTTGCTTTTCCTATCCTTATTTTGACGTCCGCATCTGTACCACCTTGTTTATCTACCATGCTGCCAAGGTAAACAAAACTGTCCACCTCCTCAAGGGCTTCTCCTTCAAGCATAATGGGTGATGTACTGGTGGCATTAACCTTGAGGATTTTACTCTTCCCTTTGTGAATGTTGAGACCCATGCTAGCAGAAGTGGCTGCGACAATGTTTGTTTTCTCCTGCATCTGTTGTTGGGTATGTGCAAGAAGTGCAAGATCATCAGCAAAGTCAAGATCATCCAGTTGATCCCACAAGGTCCATTGGATGCCATTCCTTTTCTGCTGTGTAGATGTTTTCATCACCCAGTCAATGGCTAACAGGAAGAGGAATGGTGACAGCAAGCAACCTTGTCTCACACCAGTCTTCACCTGGAAAGCATCTGTCAACTGCTGGCCATGGATAACTCGGCAGTTTATCCCTTCGTACATGTTTCTGATTATATCAGTAATCTTCTGTGGCACCCCGTAATGCCTTAGCAATCTCCACAGGGTTTGCCTGTCAACACTGTCGAAGGCTTTTTCATAGTCAACAAAGTTGACATAGAGCGGCGAGTTCCACTCTAGTGACTGCTCTAGAATGATGCGCAGTGTCGCTATCTGGTCCGTGCAGGATCTGTTGGTGCGAAAGCCGGCTTGTTCGTCCCGCAACAGAGGGTCTACAGCGTTTTTCATCCTGTTAAGTAGTACACGGTTGAAAACCTTTCCTGGGATGGACAGCAGGGTGATCCCTCTGTAGTTCGAGCAGGAGCTTAAGTCTCCCTTCTTTGGGATCTTGATAAGGTATCCCTCTTTCCAATCGGAAGGAACTTGCTCCTCTTCCCATATCTTCATAAACAGAGGGTGTAGCATTTCCACACTGGTTTCCAGGTCCGCCTTCAGTGCCTCTGCTGGGATGCCATCAGGTCCCGCAGCCTTTCCATTTCTGAGTTGTTTAATGGCCCTGCTAATCTCTTCTTTGGTGGGACTATTACAGTCAATTAGCAGGTCATTATCGGCTGGTTGGATATCTGGTGGATTTCTTGGTTCAGGCCTGTTCAGGAGCTCTTCAAAGTGCTCCTTCCATCTCCCTCTCTGTTGCTCCTCACTTGGTATGGTGTTTCCCATTTTGTCCTTCACTGGTCTCTCTACCTTGCTAAATTTCCCTGACAGCGTCTTAATGGTATCAAACAGTTCCCTCATGTTCCCCTGGTGAGCTGCATCCTCTGCTTCTTTAGCAAGATTATCAACAAATTCCTTCTTGTCTCTCTTGATGCTTTTCTTAACTTCCTTATTTGCATCTGCATACTCCTTCTGGGACTTGTTTTTCTGTGCTCGGGTGCGGCTGTTATTCACTTCTGATTTCTTTCTTTTCCTTTCTTCTATTTTATTCAGCGTACCTGCTGTCATCCATTCTTTGTGTGCCTTTTTCCTGTTTCCTAGCACTTCTTGACATGTTGACTGGACTGTTTCTTTCATGCTTTGCCACTTTCCTTCGGTGGTTTCATCTTCAAGTATTTCTTGTAGGACTTGGAACTTATTGAATAGTGAGATTCTGAATTCTTCCTTTTTGGCTTGGTCCTTCAGGAGGGAGGTATTATACCGAGTCCTGTATGCTGTTTGCTCGGTATAATGTCTCTTTAGTTTTAATTTCATCCTGGCCACAAGAAGATGATGATCTGAGGCAATATCAGCTCCCCTCTTAACACGTACGTCTTGGAGAGATCGCCTGAATTTTTTACAAATACATACATGGTCTATTTGGTTCATCGTTCTCATGTCCGGAGAGACCCATGTAGCTTTGTGAATCCTCTTGTGCTGGAAAATGCTCCCCCCTATGACCAGGTCAGCTGTGGCACATAGGTCCGCAAACCTCTCACCATTGTCGTTCATCTCGCCTATCCCTTGCTGTCCCATAACCTCTTCGTACCCTGTGTTGCTATTGCCGATCTTGGCATTAAAGTCTCCCATGAGGATGACGATGTTCCTCCGTGGGCGATCCTGGACTATGGTCATTACTCTATTGTAGAATTCTTCTTTGTCTCCTTCATCACTTTCATTAGTTGGTGCGTAGCATTGTATAACATCTAGGTTGATGCTACGTTTCTTTGTTCGAAAGGTTGCTAAAAGAATTCTAGGTCCATGGGCCTCCCATCCAATGAGTGCTCCTTGTGCTGCCCTTGATAGCATCATAGCAACACCCAGGGTATGTGGGGCATTGTCTTCTTCGTGTCCCGAAAATATCACCATCTCTCCTGAGATTAATCTCTTCTGTCCCCATCCAGTCCATCTTGCTTCACTAATTCCGAGAATGGTGAGCTTATAGCTCCTCATCTCAGCGGCTATTTGTGCCGCTTTACCAGCCTCGTACATGGTGCGGACATTCCAAGCGCCAATGACGGTGGTAGTCCTGGTAGAGATGATGGTTGTCGGCTTAATAGCTTCCAGGTTTCGGCTTTCACTATTAGGCGTCATATTTTCCTCCTCAAGGAATCCATCCTCTCCCAGGACTGAAATGTCTTTTGTTACTCTTTTCGGTGCTTTTGTAACTATGATTTTTTACATGGCAGGGTTGTTGGCCTTGCGCACAACCACTTGGGGGGTTGCCCCTCACAGCTCAATGGGTAGCTGCCTTTGTTCGGGTTAGGTCCCTAGCCTTTGTGGATCCCTCCACTTCCTACAAGGCAGTAGGGCTGATTTTGGTCCGCCCCGGGTATTTTATTTCCCCGGTACCCTCCATATCTGGCGGGCTTTCCCCTATCCGCCGGCTGGGGAGGTGCTCGATAGAAGATCAGCATCTCCCACAAGATGCTCAGATACATCTGTATATTTTTACTAAACTCTGCCAGAAATGCTTTTATTCAACAACTTAAATGTGTGACCTAATGTTATGTTTAGATCAAATTGATGAGAATCTTCGTAAGGCCCTGCAGTCAGAACTCTATGAGATGGCACCAGGGTTAACAGTGCAAGCTGTGCGTGTAACAAAACCAAAGATCCCAGAACAGATCCGTAAAAATTATGAAGCTATGTAAGTAATCGTAATTCATTTCCAAATAAATAAAACTTAAATAATTTTTTTGCCAAATATGGGACAAACTCAGTTTTATTTTTTTACTGCTCACTTTTTTTATAAATTTGAAACTCTTCTATACAGGGAGGGAGAAAAAACAAAACTCTTAATAGCAATACAGAAACAAAAGGTAGTGGAAAAGGAAGCTGAAACTGACAGAAAACGAGCCATCATAGGTTAGTCTTCTTTTTTTTCCCCAAGTTTCTTAAGGAAATTATTGTTTCTTAACTATCAGGGATTATTCTGAAAGCTGTAACCAACGTCAAAAGACAAAATCTATTTTTGCATAGGGGCTATGCACATAAATAATGTGAAGGGGTAGGGGGGGGGGTGGTTATCATTTTATTATATTGTGTTATATGGGTGGTGTGGGGGTGGTTAAGAGCAGTTATTTAACAATTACTTGTATTTATTTTATAAATGAATTATTATTTTTGTAAAATTTCTGCTTTTCAAATTTATGAAATTACCCAGGTATTTAAAATGATTATTCTTGCTTACAATAATTATCACAATCCCTGGCATTTTACTTGTTGCTTCTTGTTTTTGGACTTAGTTAGGGTTTATCAGAGGGGGGAGGTTGCTAGAAATATTATATAATATTAGGGCGGTGGTCAAGGGAAATGTTATATAATGTCATAGTGGGTAGGTAATAAGTGTCATATTTTTGTGTTATATAAAATGATAGGTGATTTTTACTCCCATGCCAAGTGGGTTGGTGTCTTTCGGCTTTATGGCTCACCTTGTCCCTTTGAACAGTCATCAAGCAGGGCTATTCAATCTATTAATTCCAACTACTTAGTTGTAGCTTTGTGAAACATCTGGCTAATTTAGCCTGTATAAAATATTTATCCAATTTAAATATTACTTTTACTTAGCAGTAATAACGAATTATAAATATGATTTAGGGGGAAATTTTTGTAGGAAGTTATAAACTTTTAATTGCTAAATTTCTATATTGCAGAGGCTGAAAAGGTGGCCCAGGTCTCAAAGATCCAATGGGAACAAAAAATTATGGAGAAGGAGTCTGAGAAGACAATGTCTGAAATTGAAGGTATGAGCCAAGCTATTTTGAGGAGGACAGATTGTTTTCTGATTAGTGATGCACCATATTATAATTGGCAGATTACTGTTACTGTCTCAATTATAATCTTATAGCTGAGATAAAAAACTAGGCTCTTTAAGTACAATGGTGTTAAAACACAAAAAAACTTTTTTTTTAGTGCTCCAAATAAAAAGCCCAATGAGGGTACCGGTAATTGTTAAGATTATGCGATTAGTATAGAGTAGCTGTGACTGAATTTATTTATAGACACACTTAAATCATGATGTGCTGTTTAGAGTTAGTGCAATACATTGTATCAGTGGCGTAGCTAGGGTTGGTGTCACCCGGTGCGGTAAACTCATGGTGTCACACACACACACATACCATTTCTCTCCACTTGAAGATCATAAGGTCAATGTATTTAAGAACTGTAACAACGTTAATTTTTATTTATTTTTACATCAAATTTACTTTCATTAAAATTTTCTATTCCTGGTCCTCAAAGCTGCAAACCTGTCAATCACTTGATCAAAATCAATATCCTTCACCATATCACTTTTAATTGATAGCAGAACCGTATCAAAAAGCCTAGACTGTCCCATGGTAAATCGTAAATAGTTCTTGATAAGCCTTAGTTTTGAAAAGCTCCGCTCACATTAGGCCCCAGACACACAGATCGTAAGAAATAATTGAAGGCTTAGCGAGAGTATTGGAAGAGATTCTAGGAAGTCCCATTCAACTATGAATTTCAAAACATCAAATACTGACCCGTCCATGACTTTGTAAAATTAAATATCAGCTGTCTTTGGGTGTCTTCTAAGCCTTGGTATTTCTTTTAAAAGTTCATCTTCTGACAACTCATCATAGAAAGAGGTTAATTTTGGAACGGACAACAATAACTCTTCTTCCCTTGCTGATACTAGACTCTTGGGTTGAACAGCCCCAAACATATCGTCTACTTCCTTGATCGCTGATGATCTGATCTGGAGTTCAGACTGAAAGCGATCAATACACTCCAGCATCTCCCTACTGTTTTCTTCGCGCAGAGCGAGTCCAGCATCTATTAACGGTTCTCCTGCCATTCTCTTCTTAAACCTTTATCTTCTCTCTGCTGAAATTCCACATTGGTATGATTTTAAAAGTGCCTTTTCAATAGCATGTTCCACCAAGTGACAGCGCTTCTCATGCAGAAACAATCTTAATGCCTCTAGGTTTGTCACCACTTTGTCTAGAGTAAAGCCTGTAGTCTGCAGATACTGCTGTGTAAGATTAACTTCCTCAAATAGATCAGCCCATAGGTAAAGGTAGCAGATAAACGTGTCACAGACTTCATGTAAAAGACCTTGTGCTTTACCTCTTGTTTACAAATTTCTAAGAGGATCACACAGAGCTTCAATCCCCTCCACACATTCATCAAACTTATCTTTCACTGTTTTAACAGCAGCATTATAAGCACTCCAACGTGTTGTTGACAGTTTTTTCAACCACATCCCAGTGTGTTAGAACCCTCCATCGATGAGTGGATGCAGCAAAGAAGAAAAATATTTTTTAAAGAGTTCCGAAAAATGTAATACACGAAGCATTTTCTACAAAAGAGTGTTGACCACACAATTTAAGCGAATGGTACACGCATCCATTAAAAATCGCTTTCTTATTATTTCTTGTCAGAATGGCCTGAACACCTCCATGGATTCCAGACATTGTAGCAGCATTATCGTAACCTTGAGCTCTGCACATCAGTATGTCTAATCCATCACATTTTAGATTTGTAAGAATGTAAGACCTGAGGTCAACAGCTTTTTTCCCCTTTAACGGGAAAAATCCAAGAAACACTTCTCTCACTTCAACTTTCCTATTGTGGATTTTCACATATCTGATCACTTCAGTCATCTGTTCAGTGTGTGATATATCAGGTGTACTGGCGAACATAATTCCAAAATACCTTATATCCATGAAAAGAATCTCCTTCACATGATTTGCAAGGATATTTATAAATTCATTTTGGGTTTCTGATGAAAGGTAAGATGTGTATGCTTTTTCTGTAGATGCACTTCTCTTCAGTCTCATTTGGTGCTCTTTTAGCACCGGGTCATATTTAGATAGCATCTCAACCATTTCAAGAAAATCTCCTTTATTCAGTGAAGATTCATCTTCGTTGTGGCCATGAAATGCCAGATTTTGCCTCGCAAGATACAATGTGAAGTCTAGCAACCTGTGCAGGATATCCCTCCATTTTTTTCTTCTCCCTGTCCATCACAGCAATACTTTCGGCATCAATTGTTTTGTGTATCCTAAGTCCTGCTGCCAATACTTTTCACTTTTCAAGGCAACATAGGTGCTCTTCCGATGTTTCATGATTTTGTAATTTTGGGCTCAGTATCCACCACTTATCCAGTTACCAGTAACAAATATGGATGTTGTTTCTGTAACATTAACAGCAAAGAATCTGCAGCAAAAACAGTACAATTTCTGACAGACGAGTGAATAAACCATCCATGACCGCAGTATTTTCTCGCCATTTGGCATCATCCTGTAGAACCATTGTTTTGTTAGCTAGCGCAAACCTCCTTTAGATTTCGCATCTTGCCTTGTCACTACGCTGAATAGTCCGTCCTTGTTCTGAAATGAGGTACTCCCTATTTTAACAATTTCAGACCGAAAATAATCTGGAACTGGTACATTCCAGAAAGAAGCATCTAATAATTGTGCCAGTTTTTCTCATTAACCATTACATTTACAGTATCTTGGTTTGAATCTACATTGTCAGCAGACATTAAGTTTCCAAACTATCAATGTCTTTTACTTGTATTTCCATGTCATTCTTTTCCATTTTCTCCGCTATTTGTTGTATAGAACGCATGCTGCTGGTATCGAGAGAATCAGTATCAATGGTAGGCTGAGGAACGTCTTTTTATGAACCCTGACCATCATTTGGTTTCTTGACATATCGAAGCATGTATTCTGGTAATGATTTTATTGAATCAGGTATTTTCTTTTTTGCTTTTCGCTGCTGGCAGCCACTCTGCCGTTTAGATTTGTGCACGCCGCGTGGCATGATATAATAATCTTGAACAATAAACATGTTTTCATTTTGTCGTGTTCAAGACAAAAAGCAAAATAATTACTTACGACAATTAAAAAAAAGCAGAGTACTATCAAAAATAAAACACAGAGAGGTGGCAGGTAAAACCCAATAGTCAAAAACTGACAATTGTGCTAACTGTTAAGGCGGGACGGTACAGGTACTAGTGACGAGTCTGGAAAAATATTAAATTTTCAGTATTTCTGGGTTTTGATATATAATATTACATATGTCTTCAAAAAACTTTTGTATTTAAAATTTAATAAATAAAAATTAATCATTTAAAGACTGAAAATTATACACAACAATATATTTTTTTAACCCTATAAATGGGTAAAAATTTAGTTTTAATATTGTTGATTTTTACCGATTCAATATTTGTACTTAAAATATCCCTGCCACATCATATTTGGTATCAATGGAAAGCCCTATTTCTCAGAATTTAGATAAATATAGCTTTCTGTCACTTACGGAAGTTACCGAACACTTCAATTGGCGCTAAGTAATGACTGTATTTTTCTGACCTAATTATAAGTTCATCTCATATCTGACGCATCAACCTTGAACTTTTAATAAAGCATGCATTTGGATTGGTTACATTAGTTAAAAATTTATTTGTGATCGGATATATCCTTTTAGTAATCTCGTTTATACTGAGCAGTGTGTGCTCTGTAAAGATGCAATTTTTCAATAGGGTGTCACCCCTAAAATGGTGTCACCCGGTGCGGTCCGCACCCCCTAGCTACGCCACTGCATTGTGTATTTGGAGTTAAGAGGTTAATATTTGATTATTTTCGTATAATTAATTACATATTATAATTTTTATCGATAACCATTGTTTTAACAATTCTTTCAGATTTTACTCATCTTGCTAAAGAAAAAGCTAAAGCGGATGCTGAATTCTACAAAGCTGAAAAAGAAGCATTGTCCAATAAGGTGAAATCTTGATCTCTTCTTTCCCAAAGGTTTTTTTTAAATGTAACTTGGATCTTATATTGATAATTTAAAATTATAACCATCTAAAAAATAATTATTGAAGTTATTATTTTGTCACAAAGAGTTGTTTTTAAATAAAAATGAATATTATATACATTAAAATCAAACTTAACAATATGTTAAATAGAAATGAAATTGAAACTCATTATTTTATTTAATGTATAATTATTTTTTTTAAACAAACAGTATTTTTGCAGAACTTTGAAAAAAGGTTTGTTCTTTAAATGCAGGTTAAATTAACTAAAGAATACCTTGAGATGCTAAGGTATCAGGCTATAGGGAGCAACACCAAAATCTATTTTGGAAACAATATACCAAGTGTATTTTGGGACCCTGCTATTTCTTCATCTAGTCAATCCTGCTCAGATAGTTCAAATAATAAACCAGAAGTGGTAAGAATTGCTTGTCTTACTTCCTATAATATAAAGCAGTTGTTCAATAGATTTAAAAGTATAATACCAGAACTTAATTTAATTATATTAAGAAAATTTAAATTCTTTATTTTTAATTTCAGAAAAAGAATTGAAGAAAACTAAACTATGTGTGAGTGTGCTTCAGAGTGTGATTAAAGCCATCAGTTACACCACTGGGTGCCTTTGCTCAAGCCAGTCGTTATTTGCTCATCAATTCAATCCTTAGGAATTCCGCTTCTTTTTTTTTGTCTGTTAAAAAACAAATCTGGTTTGCTCTGGGTAAAATATATTCTCATGTTTTTTTTAATCACAAGAATGTGAAGTAGGATGGAACACCAAAAGCATGGCTAACCACTTTGCTTTCAGATAAAAGTAATTACAGAACCTTGTTATTAATTATTGAAAAAAAAAATAATAACTTGAAGTTTGACGTTTTTTTTTTTCTTTTTGTGCTAGAACATGTAATTATATTCTCATCACTTTTTTTGTTTAACGTGAATTGAAATTTCATTGGGAAGTTTTCACTAATAATTTTTGTTAATTCATAGAGCAACAAAATACCTTTCAGTTAATCTAGATCTCATTTTCAACCACCAGTTAGTGAGTGACCAGTTTGTAATTATCGATACAGACTTTTTGTTAATGTTTTTAACCCCAACATATGCTAAAGTGAATTTTGGATGATGTTGAAGATTTTTTTTTTTAAATAGAAAATGCAATATCAATAATACCAAACATTCATGATTAAGATGGCAACACAGAAATTTTGTGTTCTAAATAAAATTAAAGTATGAGTGCTAAATTTAAACTATTGTGTCATCAGCTGCATCAGAAAGAATCAATTAATTAATTTTTTTTCAAACAAAACTTATATAAATAAGTTATATCAATTATTCTTTTAGTATTTGTAAATGAGAGTTATTTAAGTTACTAAATAAAAGGGGATACACCATAAGTCTGAACATAGATGGCTGCAATACATTCAGGTGCCACATCACAATGACACTTGAGTGAAGAGATAATTCCTTAACCTAGTTTGTTTTGATGTTGTGTTTTGGGTAAAGCTTTACAATTTAGTGACCTTCATCCTTGTAATATGAGCAAGGCATCCATATTGTGGATGCAGATGTAAGTCTTGCAGGTAACTTATGCCTGCAGGAAAAAAATGTTCCTACCCAAAGTGATAATCTTTGTGTTATAACTTGACATTAGAATGTGTTCGTAATGACGTAATGAATGCACCAGATCATTGGATGGAATGTAAAGGAAAAGTTTGAAGCTTTGGTCTAGAATGATTATAGATAATTGCCTAAATAATTGGTATATGATATTGATATGAGTGCAAATTTTTTGAAGGATATCTTTATTTAACTTGCTGTATGGTTGAGAAATAGGAATGGGTGAGTCTGAGAATTCAACTGATGGTCACGTCCAATGTTTTGATGTTATTCACCAGTGAGGTTGCAAGATATATATATACTGCCAAAGAGTCATCTGTACTGACATAATTGTTAGAATCAGTCTGATTGGTTTAAGAGGTGATTGGATGTAACTGATTTGGAAAGAAAAGTCTTTCTTTTTGGATCTATGTGAGCCCAATATCTAGAGTGTAATAACCTTCCTTAATAATTTCTTGCGCTTGATGTACATTTTTAGGCATGGTTTGTAATTTGAATTTTTCTTTTTGGGCTTAATCAAAACTTCTTTCAATATATGAGAAGTAGTTTTAGCTGTTTTTGGACTATGTTATTTTATTTTTTTTTAAGTTCTACATTCTGTCTACTCAGATTTTTACATATAATTTTAATTATAAAAATCATAATTCAAGGGGACTGATTTGGTTTTGAGAAACATTAAATAAAGATTTCTTTCACAGCTTTATTTGAAAACCCCATGGAAAGGTTTTGTTGTGTATTGTAAAGAAATGTGCTGGTAGTCCTGAATTTGTTTTCAAACTAATTCATTACCTTACCCTGTACCATTTTGTGTTTTTTATTTTTCCTTTTTTTAACAAGTAGATGATTTGCTTTGTCTTCTTTGGAAAAAATAAAAAAAGTACTTCCCTTGTTAAGACCCAAAAATGACTTCAGTTATGATATAGCCTGGTGGTAAGATTACATGTGCTGGTATTTATTTCATCATATTATATGCTTAATAAAATACTTAGAAACCAAGACTCTAGTATTAGTTCTATGTCACAGTTGTGATATACTTGCTGGTTGAATTTCTTATGTGAAATTGAAGATATTTCCCATTTAATTTGTTGGAGGAAAATTGTTTTGTGTGTAATTTTGTATGAAATATGTATCCTGTTAAATTTAGTTACATTTTTGGGGATTTTTTTCTATTCTTAATTGAATGCAATTTTGTGCTATTGTCTAAAGACATTTTTGTACTCTTTATGCTAATTTGCTATGTACTGTAATTTGTCAATGTACTGATGTAAAAGATTATACACAGGAAAATAAAATCCATTGTAAAATGAAATGGAAAAAATAATTGCATAATTATTTACTTTTTAAAAAAAAAGGAAAAGAAAGAGAAATATTTTGTCACTTGGTAAGAAGGCTGTCAATTTCATTGGACTAACCAGAAACCTATCTTAGTTACATTAAGTGTAAGGTCTCCTGCTTCACCACTGCACACATCAGCTTGTTTTGCAACAGTCTTCATATTCCCCAGGTCAGGACTAGAGCTATTAATAGTTAATTTCATCATTAACAGCAACTGACAAGCTCTGTTTCCCAATGGCCTTAGGATCTGCTGGGAGTTGAAGTCAAATATACATGTTACATGTTCATTACAATATTATGATCTGGTAATGTTAAATAATGAAATGAATCTATATAAATGATCAGAACATAGACCAAAAAAGACATTCATCTATTCTGGACCTATATTAATATCATGCATTTCTGTTAGCACATAGGTTAAGCGCACCATTAAGTACCTGTCAGCTTAGCGTATAGTCCTTGGTTGGGACCAGTATTTAAAAACCTAATATGTGCAAACTATATGCTTTTATTTTACATGCATTCTGTATTTCTTAATGATATATAATCATCTCTTTTCCCGTAATGGTTGTTTTAAAATTCATATCCCGCACATTATCATAATGTACGGTTAAGTCCGTTATGTTTAACTTCAATGTTTTTGATTCAATAAACTTATTTTTGTATTATGATGATCTGTTATTATTAATCTATTGTTGTGTTTCGTCCACCTAAGAGTTGCTGAATGTCAATTACTACTTGTTACGTACCGTTACAGTTTTGAAGATATTAATCTGTTAAAATTGTAGCTGCAGGTATAATAAACAATACGTAACAAGAGACTAAGACAAACAATAAGTAAAGAAAACGATACCAAAGCTACCGTGTCCTTATCTAAGGACAGTACAGTTGAACCCGCTTGTCTCGACGTCGGTTAACTCGCCAACCCTGTTATGTCGACGTTTTTTAAATGTAAGCGCCAAATTCTCTCTTTGTCTTAGCATTTTCTCCTCTGTTATGTCGATTCTTTTATGTCGCCGAACCCTGATATCTCGAGCACAAAACTCGGCCAAATTTGCCACTTAACCTCGGTTATCTCGATCCCCATGAGCCATCGCCGGCTTTTGAAGCAAGACCTTTCTGCTATCAATGGGTACATGCGGCGGTGGCATCTGGAAATTAACACCGATAAAACGGTCTACTCATTATTTACCAACGGGCGGACCATTCTCAAACAGGAGATTGAGTTCAAGGTTGGCGATGTAGCGCTCAAATGGGACAAACAACCAGTTTACCTGGGGGTCCAATTGGATCAAAAGGTACAAATGCACAATTTTGAACAAGACCTCTGCTACCAGGCAACCGCCAAACTCAATCTGGTGAAAAAAATTGGCATGCACAAGTTTTGGTGCGAGCGTAAGAACGCTTAGATGTCTATTTCTTTTCTAGGCAGTGTAAGGTCGGTGATGGATTACAGTATGCCAGTCCAATCCTTTGCTAGCAAAATCGCATTGGAAAAGCTGGGCGAAATCCAGAATCATGCTCTGAGATTCATCTGTAGCGCATTCATGACCACACCCACAGCTGCTGTAGAAGTCTTGGCCAATGTAGAACCGTTACATATAAGGAGAGAAAAGGCAATATTAAGTACGTAGAGAGGTACAGACTGCTGAACGAGAAAGAACCGTCGTTCCAGATGCAGAATAACTGGGTGGTGGGCAGGAGATTAAAGCGATCTCTTTCATGCACCAGGTAGTGGAGCTTGAGAAGACATTCGACCTGCCTCGCAATAGAGAACGCCCGACCTTAACCCCAGTCAATCCGCCATACGCGGAACCCTCACGTCCCTCCATACATTTGGCCTTGACCGAAGCAGCATTTACGAAACGTACACTGAAGAAACACTAGGTAATTACCAATGTGGATTCAGGCTAAACAAATCAAAGACTGATCAGATTTTCATCATCAGATGCCCATTAGAGAAATGTTATGACCAAAGGCGTAGCGAGGGTGTTTGGCGCCCGGGGACAAGATCCATTTTAAAGCATCCTTTTTCTTTTTTTCAACCCTCAAACCCATTATTTTTACCAATAATATAATATCAAAGCACATTTTGGCGCCCCAACTAACTTGCGCCCGGGGACATCTGCCCCCCCCTGCCCCCCACTCGCTACGCATCTGGTTATGACTGTAATATCCCAGTACACCAACTCTATGTGGAATATAAAATGGCATATGACAGCATCAAAAGAAAATATCTATACGCGTATGAGACTCTGCAGGAGTTTGGCATACGGTACCCAACAAACTGATAAGACTGATACGACATGTAATATTTAACAACTCAAAAAGCAAAATCAAGATGCAAGGAGAATATTCAAGGGAATTTCAGATAAGACGAGGCCTAAGACAAGGAGACTCATTGTCTTGTATGTTATTTAACCCAACATTAGAAAGAGTTGTAAGAAGCAAACATATTGACACCCGAGGAACAAAAACAGGATACTTTCTGAGGGAAACACAAGATCCATAACCAATGGGCACTCTCTACAATCAACCCTTTCAGTATCTTGCATATGCTGATGACATAGCACTGCTAGGGAAAGTATTAAAATGCTTTATTGAATTAGAAGACGCATCACTACAAGCAGGACTGGAGGTTAACAACCAAAAAAAAAAAAAAAAAAAAAAAAAAAAAAAAAAAAAAAAAAAAAAAAAAAAAAAAAAAAAAAAAAAAAAAAAAAAAAAAAATAAAAAAAAAAAAAAAAAAAAAAAAAAAAAAATACAATGCTATGATAAGAGAAGAACAGACAGATGATGTCATTAAAATTAGAAACCACACTTTTGAAAAAGTAAATCAATTCAAATACCTAGGATCTTTATTAAATGAAAGAAACAAATAACTACCAGAAATAAAGAAAGAATATCAGCCTGAAACAGAGCATTCTTCAATAGTCAGAAAATACTCAAAAGTAAAAACATTACAAGAGAAACAAAGAAAACATTTATAAAAATGTAATCAGACCAGTTGTAAGATACGCAAGGGAAACTTGGACCCTAACAAAAACGGCAGAAAACCTAATGAACGCATGGGAGAGAAGCGTTCTCAGGAAAATATATGGATTAACAAAGGATGAATATGGATGGATAATACAAACTAACCAGGAATTGTGCAGTCTCTATCAGGATCCACGATAATAGAAATAACGAAGGGCGGGCTACGCTGGGCAGGACACTTAGACTTAGAGAGAAAATGTCATATGGCAGATGAGTGAAGAGGGTGCATCACCAAAACCCCAGAGGAAAACGGCTCAAATGCAGACCTAGGCTTAGATGAATGGATGTGGAAAAAGACCAACAACAACGATGCAAGGTGCCTCAGATATTGTAGGCGTTTAAAGATGTGATGATATGTTCTTAATTATCATCTTTCAATGAAAGTCGAATGACCGGCTTGTGTTATGCAATCAAAAATATTTGTATAGTACTAAAATTATTAATATGGCATTTATTTTATTTACATTATTTTTGGGGGATAGCTACTTAATTAATAAAATAATGTTCAACACACAACAAAATAAATAAAAAGGGTTCCATCACTAAAAAATACCGCAAACATTTTTTTTTTTATATGCTAAATGCAATTGGGAAAAAAAAAAACTTACTTATTATTAATTAGACTAAATTTTTCCAAATTTTACCAGAGTCAAAAAAAATAAATAATAAAAAAAAAAAAAAAAAAAAAAACATAATAATTAAAAAGTTCTAAAAAACAATTGGGAAAAAAAAAAACTTACTTATAATTAATTAGACTAAATTTTTCCAAATTTTACCAGAGTCAAAAAAAATAAATAATAAAAAAAAAAAAAAATAAAACAGCCTGTTAATTAGAAAGTTCTGAAAACTGGTAGTCTAATTTTTATAAATCGTATATGAACGGCATAACTATTTTAAGAAGCCATGAGTTGGCTACAAAGACAGAATACATGGTGGCCCAATAAAAGTGAGAACATTTCGTAGCGTAATATTTTATGAGATGTTCTCACTTTTTTTGGCCCACTGTATATTTCAAAATACTCTAACTTTTTTCAAATAAATTACAAATTGCCTCTTAGATATACAGGGTGGGTCAATAAAAGTGAGAACATCTCGTAGCGTAATATTTTACGAGATGTTCTCTTTTTTATTGGCCCACCCTGTACTTTAAAACACTTTTTTAAAACCAAATCCACATAATTTATTTTACATTGAACAAATTATGAATTTAAAACTGCATGTTCTCTAACCAAATGATCCTTCTCAGGTAAAAACAATAAGAACGTTTTCGATTTAACATCAATTCATCATTACTTATTATTATTTTGGTAAATGGTATATATATAATATTATTATTTATTTTAAAAAAATAACAACATGCAAATGCAATATAGAATAGAAGTATTAAAAAGTTAGGCCAATCGCTTCGCATGTCAGCTTACAATAGCAAACGCTGGGTCGGTCAGCTGAGGTATATAAACAATGGAGACTGAAATATAGTTGGTGGGGTGTTGTTGGGAATGGAGAGAGCGATTGAGAGACAAAGAATGAAATCAGAAATCACAGTCGCGTAGTCTGCTATATTTTACACTGCTGTGTGAACACTGAACACATTTGCTCCCCTGCTCCAGCACTAAACAGAAACCCCCCCCCCCCTCTAGATAGCGACAAGGCCATGACAGGCAGTTCTGGATCATAACAGCAAGAACACAGTTAAGGGGGTTGTTGGGAAGGGAGAGAGCGATTTAGAAACAAAGAATGAAATCAGAAATCACAGTCGCGTAGTCTGCTATATTTTACCCTGCTGTGTGAACACTGAACACATTTGCTCCCCTGCTCCAGCACTAAACAGAAACCCCCCCCCCCCTCTAGATAGCGACAAGGCCATGACAGGCAGTTCTGGATCATAACAGCAAGAACACAGTTATAGGAACTGCTCATTCCTGCCAAAGGCAACCAAGGACTGGAACAAGCTTCCAAAAGGAACAAGTGAGGCGACAACACTTGACACATTTTTTCGTATATTGCCTCGGGCCTTCCAAACCCCAGTTCATGATACCCTCGCTGGGTAGCCCTTGCAAACAGTGAAATATCCTCTTCAATATCAGGCACAGAAACATTGCAAATCCTTCTACATATATAGGGACCAGAATGATCAATACATTGATCATTGGCCATTAATAATAATATATAGAAGAATAAGAAAATAAAAACGACCTGGACCCAAATGTTTGCAAGAATTTTCGTTCGGTCTCGAGCCTGGCCTTTGTATCTAAAATTCTTGAGAGAGTGTTCTCACAGCAGCTTGTGCAGCATCTTAACACTAATGCCTTTTTAACCAAATAATTTTCACTCTGCATATTGACCTGGACACAGTTGTAAGACGGCATTACTCCGTGTCATGAATTATGTTCTTTGTATCGCGTATAAAGAAATATGACACATCACCACAGTTCTTATAGATCTCCACTGGATTCTCGTGAGTGAGCTCATTGACTATAAATTCTGTCCCTGGTGTACAGTTCTATAGAAGGCTCTGGACCTGAATATCTTAAAAAAATTGATTTCTTAACATGTATCCTTACAAAACCTGAACTTTTCAACACAGTCCTATGAGGGTTCCCAGTTTTGATGGACACAGAAAAAAGTCATACGGCATACGGAGTGCGCTTTTTTGAAGCTATTGCACCTAAATTATGGAACAGTTTGCCTAAATATTTAAGGGAACTTAAATATAATAGAAAGTCATTTAAGAAAAATTTAAAGGCTTTTTCTTAAAATAGATTATAGGACTTTAGAGCGCTGTGAGCATAAGAAAAATAGCATGGACACAAGAGCTATAAAATTATTCAATAATCATCATATATGAATATTCTAATGACTTACACAATTTTACAGTTCAGATTTATTTCACCAACAATTTTTAGAAAAACAAAAGAAAATATCACGCACCAAACCCACTTGAGATTTATTTTTTTTAGCGCAGGTATCGGGAATTTTATTTTATTTGCGCGTTCAAAAACAAGAAAATTGATTTTTGGTGGTTTGGATGGGGCTGAAATTTGAAAGAATGTTTTGTCATCTTTAACGAGTCTAAGTGCCAAGTTTCAGCTCAATAGGTTGACGGGAAGTGGGTAAAAAAAATTATGTGATCTCTAAAGTTTTTTTTTTTTTTTTACTGTACTCTGTTCCTTGTCGTATTTTCATTTGTCCTGTATGCTGAAGAAGGCTCTAATAAGCCGAAACGTTCACATCTTATGTCCTGTCTTTTGATTCAAGCTTCCACATACGACATGTTGCGACGCTAATATATATATTTTTTTTTAAAAAAAAGTATTAAAACAAATAAAAATAATTCATTCGAAACTTGCGGCTGCCTCAAAAGTTGCTCTCTCTCATGGTGCGCATGCGTACGTGTTGTAAACTTGCAGTGAGAAAGAAAATGGCGGTCTTCCTAAAGGAAAAATAGACATCAAGTCTAATGAATATTTTTAATGCTATGAATAAACAAATTACGTGTTGCTGAATAAGATCATCACTTTCCTCAGGTTTAGTAATTTTCAGATTGAGAAGTGATCTTTAGTGAACATCACATTTATTATTTATCTTTAATTAATTCGAAAATTGAATACTAAAAAATATTTTTAAACGAATTATGAACAGGCAGGCCCTACTACTTCCGAATAGGCATAGGCTGACAGAAAGTTTAAAATGCCACAGTCTCAGATAAGGCCAACCCTACACATATTATTTCTGAAGAATCAACGTTACTGATGATTACTTTAACTATAATTTCCGTTTTTCTGTATAGAGTCTTACTATATCCTAGCCCCATTGCCATGCCATGAATCATATACAACTAGAGCTGGTGCATAATAAATAATAATCTACTCTACTAGTAGTTACTCTACTGATGAATGATACAATTTAGTGGTATTTTACTTAATAATATTTATCACCTGCAATTGTTAAATACTATAGCTTGGTAAAGATTGGGTTAGTGGTTTAGATGGGAATTCCAACACTAACACATGACTTGGGGTGACCAACAGTTGGGATGCCAGGAGGATGTGTATAATTTAATATTATGATTATAACTTTCCTGTTCTTCACTGAGCATTACTTGCATCATAATATTCATAAATAAAATCTGGTGATTTATAAAGTTTATTTGAAATATATTAAAATTAAATTTTCTGTTCTTATTAAAACTCAACTTACAAAGTTTTAAACAAAGGCAGTGTCTACACGTCCGGCGCGCCGGATGTCTATCTCCCGCACTATTTGTCCGGCGACCAAGTCACATGACCGCCGTAACAAAGTGGCGAGAGATATTCTGTCGGTCAGCCTTGTCACGTGACTGCGAATAATTCAAAACTATTATTAATTTTAAAATCTATTTCTCTACCAAGTAATGTACTGAGTATCTTGAATGCAAATAATAGAAAAAAACTTAAGTGAAAGTGGCTTGTAAACATTTTTGTGCACCTGTAATCCATAAAATAAATTCAGTGCCAGTGTGGAGTTGGCAACCAAAGAAGTAAAAGATTTCATTTTAAATTGTTACAAAATATTTAAAAACTTCTCATGAAACTACTGTTGCTGATGAACATGATAATATTAATATAGTATAAAATATTTTACATTAAAATGGGAGAAAAAAAAACAAATCTTATCCCCGGTATTGATCCTCAAATCATAATATCGTCAAGCGACCACTCTACCACTAAACCACACAAGATCTACGAAACTGTACTTCATTCGGAATTATAAAAACTACTAGCCGTCCGTCGGTCACGTGACATACCGCGGACGTATATCTTGCGCACTATTTGTCCGGCGCGCCGGACGTGTAGACACTTCGTTAAACAAATAAAGAAGAAACCCATATTAGCATATTCCTAAGAGGGGGCCATCCATAAATGACGCTTTTAATGTGACATCACATAGCTTACCCCTGGGCGCCCGGAGGGGGGGGGGGCGGCACTGCCCCCCCCCCCCCCTGGATTGATTGGATAAAAATTTTTTTAGACAAAAAATTTATTAAAGTTTAATAAAGTAAAGAGAAAATAAAGAGAAAGTAACTAAGCTGATGTCCTGTCCGTTCATTCACCATACAAATACGCTACAGTAAATTAAAACTACATTAAAACATTACAAAAAAATGTTCCCCCCACACCCCCACCCCCCTAGGAAGTTTTCTGTGGGCGCCCATGGCTTAACTCCCCCTCTTCAAAATGTGACATCATTTACGGATGACCCCTAAGCCAAAGAGAAAAAGACGTTGGCATTGCTAGAAGTAATTCATTTTGATTGGTTGAAAAAGAAGTACCTTTTCATTGTTCATTTCAACATAATTTTCTGGGCAAGACGAAAAAAAAATTGTTTAAAAAAATTCATAGCCAAATATGAAAATCTTTTGAATACGGGACTATAGTCAGAAGTTGACCTGGGGAACCTCCATGATCTAGTTACTGTGGAAAGCATCCTCTGCACTACCAGACTGCTTACACAATACCAGCCAAATAGCGATAGTTAAGAAGTTAAAGAAGGACTACATTAGCCTACAATAATTTAGAAGCATTTAAGGTATTAAAAGAAGACTAAATAAAATACCTTGACAAGAAAATTGTTTTAGGCATCATTTTAAGAGAAAAATGAAATAAAAATTATTAGCAGATTATTTTAAAATAAATGTAAATTAATGCATTTAAATTTGGGAGTGGGCACATTTATTTAAAGTGATTTAAAAAGTAGAGTGTTAACAACTCATGATTTTCACAATATATTTTCTCAGATATACCATGAGTGAAGATGATACCCCACCCCCTCGTTTTGCAGGCCGCACTTACAGTCGCTCTAAACCTAGCAGAGCAATAGATGAGACATCAGATGGTAAAACAGTGCCTTTGAAAGCTGCTGTTTCTATGTCAAAGTGGGGGAAAGCCAATTATGTTCCTTTTAGGGAAAGTGCAGATGGTGCGTCTGATGTCAAGAGAATTAAGATGGAGTGTAAACCTGAGGATCCTTTTAGCTTTGATACTGAAGATAAAAGAAAGCTAAGCCCTGTCAAAAAACAAGCGGCACCACAGCAGCCAGAACCCAGACAGTCTACTAAACTTCCAGCTTCTAGAATTCTTGTTAAGGGGGAAGGATCTGAAGAATACTTTCCAGAAAAGATAAACGAAGTTTCTAAATCTCCTGCATTCCGCACTTACACTAGAGCCACCACTAAAAAGCCTATCATTATGGAGCAGTTTATAGAAGTTGGCAAAGTGAGTTTATCAAGTGAGTCATTGAACTACCATGATAGTAAATTGAGTTCATCTCAAGACTCTTTTACAGAGGCTAAAGAAGACTCTGCAGAAGATGATGAGATTTTCCCTGTTCAGTTTAAAAGAGAACCCCTTAAGACTTACTCAGGAGAAGTTGTTACACCAGTTGACAAACCAGATTCACCTCCACCAAGGAAATCAGGCTATAAGAAAAAGGGTGGACCGAGAGGCCGCAAGCCCCTGACTGTGTCTGACCCTGATTTAATTGAAGAATACAAAAGAAATTACGCAGCTCAACAGCTCAAAAGTAAACCGGATACAGCAACAGGCGGTCTAAACAACAGTATGGTGGTGTCTAAAGAAGAAATGGCCAATGAAGACCAGGGCACCACTGTTGTTGTTGTTTGTAAGCCAAAGGGACTAGTTGAAAAAACTGATGTTCATACAAAGTATTTTGCAAAACCTGTAAAATCTAAAGGTGGTTTAGTTCAAGTGTCATCTGATGCATCATCTCAAGATACGGTTGGGGAAAATGGTAATACTGATTCTACCACATCCACCCCCGTGAAAGTTGAAAGTGTCCCAACTCACATCAGTAGTCGTCATAAAAATGTTTCTTATGTGGCAGCTAATTCTGAAGGATTACCCTCACAAGGCAGCAATGCCAGCAATCAATCATCCCCTTCCACAGTGTCACCTGTCCGACGTGTTGCTCAGGGCAGAGGCTCAAATTTGGAGTCTTCTCCACTTGTGCCAACTCCAGGATCAACTGACAGCAGCTCTCAGGGCGATGGTTCACTAGGTCGTGGCAAACGTTATAGAATATTTAAATCTCGTGCTCCTCAGGTGGAAGAAGAACTTAAGCCACCAATTTATGGAGATGAATTAATGGAGGATGAAGAATCACCTTTGCCATGCAGTGAACAGGCAGTAGACACGTCTGTTGGAGCACAATCACTTATTAGTCAAGATGACAAAATAGTATATGTTGAGATAGATGTAGCAATGGAAGAGTCTTCGTCATTAACCCAGCAATCTTCAAATAACACTGGATCTGCAGAACCACCTAGCACTGTTGAAACAGATAGTGATCCTTCCATTGTTAAACAGAATGACCCATCTGCAGCAAGGGAATTACTAGCTGCTCGTCTGAGAAATATGGAAAAGGGCAATGATTCAGACTCCACAGGAGAGCCAGACAATATGTCAGAGTGCTCAGAGAATCTTCAGTCTCAGGAGTCACCTTTCAATAACCAGAACACTCACGAAGAAGTCAGCCAGAAGGAAGTTTCAAGTGCCCCTAGGAAGTTTTTTAAATCAAAGAAATCATTGTCGGGCTCATCAGAACTTCAGAGGAAAATATTTGGAGGTAGTCCACAAAAAGGGGTAAGCATATGAGTTTCTTAACTGAATTTCTCATTGAATTTAGCATGCAATTAAAACACACATGACAATTTAGATACATCATATGAACTACATGAGTTGAAGTAAAATGGGTAGCGCAACTATTATTTAGAACAGTAATTGATATGTCAGTGTAAAAAAATTCTTAATATTTTTTTTATTACAGTCACCGGCAAAGGCCACATACAATGCACGGTCCTGGTATACTGAACATGATGCAGATGATATAAAAGAGGTGTGTAAATGTTTATTTACTTCCTATATATTCAGAAAATATTTTTTATTAAATCTTAAATTTAAATATTGATTTAGATATATTATGAGTTAATGTTTCAGTCATAAGACTACTTTTTAATATTTTTAATAGAAAGCTTACAATATTTTTTTGTATTTAAAAAAAAAAAAATATTTTATGAAATTGTGAAACATTTATATTTTGAAAATATTTTTGCCTTCAGGAATTATCCCAAAAAGGCACCATTAAAAAAAATGAAAAGGATGAAGATATTGTTATTATAAAAGATTCAAGCAAAGGGCCTCAATTGAAACGTGAAGTACACTGGCCTGAAAGACAGTATGATGAGGCTTACACATCGCTAAGAGTGAGCAAAACTCATAAAGAGGTATTGACTGTTTATTTATTTAAACTGTTAAGCTAATTTTGTATTCATATTGCAATTGATTTTTAAACCTTTTCATTTAGGTAGGTTCACACTGCAGATTTGTTGATGTTTACGATCTCCAGTTTGACAGGGATATATCTCGTAGTTGTTTACTCTAAACAAGCAGAACTTAAGTTTATATTGATCAATATGTGCTAGCACAGTGATCAGCAGCCTGTTGCTGTATGTGGCTCTTTATGTGAATGAATTCACCTTTTTTCCCTTTAGCTTTGATTTTACCAATGATCACTCATGCAATGCAGAGGAAAATTAAAACTTACAAAAACAAAAAAACTTAAAAATTAATACCTTTTTTTTAATAGTAAGAAGACATTGTTCCTCTTAAATCATTTCTTGTCTTGCCCACTCCAATAAATTCAAACTTGAAATTTATTTCACAAATTTTATTTTTCGAACTGAAATTTATTAATATGGATTCTATCCAATATTACTAATAATTAACATTTTTAAACAAGTCAACTGATATTAAACTCATTTTTTTCTTTTATGACCAATTTATAATCTACCGGCTGCTATACTACTAGCCTGTCAGCTGATAACAATGCATGTACATAAAATAAAGGTTTTGGGATTGTGTTTGTATATTGCCAGCAGAAAATATACAGGAACACTTACCAAACCCGTGATAATGAAATCTGCCCACCCTATTTTTGTTATAACAAGTAAATGGTCTCACTGGTAATAATTTTCGTTTTTTATTTATAAATGGCTTTGGCTTACATTTTTTACTTCAGCTTTACACTGTGGTACACAATGTTAAGCAGACCCATGAAGTACAGGAACTTGGAGAAACTCAGGACTTCATGGATGAAGTTGACTACCTATTGGATAGTTTACAGGACACCAAGTCTAAATCCATTCGTTGCCTTAGGTGAGTCATTGAATCATCTTTAGAGCTTTTTGTTTACAAAGTTGATGGACAACCACTTAACAAATGCTGTTAACTCCCTTGTCACTACACATTTTTTTTTCATTTCAAAGTGTGATACCATTTCAATTGAGGTTATGTCTCTGAATTACATGAAATTTGTATTTATGTTCCACAATAGCATGAATTTTACCACCAATTTTTTTGTCTAAAAATTTTTTTCTCCCTTTCAACAAATTTTATGAAAAGTATTTAGCCAATTACTGCATTTTCTGCCAGTAATTGTTTTTGGTTACTTTTAAATTTATATGTAATATTTTCAGTTCTGAAAATTCTGTGTCCAAATATACCAAAGAATTTTCCTTTTCCTATGGTGTACAGGATAGTATTGTGCTATTAAATATGACATTCTTGGCAAATATGAAAAGTGTAGGTGCCTTAAATTCTGCACCATTGAGAATGTTTAATAGGCAAAGATGGGATCAAAGTAAATTTTTACTATTCATATTTTTTCATGTAAATTGCAAATAATTTGTCCTGTCCTAATTGATTGGTAACTACAACTTTTTAAAATACTTTATTTGTAGTTGTTTAAAGCTTGCTGGAAAGTGTATCTCACCTGCTTTTCGAATGCATATGCGAGCTCATGGTACAGTTGCAAAAATATTCAGTTTGCTTCATGATGCATGTACAGATCCTGTAAGTAGGCATTGACTTTAAAGGATACCAGATTAGTTTAAAATGAAAGATATTTTAAATGTATTAAATTAGTTATTTCTTGAGAAAATTGAAATTGTGACTTAATTTTCCTGTTTATGTATGTGATATTCTTTCTTATTTACTTATTTTTTTAATTAAAAAATTATAGTGTTTAGCTCTGAGCACATCAGCCATGATGTTCATGCTCAGCCGTGATCGTCTGAATATGGATTTGGACCAACACAGTCTTAACCTCATGTTGAAACTGAATGAGGTTGACACTGCTGATGCTGAAAAGGCAACTGCTGCAAGTTTACGAGATTTAGAAAAAACTAAACAAAGAGTTCAAGAGTTACTGGCTCAGCTGCAACAAGAAACACATGCCAGAGAAATTGATTTAGGATTTGTTTCGGTAAATTTAATGTCTCTCCTTTTTTTTTTATTTAGCTGTTTGTGAGATTGCAATGTTAGATGCAATTAGAATACATAATGAAGTCATAGTCAATAATTGGAAAAAATTTTAAAAAAATAATTTATGGAAATAATAAAAGAGCTGTCAAATTTTAATTAATTCTATAAATTATTTTGTCAAATGTGTATTTTAAAAACACTGAATTTTATGCCTCATATTCTTAGCCAATTTCTAAAATTTTGACTCTGAATGTTCAATTAATATATAACCTCTCAGTAGTAATTGAAGCCAATAAAATCTATACTTGTGAAAAGGTGAGATTATAAAACAGAATTTAAGTTCTCTCCCATTGGAAAGGGTTTTATTACCTTAAGGTACCAGGTAAATTATATTACTTTATCTGAATTTTTTTTAATGAACAAGTTTGTAGATCAAATTATCCCACTCTGGGTCTCTGTATGTAAAGTTTGTATCTAGGTTGTACCTGGATACTGAAAGTGGGGTTGGGGGCAGGCATTGTGCATATTGTTTTTTAAAAGACAGGTGATATATAATCTTCTACTGTATAAGTTATATTTTATTTTTATGGTTGTTTAAAAGTATTTCTCTTAGAGGGATCTTATATAGTAGATCAGATCTTCTGCTGAGTTTAAAGTTCTGTTAAAATTTGCAGTCTCCTTTTAACATGGAGCTTGTGTTGTTCATATATATTTCTTGATTAGTCTTGTGTCATTTCTTATTTCTGAAAGTTATCTCTTTTTCTATGTTAATTTTACATAAATATGTATAAATTATAGACTGGTAACCTGGCTATGGAATCTTTACTAAGCTTGACCTCAAGACGGGCTGGGGAGTGGTTTAAAGAAGAGCTACGAATAATGGGTGGCTTGGATCACATTGTGGATTCTGGTTAGTTCATTTTGTTTAATCCCAATTATTAAAATTATTTTTTTTAAAATCCTTTATTGATTTCACATTTCAAGTTAGAATATGACTTAAAGAGATTTTTTTTTATTGTTGCTACATGTCTTTTTAACTTGTATCTTTCATCTTATGCTTAGTGACAGCCTGTGAAAGAAATCTACCTGAAGATTTAACACAAGATATTCAGAATGCTCTTCCTGTTTTGAGGAAGCTTGACAGATGTTTAAGAGTTTTGGAGAATGTAAGTATTGATGTAGAAAGGGATCAATATATATAGAGGGAATTAATTATTAATAGTGCATGTGCAATAGATTCCAAAGCTTCTGTGTTATTTAGAAATTTGTT
Organism: Lymnaea stagnalis; assembly: GCA_964033795.1. NCBI lineage: Eukaryota > Metazoa > Mollusca > Gastropoda > Lymnaeidae > Lymnaea > Lymnaea stagnalis. The sequence continues at coordinate 805,288 of CAXITT010000207.1, forward strand.
CCTCTTAATGAACTCTTGTTGAAACTTTGTCAAAAACTATGTTGAAGTGAAAAAGCAAAATTGATGAGTTACAGATTTTCAATATATCTACATTGATGATAAAAATAACAAACTATCTAAAATATCTGTATTTTGGAAAATGGCATACATTTATCAAGCAAAAAAGTTTTAGTAGATGTAATTTCCTAAATATATTTCCTGACATATCAGACTTTTTTTCTGTTAATTTTCTTAATCGCAAAAGTTTAGCTTTCAAATAAAATTGAGAAAAATATATTCTTTACTTTCAGATAAGTTCCATGAATGCTGATAATCAATTCTATCTGATATCATATAAAAATGCCTCTTTGCTCCAGTCATGCACCAGGTATGTAATGCTATGTAATATAGACAATAATAAAAGTCTGGATGGCAAGATATTTTCACATTAAAGAATTCTGCTTAATTGGGCCAGTTTTATGTGACAAATAGCACAAAGAATGTCCTATGATTTATTTGTAAACATTTCAGTGGGGAGTAGATTGAGATTTATTGTTTGGCTACACTTGTAGCCTAATCTAATCTTTAAAAAAAAACTGCTTTGTTCACTAAGAGGACAACATGTTTAATTACATTATGCAATATATTGTGTCAAATTCTTCTACTTCTAGTGATTAAACTAAATTAGGAAAGGAAGGTTGTTTCAGTTTTAAAAATTCCCCCACTTTTCTCAAGATTGCCTAATAAAAAAAGCTTTTGAAGTTTCTTATTTAAAACGAAAACTCTATTAGCTCCTTGATAAATAATTTAGTAAGATTTAATTTCTAGCAGAGTGATATCACGTTTTTTTTAGGACCCTACGCCTCTGTCAGCAATGTATGCCTACATATGCAATGCATGAAAGCCCAGATGAGGACAAGACTTTAAGAGACACACCTGGCTACACAGTCTTAACCTGTATGCTTGCTGTGCTTAGAGTTTTGCTTAATGTAACACATGAACACAGTAAGTATAATAATAAAATCCTGGTTTCAGCATTTATTCTACTTAATGGAAAGGAAATATATCTGGACCATACTTAACCCATGAACTGTGGTCGGCCGAAAAAATGGCAGACTTTCTCGTTTTGAGCAAAATTTTTTAACGGGGTGGGCAATATGGTCATCTTTATCCCCATCCATTTAACTTTCTAAAAATATATACTTATTGGAGGTCTTGTATCAATATTTCTATGTCATTTAATGCAATTTCAAATGGCTCTCAAAACGCTCTGAAAAGCTCCACACCACGGAATGATGCATGCCACAGTTCATGGGTTAAGAAAATGTAGAAAGATGTTTGATGTCTCTGGAAAAAAAAAGAAAGAAACATGTTGTACTGATTTATTTTTCCAGAACTTGGTGATCTTGATTCTGCTGCAGAAACGTCTCTGATAGAAACGATATTGAAATGTTTGACAACAACACAGTGGTGTATTCCTGTAGAGCAAAGGTTTGATATGGCAGTATTGGTACGTATTTTATCCAGCAATTTGTGCTTTAAGGATATCTAAGCCTGTATCCTAAATGCTGGACCATAAAAGCATAACTTATTTTAAGAATTGGGGAAACATTAATCTAGACCAAGAATTTTAGCTTTGTGTAATAATTCCTTTAACATCCAATAAAAGCAATTAATAATAATAATAATAATTAGTGGTCTTTAAAGCGCGGTACCCCAGCCTAGGGCTGGGCTCACCATGCTGTACATAAAAATATTATCAAAAGAGACATAATCATGACATTATTTTCAAATTAATCAGTTTAAGTTTGATAGTTAATTCTTTTATAGCTTTAGCAAATGTGTTCCAATAGTTACAAATTACACAAAAGAGCTGTAAAAAGAGCATACTGATTTTAACATTTTTTTTCTGTAGTGTCTCGGTCTGCTAATAAATCTTGTTGAGAACCGTCACACAAACCGTAAGATAATGATGGAAATGGAAACTCAGGTCAAGTACACAGAGAGAGCTCAGGCCAAAACAATGAGTGCCATCAAGGCAGTAGTGGAGGTAAAAAATTCAGATTGTTACTTGTAAAAACTTGTACGACATTCGCCGAGTCACTTGTATCAGTTATAAATATTTAACTAACAATGTTTATATATTAAAAGTACTTCCAATAATTTTCTCTTTTCAAGTTGTTTGTTCAAAGAGAGCAGGCTGCACGTGAAATGGAAGAAGACAATGAGACCTCAACTGATACATCAAGTTCAGAATCTCCCAACAAAAGTGGTGAATGGAAGGAGTCAGATTCTGGAATAGAGTGGATAACCAACAGTCTGAAGAAAGCAAAGGAAGAGGAGGAGAAAATGAAGAAGTCGACAGTAGCAGCTAAAGAGGGTGATGAAGCTAACCAGAGTATACTGGAAGATGATGAGGAGACATTCACTAAAGGTACAAAATATGTTTGTCTTCTGTTCCTTTATTCCGGTTCTTCACAAAGCAGATGATACATCGAACTTATTGGTAGTTAAATCTTAATGTCCTATTTTTAAGTTGCTTAAAATATCTAAAATAAAAATAACAAAAATGCAAGTCTCTTAAGATTAATTTGAAAAAAAAATGAATTTCTCTTATTTTTTACTTTAAAATTTAGCACTACATAAAGCTGGCAAGCATATGGAGAACAGCATTGTGGCTTCTTATGCTGGACTTTTACTGGGTACTACCATAATTGATGATAAGGTAAATATCCTACAATTTTCTCTTATTAAAGCCCATTTTTGAATTATTTATTATCAAGCAGCTTTTAGATGATGCTGCTTTTAAGAATAATATTTGAGAAGTAAACTGTAATTTATGATTTATTCTTGGTTTAGAAGATGCTTGGAGAATCACTGTAGGCTAAACAAAAACATATAATTAAGCATTTTTGCTATTCCTGGATTGTAGGAATATTTAAAACCTTTGCTGGTTCAGGTGATGAACTATTTTATATTGTAAGTAATCTTAAGCTTGCCATGTTTGATCATTTTTGAATGGGAGGGATAATAAGTGGGGGGAGACTGGGATCAGGTTGGGTGAAAGGAAATAAATTATGCAAGGTAGGGGAAAACTGAAAAAATAGGCAAAGAAAGAACAAACATGTCTGCAAGAAGACTTGGTCAGAAATCAGTACAAAAAAAGAGAAGCAAAGGAAGTAAAAATATAAAAATAAAAACGTTGCTTTAAATTTAATTCCAAGAAAACAGCAGGAGGAAGATAATTTTAAAAGGGAGGTAATTTAAATAAACTAGGAGATAAGTAGCCATGAAGATTTCAAATTACAGACTCATGATATATGTTGACAGAAAATTTACCAAGTCAGTATCAATTAAGAGATTTTTTTTTGCTTTAAAGATCAGTGTATGGCAGGCTCCTTCTGTACTTAGTTCTTTGTAGTATATGTAATCTATTTTGTTTTCAACTTCTGCGATCATTTGAACATATGTATTTAAGAGCTTTTAATCCATGCATTGTGTCATTGAAACTTCTATCTTTGTTGTAGGAGTATGCTGCTACTGTGAAAAAACTCATTCCAAATGAAGACTTTGGTCCTATGATAAAGATGTTAAAGAAATTCCTCAATTTCATGAGTCTTACTGTAAGTTTAGCCTATATTTTTGTATTTTTAATATCTACTTTAAAAAAATGCAGGTATTGGACTATTTAGATTTTATGAACTAGACTCACTGCACTTTATTTTGTAACCAACCAAAAAAAAAAACAACTAAAAGTGAATGCTAGAGACATTTTAAATCTTTTTACCACACTCCTAATATCAATACTGAAAAATATTTTTTTAATATACCTAATTCAAAAATCTTATAATAAATACCTGGATCGAATTCAATCCTCCAGGGGTAATAAGAGTTCATCTTCAGGTTACAAGGGGGTTAATGTTGAAAAAAATATAATTTTTAGTTTAAACAGCTTTATGATGCTCAATGCAGCTTGTAATCAAGTTACTGTGGACAACTATATAACATAATTATTGAATTGATGATCTAGTAGTTTTGTTAGTTATTTAATGGATTTAAATTTTAATCTATTTTCAGACTGCTTTTGGCAGCACTGATGTTAACGGTATCACGAAGGTTATTGATGTCTTGGAATCAGCGTGATAGTGATTTTTTCTTCTGTTTTCATCTTATTGTGCATGTCAATTGATTTTTCTTGTGAGGGAGAATCAAAGTTAGTTCTTGTGTTAATGTTTTACTGTCAGTTTCTCATAGTGCTATGATTTTGTTCTTAATCTTTGAATTAAGACACAGAACATTAAGATTTGTCCCTGACATAAGCAGATGAATAACTTGAGTGATGACATCTGAAAAATTTAAGTGATCACATCTCTAGTTTCTTGCTAAGTGCTGAAAATGTATCTGGCTGATAATATATACATTATCATTGTTACTATTATTCCAATATTATATCATGGTGTGGATATATGTGGGTACAGATTTATATTCACAAAGTAATATAAACTGGAAAGATCTCTGATTATCAGCAATGAACGAAAAAATGCTGAGAGTAATGTTAACCCTTTTTTTTTTGAGTAAAATTACTTTTATGTAAACCATTGGAAGAACTCAATGACTCTTGAGAGCAATATGAACTTATCTGTTTTTATAAGACGACTTTTTTTTTGGTTTTAAGGACAAAGGCTGAATATATGGACAGATTTTTATGTAACATACACAAGAAAAGTGCCCATATAAAACCAAATCGAGATCCCATTATGATTGATTGAAGATAAATAAAAAATAAATTGAACAAAAGGAATTTATATACTTTTTGATTTGCGGTATAATTTTAATGATTTCTTTTTGGCCTTATATGAATAGTTGTTTGTGGATGTGGAAGTTTAGTTAAAATGATAATACTACAGATGAATTAAGTCTAGATATACATCTCGATATAAACAATTATCCAATATTATAAATGAATATATACACATCCTCATTTTCACATATCGTTAATAATTCTTTATCATTTTGCATGTCTTAAAAGAAATTCTGGTTTCTAGGCACTGGCAAACATTTTTGTTTGTTATTTCCAGAATAAATATTTAAAAAAATAGGTTTTCAATATATTCCTTCAGAATGCGTAGAATAATGTATTTTTAAAAATGTTATTTAATTTTTGAAGTTGACTCAGAATCCTTTGAAAAACTTTTAGTGACTTCACTGACCAGAAAAGACATCGGCCACCTCTTTTTTTTTTTTTTTTTTTTTTTTTTTTGGTACCCTTAGAAAAATCAACAAAGTTTGTAGCTGATTTTTTTTTTTTTTTTTTATAAAAAAAAAAATATAAAATTTTTTTTTTTTTTTTTTTTTTTTTTTTCTTTTGGTACACTTAGAAGAATCAACAAAGTTTGTAGCTGATCGATCCCCAACTAACTTAGAGATAGCCAATATCTTATGTTGGGAGCCTGATTAACCTGTAAGCTATTTGGGTCATTTAATTTTTTGAAAAAAATATCCATGTTATTATGTAGAGATTGATTATACTGGGAATCATTGATTGTTACTTAAGTGATCCCCTATAAGAGATTTTCAAAAATTTTAGTAATCGTTTCCTCACATTTTAAAATAATTTTTGTATTCATACAATACAAATATTTGTTGAAAATTACTATCTTTAATTTTTATTTCTTTGAAGTCCTTTCCTTTTAAATGACTTCATTTAATATACATTGGTCTGTAAGTATGTGCATTTATAATAGTGACACTGCTACCATGTTGGACAACCACCCCACTCAACCAGGGGGTTGTCAAATTCATAGATACCTTGAGTTTAAAAATAAACATTTCCTAACTAATATATCAAATCTACTTTTTATCTTGTATTGAAAAGTGTTGTTTTTTAGTTGAAAGCATAGAGACAACTTCCAGTTTAATCTATTTCTTCTTCTGTCCACTTTAACTGGGGAGGCATTACAAGAGGTACAGTTGGCCATTTGCCACACACTGTGTGGCCTGCTGGAGGTTCATGTTGTAGACTTTTAAAGTATCCTCAACTCAGTCGATCCACCGACGATGTGGTCTTGCAACTGGAATGCCTGCTTTTGTAAGTTTGCAATGCAGGTTGGTAGGCAGACATTTCGACCAGGTGGCCAAATCAATTTATTTGCTGTTGGGCCATATACTGGCTGTTTGTAATGGTACCAACCATTTCCTGATTCTAGGTTTGGTCACTTCTAATTTTACCAGCTGCTCACCTCATCTCATCTCGCAGATAAAAAAATTTCTCTAGAGCATTTTATTCAAAGTCCTGTTAAGTAAGGATTGGAATAAATAAAAAGTTTGCCTGGGTTTGGTCTCCGACTTTATATTTTGGTCACTTGGTAGCGCAGCTATTTCGTAGATAAATGTAACTGCCCTCTACACTATTGTCTCTATCCATTTTTCCGTCCCGGCCCAAATGCTGTCCTGTTTATTTAGTGATAGCAATTAAGGACATGCAGTGCTGGGTTCCTATATCTATTATAATGATTAGAATACATGAGTATTTATGAGCTATTCATACGTTTCTGTTGTGAGAAGCTTGTTTTCTAGAAATGTCCTAACAAGTCTTGGTTACCTCAAGATAACCCTAACCAGCTTTTCTTTGATTCTTAACACCCTGTTACTAGCTACGATTCAGGTTAGTAAAAAAATACCTAAAATTAGAAAACTGATCTAAATTGCTGCTACATGTTTTCTCAACTATTATCGCATGGGATAATCCTTTAGGGATCATGTAGACACAAAGATTTTTAAGTACCAACCATTTGTATTTATCATCTTAATATAATTAATATGCCATAACTTGTTCAATTCATCAAATTTTTACAGATTATTTGCTATTGGTAAATACTTAAAATTGTTCAGACTATGGGAGTCAATACCACTTAATTAATTCCTTGAAACTTATGAAAAAGTACAAAAGACTCTTGTACTAAGTGCTGGAAGCTCTATGAGGAGACAATATGGTGAATGATATGAAACGAAACCATATAATGCCAGTTTGCTAAATGCATAAGAAACCAAATTGTAGTTGTTAGGCAGAATTGAATACTTGAAGTCCTTAGACTTGGACCAAACTGAAATGTTATGTTCATTTCATCAAATTTATAAAAAAAATAAGTTTTTTTATTTTGTACTGTTAATTTTTTATCACTGTCCTTCATGATATTCCATCAATTTTGATCACTTTTATTGGTGCTTTCTTATTTTAATTATATCGCTTACAAATGAAGAATAGTAGAATCCTTTTTTAAAAAATTTTCTTGTGTTAAATACAGCGTTTGGCTTTAACATCATAATTTGTTTGAAAACAACAAAATAAGCATTTTTATTTTGCTATAGCTTACACTTATACTATATCATTTACATTAGTATATTTATTTCATTGATCTTGATTTTTGTGTGACTATTTTTGTCCTATAAATTTGTAACAATGATGAGACAATGTGTTCACTCCAATCATCGCACCATCAAAAGTTTGTAAAGGAAAGTGCTATGGCTTCACAGTTGAGAAGACATTACACTATCCCAGTTTTGACCACTCCATTTGATCTATATATAAATGTTTTTGTTTATTTTAGTTGTAAAGAGAAAATACAACACAAAATTATTGTTTGTTTTTCTACATTTTCTGGGATTATTGTGGAATTATCAAATTTTATCATGTTTATTATATCAATTTATGATCCCTGGAAATAATTTTTAAAAAAATCATGTTTATTATATCATTTATGATCCCTGGTTCTTTGAATAACGAATTACATACCTAATATTTTGATGGAGTTTTTGTTGTTGTTGTTACTGTGTTAATTGCTTGTTGCAGAATTCCACGGGATTGTTAACCAATGTAGTGTGAAGGAAGAAAACCGCCTCATTAAATTTAAAGAACTAGTTTTAAATTAAAAAAAAGATGATCATGGCCCTATTCAGGTGATGATGTTAATAAAACCAAGCGTTTACCCCAATCCCTGGGTGATGCTTGATCATGCTATGAATAACTTCATTAAGACAACCATATTATAAGATTAAACATTTTATCCACTGTACTGTAAGACTGTAAGGTTCAGTAAGAATTGTAAGCCGACTTTGAATTGAGAGGTTTCAGTCGACAAAATGTCATAAGTTTATTTAGTGAGACATTTCACAAAGCAGGTAATCGTCTGAATATTTTAATTAAAAAAAAAAAAAAATCAGTGTTGCCAATATTTTTAAAGGATTTAAAAAAAAAAATTAATTTCCATTTCTTTAAATAAAAAAATTAAACCTTGGTTATTTCCCTTGGCTTGGAGAAACGAAAGAAAAGTGGTTGAAAGCAATGTGTTTTCTTCCACCTGCAAACCTTAAATATTTTTTTTAACAAAAAAGTTTATTTGTATATATATATTAATTTTTGTTTGCATTTATATAACTGTACGTGATTTATCATATGTGTGATTGTAGCAACTGATTTTTTGGCAAAAACACATTTAGTTTTTCCTTCATTTTCCCCTGCAATAATACATTTTATTGTTTTTCCGTTTAACTGGTGGATTTCCACCAAACTGTTTTCTACGCTGTTGTGCAACTTAGTGATGTAAGAAATCACAGGATCATATTTACTTTATCTTCCTCTTTGAAAAACAGGAAAAACCGATTTCTGGGGTGGGGCTGAATATTTGAAAGAATGTGTTGTCATCTGCAACGAGTTTATGTGCCAAGTTTCATTTCGATAGGATGACGGCAAGTTGGTCAATTAGCCTTCCCAAGATTTTTGCCACAAAGAAACACACGAACAAAACCGAATTTAAAGTAAAGGATTGCAAAATATATTGGTGACCTCCCTTAGCGGAGATAAACAAAAAAAATAAATATTTCAAATTAGTATAAGTTATGTATATTTTTCTGAACAGACTAGAGAAATGTTAACTATAGTTATAATAAAGAGTAAGTTATTGAATTTAACCACAGAGCGAAAAAATGCTAATGCTATGATGATTATTAATTTGGTGCGGTTGTGTGTACGGTCAAGTTGTAAAATCATACAAGACGTAGCATCTTACCCTATAGATGTTGAGCGTAAAATGTTTGTGACATGATGGCATGGGATGCTTTATGTTTGTGACATGATGGTGTGGGATGGTTTATGTTTGTGACATGATGGCATGGGATGCTTTATGTTTGTGACATGATGGCGTGGGATGCTTTATGTTTGTGACATGATGGTGTGGGATGCTTTATGTTTGTGACAAGATGGCATGGGATGCTTTATGTTTGTGACATGATGGTATGGGATGCTTTATGTTTGTGACATGATGGTGTGGGATGGTTTATGTTTGTGACATGATGGTATGGGATGGTTTATGTTTGTGACAAGATGGTATGGGATGCTTTATGTTTGTGACATGATGGTATGGGATGCTTTATGTTTGTGACATGATGGTATGGGATGCTTTATGTTTGTGACATGATGGTGTGGGATGGTTTATGTTTGTGACATGATGGTGTGGGATGGTTTATGTTTGTGACATGATGGTATGGGATGCTTTATGTTTGTGACAAGATGGTGTTAGATGCTTTATGTTTGTGACATGATAGTATGGGATGCTTTATGTTTGTGACATGATGGCGTGGGATGCTTTATGTTTGTGACATGATTGTGTGGGACAGTGTAAGTTTGTGATCAGTGCTATCGGTTGTTGTTGTTTTCCCCCGCCTTAAAATCAATGGAGCGTGCAGCAGGCTTAGCGGTTACGTTTGGTTATGACTATATTTTGTACCAGGACCTTTATTACCCCCCCCCTTCCCCCCCCCTCTCTTCCCCCAACACACACACTCAAAACACGGCCAGCCATCTCCTTCGCCTTTGAAATATCCAAATGGTAGCTCATGTCATCATGAAACTAATCTTATTTTTACAACCAATAACGCCGTTTTTGACACTGTCCTTTATCAAGCCCCCCCCCCCCCCCCCGCACCTGCCCATGCACGTGAGAATCGTGTCGCCATTGCCACCAACCCCCCACCTGTGACCGTTATGTACAACAACCGTCTCGATGTCATTCGTGTATAATTGATGTTTAACGCGTCCTCCGCTAGAATGGCATGGCATTGTTTGCTGATAGTGTGATATATACTGAAATACGAAACTAGCCCAGTGAAGGGAAAATTACCACGGGGCCTCACATTTTAACGTAACCCTTGAATTTTTTTAAAATTTATTATTATTTTTTTTTTAAAGCTTAAGAGGTCGTTATTACGCCACGCTCCGGGGGAGGGGGAAAAAGAGGGGGGGGGGAACCTGCATTGTTTTCTGATAGTGTGACATAACTGCTGTAATGTCTATGCATTAAAAGTGCACTGAAAAAATACATTGATGGGCGGCAAAAACTCATTTTTGGCCTTGTTTTTATTGTCCTAACCTTTTTAAGACGTGAAGAAGTATAAGGTCAAAATTTGTGAGGCTTGAAGGGTTAACTCCAAGGACATTATTAGTGAAACTGAGACTGAATAGGCCGACGTCAAGCAGGAAGATCTTATTATATGTGACCAGGAAGATCATGTACATATATATATGTATATATATATATACATATATATATATGTATATATACATACATATATATATATACATATGTCTATATATTAGAGACAGACCGAAAGTGATTTTCTGATTTCAGCTGAAACCGAAACCAGGCCGAAAGTTAAAAAAATTACTTTCGGCCGAAACCGAAAATAAACTGAAACTGAACTTTTCAGTTTCGGCCGAAACCAAAATTAAACCGAAAGTTAACTTTTCAGTGTCGTCCGAAACTGAAGCCGAATCCGAACAATTTAAATATTTCAAAACTCGTTTTGGCACACGTTCCGCTCACCGCGAAAAATGATGGAGCAACTTTTGTGGCAATTTTTATTCCTCTTAAATGACTCTCATACAATTTATCCAATGACGTGAACATTCTCCCCTTCTTTGGCTTCAACCAAAATGTGCGCCGGCGATGAGGCAGTCTGCGAAATCGCGCGACAAAATCAAGGACAGCAATGAACGCCAGAAACTCCCATCTACAGCATTGGTGGTTACACAGAGTCAGAGTGGTTGGCCAGCCTTGTCATTCTTTCTTAAAGTATCACTAGATACAGCCCGCCAAACATTGGCGACAGCAATGCGTGAAGTTAGCATCTACTAAAGTTACTTGACAAAAACGTGAACTCAAGTTACGCACATTTAAGAAAGGGAATTTTTCTACCCCCCCCCCCCCCCCAATCCCTTATCATGATACGTCACTGCACACTTTTTATTTCATGCCCATGAACTATATAAATATAGCCGACCCGCCGCTTAGCATACGCCGCGAGCCTCTTGGGGTGTGCGCATGGCTGGCAAGAGAGGGTGGTGCAGGAGAGGGGGGGGTGCAGTAGCTCCACCTCAGTGCGCACGTCTCGAGACCAACGATCGGCAGGCAAGGGAAGGGAGGGGAGGGTTTTCCTGCGTCTTGCTTGCTCTGGCGTATCTATATATAGCCTGCGTGGTCGTCTTCTTGTTTGCGCTACTTCTGGCGAATTATATATATATAGATATTACAGTCGTTTCTTTCCTATCAACACCCAAATCAAAGGAAGAAAATTGGCCAACACAATTTTCTCCATATTTTCTACAACACGTTTGTATCATTTCCAGTTTAAAAAAAAAAATTTTTTTACAAATCATTTTATATTTTTTAAAATATAATATTTATTTATTTATTATTTTGTTAGAAAGACGAAGCAGTTGCTAAATTGTGAATCTAATCACTCCTCCTATCCATTATTTACAACTGTGGGAGAACAACTTACAATTCTTACATGACGTCACGCCAGATGACATCCGACACGCACGCACACAAAACCCTTGTCCCCGGCGTGTCGATGGGAGATAACTTAGAAACGAGGAATTGGTACCTTTATTATCACGTTTATCTCCCTTCCCCGACCTGTCAGCGCATTGCGGCGTATCCCATAAATCTTTGACACGGGATACCCCGAGCACGGCAGAGACGTGCCGGCTATCGATGGTATCTGGTGGCCCCCTCGGCTTTGATGTAATGATTCATGATGTCATTAGTAGGCCGGCTTTACCTGCACTACGCCTATATCAAAGCACGGCCTGTCTTTTAGCTTAATCTTCCCGTCAACCGGAGGCTTATTTAAAAAAAAAAAAAAAAAAA
>CAXITT010000207.1:818251-858170 GCA_964033795.1 Lymnaea stagnalis
GGGGGGGGGAGGACACACCGTGTTCCATTCATTGCATCGAATGAGCTGCAGTCATCTCGATTGGGTCATTTGTCTTGTTGGTAAATAGATGCTGTCAACATCAAAGCCTGGCTCAAGCCGGAGGCCGTCAAAGACGTTACAAAAAAAAGCCGTCCTTGGGATCATGGGAAGGTTCTCGGGTTTCAGATGATTTATGACACCTCCTTTTATTTTTTCTCCACAAAATTTTGTGAATAAACTTAAAAAACATTTTAAAAAAATGTAGTGATCAAACTGTTCAGACAGGTGTCAGTGAAACTGTTCAGACAGGTGTCAGTGAAACTGTTCAGACAGGTGTCAGTAAAACTGTTCAGACAGGTGTCAGTAAAACTGTTCAGACAGGTGTCAGTGAAACTGTTCAGACAGGTGTCAGTGAAACTGTTCAGACAGGTGTCAGTGAAACTGTTCAGACAGGTGTCAGTGAAACTGTTCAGACAGGTGTCAGTGAAACTGTTCAGACAGGACTCAGTGAAATTATTCAGACAGGTGTCAGACTAATTGTTCAGTTAGGAGTATCTCATTCACTGTGAATATCCATCTTATATCTTGTACATCCCCTTAAGTTATGTAGGGTATATCCATGAAATCACCTGGTAAATATCCACTTTTCAGAGTCATATTGGTCTCCACTACTAGCTCATCTTGGCATGATAATATATTTATCAAATGTAATGTCCTACATTTCATTAAACAACAATTTACAAATATTTCCTATTCCTCCCTACACCCACACACTGATTTCCCCACACCTCATATTCCCCCCCCCCTCCCCCCACATGTCAGGTGTTACACCACAGGTGTGACATTACGATTACTTTAGCCTACCCGTGATCTGACAAGCGATCCGAGAACTACATTCAGTCTCCTGATCCCCACTCCAGGTATTTGTAAGGTGAGGCCCTACTCCCCCCCCCCGCCCCCAAATCATTACCCACACCCACTTTTACCCACAACCTTAAGTTTAGACACGCCCCCTTTAAAAGTGTTCATTTTAATCCGTGACCAATGTCATAAACATAACGCTGCACGAATAAATTTGCATATATTTGCATATATTTGCATAATTCTTGCTGGGTCATTGTAATTCGATTTTTTAAAATGTATAAAGGGTTTTTTTAAAAAAAAAGAAGTAAATGTAACGTTTTATCTTAAATTGGCGCCATTACAATGTAGTTGTGGTACAAAGCTCTTAAAATGGCGCCATTACAATGTAGTCGTGGTACAAAGCTCTTAAAATGGCACCATTACAATGTAGTTGTGGTACAAAGCTCTTAAAATGACGCCATTACAATGTAGTTGTGGTACATAGCTATTAAAATGGCGCCATTACAATGTAGTTGTGGTACATAGCTCTTAAAATGGCGCCATTACAATTCAGTTGTGGTACAAAGCTCTTAAAATGGCGCCAATACAATGTAGTTGTGGTACAAAGCTCTTAAAATGGCGCCATTAAAATGTAGTCGTGGTACAAAGCTCTTAAAATGGCACCATTACAATGTAGTTGTGGTACAAAGCTCTTAAAATGACGCCATTACAATGTAGTTGTGGTACATAGCTATTAAAATGGCGCCATTACAATGTAGTTGTGGTACATAGCTCTTAAAATGGCGCCATTACAATTCAGTTGTGGTACAAAGCTCTTAAAATGGCGCCAATACAATGTAGTTGTGGTACAAAGCTCTTAAATGTAGTTGTGGTACATAGCTCTTAAAATGGCGCCAATGCAATGTAGTTGTGGTACATAGCTCTTAAAATGGCGCCATTACAATGTAGTTGTGGTACAAAGCTCTTAAAATGGCGCCAATACAATGTAGTTGTGGTACAAAGCTCTTAAAATGGCGCCAATACAATATAGTTGTGGTACATAGCTCTTAAAATGGCGCCATTGCAATGTAGTTGTGGTACATAGCTCTTAAAATGGCGCCAATACAATGTAGTTGTGGTACATAGCTCTTAAAATGGCGCCAATACAATGTAGTTGTGGTACATAGCTCTTAAAATGGCGCCAATACAATGTAGTTGTGGTACATAGCTCTTAAAATGGCGCCATTACAATGTAGTTGTGGTACATAGCTCTTAAAATGGCGCCAATACAATGTAGTTGTGGTACAAAGCTCTTAAAATGGCGTCAATACAATGTAGTTGTGGTACATAGCTCTTAAAATGGCGCCATTACAATGCAGTTGTGGTACATAGCTCTTAAAATGGCGCCAATACAATGTAGTTGTGGTACATAGCTCTTAAAATGGCGCCATTTCAATGTAGTTGTGGTACATAGCTCTTAAAATGGTGCCAATACAATTTAGTTGTGGTACATTGCTCTTAAAATGGCGCCAATACAATGTAGTTGTGGTACATAGCATAGGGGCGTAGGTCCACCGTCGTCAATAAGTCGTTTTGGCAACGGCCATCAATGGAGAACAATGTTCAGGTAAAAGGGAGCTGCATCCGCACCGGTAATAATTAAATACCATCTTTGGAGGATGGTCGAAGTAATAACTAGCAACACCCCTGGGCGTGCTGAATTGTATTTAGTTTCAACAGCGAGGTGAAGTGCTAAATCATATTGAGGTGCAAGCAGCAAGGCAAAGTGCTAAATTATACCGAGGTGCAAGCAGCGAGGCGAAGTGCTGAATTATATTGAGGTGCAAGCAGCGAGGTGAAGTGCTAAATTATATTGAGGTGCAAGCAGCGAGGCGAAGTGCTAAATTGTATTGAGGTGCCACAGCAAGGTGAAGTGCTAAGGTGTCGCATGGGGCAGTGCTTATTGATTTATTAAGCTGCACTGGCGTTTTAAATTGCTGTTTTGCTTTGTGCTTCTAAATTGTATCGCTTGGCTGGAGTTCACTGAAGTGCTGAAAGGCCTTGAAATGCTAAATGCCAAAAAATGATGTTCAGCGAGAGGCTAATCCTATAGATTGAAATAGTGAAACGAGGTATGTGGAAGCTTGAAAAAAGGTAACAGGACAAAAAACAAGGACGTTTCGGCATAAAGCCTTCATCAGCCAACAATAGAAATGAAAACATAGCTTGAAAGCAGTCCCTTCATTTATTTAATCCTATAGATGCAGCTTTAAGATTAAAAGATTATGATCACTGAAATGTAAAAAAACAAAAAACAAACTATATATATATATATATATATATATATATATATATATATATATATATTTTTATATATATATATATATATTGCTGTTGTTGTTGAAGATTGTGCGAAGTTCGCTTCGTTGGGCAGTCACGCTAAAAAATATCTTGAACATTGAATCCCTTTTCTGACACTGATTTGTGTTTTTTACAATCCCCAACCCACACGTTGAATAGACAAAATTAATATTTAAATCTACATTTTTTAAATAACAGCTTGGAAGATTCATCTGACTGCAGCACCCACCAACCTCTACGCCTCACTGAATCTAATCACGCGTCATGTTCATTCGACTTTAAACGCCGTCACTTTTTGCGTCGCCCTGTTGACATCTCTGTGAAATTTTTTGTCTAAATTTTTGTGTAAATTTGTGTCCTTAATTCTATTTAGGTCTTTGTCTAAAACTTACACATTTAAATTATTTCCAGAGAACAGCAGCACAACAATACGAGAGACATGGTCTGGCATTGACATTTGAACGAATGACATTTGAAATGATTCACTTCATGTCCACATCAAACGAGCTTGTGTCAGCGCGTAAGAGCGTCAAAGATGTTGTTCCGCCCAAGTGAGATACATATTTGGTAAGGGCGTGACTTGGGGGGGGGGGGGGGGGAGGGGGGGGGGGGGGAGGGAGGGGGTTAATGAGTGTGTATACTAATGTCTTTCTCTCCCACAAAGGTCGGTAAATATATATCGAGGGCAATAACATGGTTGTGTGACCGCAGCACGTCTTATAATGGGGCTTGACAGTGACCTCTACCTCTTTGAGTACCATCGTCCAAAAATCTGGTTTAAATAGATATAGATGGACTGTACCAGCTGGTGTATCGGGATTGATGTGGAAATTAAAAACAGAGATTGATTTTTGTTCTCGCACAACGCTCATCAGTTTAGAATTGTAGCCAATTAGTTGCGACGTCGTATCATGAGTTGCCATGACGTATCGTGAGTTGCCATGACGTATCATGAGTTGCCATGACGTATCATGAGTTGCCATGACGTATCGTGAGTTGCCATGACGTATCATGAGTTGCCATGACGTATCATGAGTTGCCACGACGTATCATGAGTTGCCACGACGTATCATGAGATGCCATGACGTATCATCAGTTAAAATGACGTATCATCAGTTAAAATGACGTATCATCAGTTAAAATGACGTATCATGCATGAGTTGCCATGACGTAATCATGAGTTGCCATGACGTATCGTGAGTTGCCATAACGTATCATGAGTTGCCAATGACGTAATCATGAGTTGCCCTGACGTATCGTGAGTTGCCATGACGTATCATGAGTTGCCACGACGTATCATGAGATGCCATGACGTATCATGAGCTGCCATGACGTATCATCAGTTAAAATGACGTATCATCAGTTAAAATGACGTATCATGCATGAGTTGCCATGACGTAATCATGAGTTGCCATGACGTATCGTGAGTTGCCATAACGTATCATGAGTTGCCATGACGTAATCATGAGTTGCCCTGACGTATCGTGAGCTGCCATGACGTATCATGAGATGCCATGACGTATAATCAGTTAAAATGACGTATCATCAGTTAAAATGACGTATCATGCATGAGTTGCCATGACGTAATCATGAGTTGCCATGACGTATCGTGAGTTGCCATGACGTATCATGAGTTGCCATGACGTATCATGAGTTGCCATGACGTATCATGAGTTGCCATGACGTATCATGAGTTGCCACGACGTATCATGAGTTGCCATGACGTATCATGAGTTGCCACGACGTATCATGAGTTGCCATGACGTATCATGAGTTGCCATGACGTATCATGAGTTGCCAATGACGTAATCATGAGTTGCCCTGGCGTATCGTGAGTTGCCATGACGTATCATGAGTTGCCACGACGTATCCTGAGTTGCCATGACGTATCATAAGTTGCCATGACGTATCAGTGAGTGATGCCGAGGAAGCTGTTTCTTGTTGTCAACGCGTAGAATTTTCTCCCCCTTTACCTCTATGCGAGTCTTCTAGAGCAGCCTTTCCCAGATGTTAAAGTGGCGCTGAGCCGGGTACTGACCCGGGTACCCGGAAATTCCGAGTATTAGCACACCCGGCAAGACAAAAGCAGGGAACGGTGAGCTTACCACCATTTATTGTTATTCATCCTGTAAATATTCGCGTTTATTAGCTTCATGCATAGCAATGTAAATAATTTTGAATAAATCATAGAATTAAATGTGTCATTATAATACGTATACATAACACAAGTAAAACAGATATTATTTAACCCCAAGCGAGAATCAAAGACCTTCTCCTAGTGAGCTGTCTCTTACTTCGTTAACTGATCTTTAGTCTATAATAAACATTTACAAGGACTTACAAATAAAATAACGTTTTATTAAAAAATTCTGTGACTTTTTTCCTCTGACTTTTGTGTTCGCTCCCCCCACACATCTTCGGTTATGGCCCTTGGCACTTTATTTTTTTTTACAATTAAAATTTCCTTTCACAAGCTTAATGGCTGATGATAATGAGTACCCAACGTTTGTGTATGTCTGTGTTTGTGTGTTCTATACATGCACCGCTACTTGTTCTATACATGCATCGCAACTGGTTCTTTACATGCACTGCTACTACTTCTATCTATGCATTTCACCTGATTCTATGCAGGCACTGCTAGTGGTTCTATACATGCACCGCTACTGGTTCTATCAATGCACTGCTACTAGTTCTATCTATGCACATCTACTGATTCTATGCAGGCACTGCTACTGGCTCTATACATGCACTGGTACTGGCTCTATACATTCACTTCTTCTGGTTCTATATTCATCGACACTGCTACTGATTCTATACATGGACTGCTACTCTGTTACTGGTTCTATACGTCAAACGATACTGATTCTATACAGGCACTGCAACTGGTTCTCTACGTACAATGATACTGGTTCTATACGTAAATGATACTGGTTCTATACAGGCACTGCTACTGGTTCTATACGTACAATGATACTGGTTCTATACATGCACTGTTACTGGTTCTATACGTACAATGCAACTGGTTCTATATATGCACTTTCCACTTCTGTCCTTTAGATGGAACACATTATCGACAATTAGAAGATAACAGTTATTATAAAACCCGACCCAGACTCGGATCTGCCGGGTAGCGCCCCACCTAGTGACGACACTGTGATCTAGACAAGCGCCCCACCTAGAGACGCCACGGTGATCTAGACAAGCGCCCCACCTAGTGACGCCACGCTGATCTAGACAAGCGCCCCACCTAGTAACGCCAATGCAAATAAGGACGAACGCCCCCATCACGAGATTTCTATCGCCGTCCCACAAACATGGGCACGCAGCCTGAAACCGTCCCACAAACATGGGCACGCAGCCCGAAACCGTCGCACAAACATGGACACGCATCTCGCAACGTCTCACAAACATGGGCACGCAACTCGCAACCGTCCCACAAACATGGGCACACATCTCGCAACGTATCACAAACATGGGCACGCAACTCGCAACCGTCCCACAAACATGGGCACACAGCCCGAAACCGTCCCTCAAACATGGACACGCAGCCCGAAACGTTCCACAAACATGGGCACGCATCTCGCCACCTTCCCACAAACATGGGCACGCAGCCCGAAACGTCCCACAAACATGGGCACGCATCTCGCCACCGTCCCACAAACATGGGCACACAGCCCGAAACCGTCCCACAAACATGGGCCCACAGCCCGAAACCGCCCCACAAACAATGGGCACGCAGCCCGAAACGTCCCACAAACATGGGCACGCCTCTCGCCACCGTCCCACAAACATGGGCACACAGCCCGAAACCGTCCCACAAACATGGGCACACAGCCCGAAACCGTCCCACAAACATGGGCACGCAACACGCAACCGTCCCACAAACATGGGCACACAGCCCGAAACCGTCACACAAACATGGGCACGCAACTCGCAATCGTCCCACAAACATGGGCACACAGCCCGAAACCGCCCCAAATAGCAACACTTAAATACCCACAATTCCGACTGGCGACATACGACCAAGGAGTCCCCCCATGACATCAATTATCCCAGCGTGCAGCTAAACCCACAAACATGTCACTAATGTGCATGATGAATTAGAACTCCCCCCGCCGTTCGTCTCAGAATGTCACGACTGGCTTCCTTTAGCCCTGGACTTTTTCCCACCGCGACCAATGACCTCTATCTGTCCCAATTAAACAGCTGGAATTAAAATTATCGGTGCCAGAATTATGTAAAAAAAAAAATATGTATAAAAATTGCAGCCATTTTAAAAATGATGTTATTCTTATGGTAATTTCTTCTTTCGGGAGTAATCTAAATGTATTCGCCCCATTCAGGTGAACTACTGAATTAGTGGGGGGTGGGGGGTGGGGGGTGGGGGGAACTGTGGATTATAGGAGGGCGTCACAACTAAGGGTGTCATTTGGAGTTCTGTGCTACATATTTCGTTTTTTAATAGCATTTTAATCCCTTTGCTTATAATGGAAATAAAATGTTAATTTTTTTTTTTTTTTTTTTTAATAGTGGAGGAGAGATCTGCATTACATTGTGTCTCGTAGGGCTGAGTGTACCCGTCTCGAGGCGCCCCATGTGGTGGATGACAGGAGTTTTCCTGTTAGTTGGTTCCCCGGGAGTTGACAGTCGCACGGTACGAACTCGCAAGTCCGGATATATGAAACACTAGATATTAAGTATCATCAACTTTGACCCTTAGTTTAAAGCTCTGATTGAGCAATGCAGCCATGCAACCATGCAACCATGCGACCATTATATTCTCATGTGTTGGCGAGGCTCACACACGGATTAAAGTAAAAGGTCTTTACAATGTCCGGATAAATGAGAACGTATGTCCAGTGGCGTAGCTAAGGATAAGGAGGTGATACCATGAGTTTACCGCACTGGGTGACACCAACCCATGCTACGCCACTGCGTATGTCATTTAAAAGGGCTTTTTATCGGAGATTTGATTGGGGGGGGGGGACCGCACCAAAAAATTGCCATTTCCATAAAGAGACCTTTATATAATTTTAGCGATGTTAGAGTAAGTGGGAGATTCATAGAGAGATAATTTATGACAGTCCACCTTTTGAAAATATCACATATTAGTGAATGTATGCGTTGTAGTCTATGTGAGGGTATAGCTTGACATACAGAGTGGCCATAGAGGGCTCAGCTTGACATATAGAGTGGCCATAGAGGGATCAGCTTGACATATAGAGTGGCCATAGATGCATCAGCTTGACATACAGAGTGGCCATAGAGAGATCAGCTTGACATACAGAGTGGCCATAGATGGATCAGCTTGACATACAGAGTGGCCATAGAGGGATCAGCTTGACATACAGAGTGGCCATAGATGGATCAGCTTGATATACAGAGTGGCCATAGAGGGATCAGCTTGACATATAGAGTGACCATATAGGGATCAGCTTGACATACATAGTGGCCATAGAGGGATCAGCTTGACATATAGAGTGGCCATAGAGGGATCAGCTTGACATATAGAGTGGCCATAGATGGATCAGCTTGACATACAGAGTGGCCATAGAGGGATCAGCTTGACATACAGAGTGGCCATAGATGGATCAGCTTGACATACAGAGTGGCCATAGAGAGATCAGCTTGACATACAGAGTGGCCATAGATGGATCAGCTTGACATACAGAGTGGCCATAGAGGGATCAGCTTGACATACAGAGTGGCCATAGATGGATCAGCTTGACATACAGAGTGGCCATAGAGGGATCAGCTTGACATACAGAGTGGCCATAGATGGATCAGCTTGACATACAGAGTGGCCATAGAGGGATCAGCTTGACATATAGAGTGACCATATAGGGATCAGCTTGACATACAGAGTGGCCATAGAGGGATCAGCTTGACATATAGAATGGCCAAAGGAGAGCTTTCATGGGCTGAGCCAACTGGGGCTCAGAGGCTGTTAATTTGAAAGTAAGGATTCGAAGCACATCCCTTGATCGTGACCTCGGACAGCTGTTTTGGCAATGATGTCTTGATCGTGACGTCGGACAGCTGTTTTGGCAATGACTTCTTGATCGTGACGTCGGACAGCTGTTGTCTCAATGACGTCTTGATCGTGACGTCTATACGTGTGGCGTGAAGTCCGAGGTCCAATGAAAATGCCACGCCCATAAATGTTGCTTTATCTTGACCAACAAAGACGCCGAACGATCCGAACAAATGAATACATGCACTTGATATTTAACACAGAAACCTCTTTATCCATGCCCTAGACACTAAACTCACACACTTCTAAATCTATGTCTTGCAAAGTCAGCCCACTCAATCTTAAATGCATGATTTTATGGATGAACACAAACCCAATTTATCTCTAAATAATTTCTTGTACATTAAACCCATTCATCTCCAAATCCATGTCTTGTACAGAAAACCCACTCAACTCTAAATCCATGCCTTCTACACTATACCCACTTATCTAAGTAATGCATCTCATGTAATCTAAACTTACTCATCTCTAAATTCATGGCTTGTACACTAAACCCACTTATCTCTAAACCCGTGACTTGTATACTACACCCACTTATCTCTAAACCCGTGACTTGTACACTACACCCACTTATCTCTAAACCCATGACTTGTACACTACACCCACCTACCCATGACGCATGCTTAATGACTGCACACGAGAGACCTGATGATGAGCATGCAAACAAGAAAAATTAAAATAATATAGGAAACAACCAACGAATTGCCTCCGACATTGCTGGTCGGGCCATAGTTAGTTCCTACATTTTAATCACACCGAAATCCAGAAACCTCAGTGCCAACCAAACACCCCCAAACCCTGATTCCCAACAAACATCAAAAACCTCTGAACCAAACAAGCCTCCAAAACTCGATTCCAACCTCACCTAAGACCTCATTCCAACCTCACCAAAGACCTCATTCCCACCTCACCATAGACCTAATTCCCACCTCTACAAAGACCTCATTCTCACCTCACCAAAGACCTAATTCCCACCTCACCAAAGACCTCATTCCTACCTCACCAAAGACCTAATCCCCACCTCTACAAAGACCTCATTCCCACCTCACCAAAGACCTCATTCTCATCTCACCAAAGACCTCATTCCCACCTCACCAAAGACCTAATTCCCACCTCTAAAAAGACCTCATTCCCACCTCACCAAAGACCTCATTCTCATCTCACCAAAGACCTCATTCCCACCAGACCACATACCAAAATGCCAGCTAAACCATCAAATCTCGATTTTCTAACTGCAAAAATCATCAATGCCCACCACACTCTAATAACCTCGATGCCCACCACACTTTAAAAATCTCGATGCCCACCAAACTCTAATAACCTCAATGCCCACCACACTCTAATAACCTCGATGCCCACCACACTCTAAAAACCTCGATGCCCACCACACTTTAAAAACCTCGATGCCCACCACACTCTAATAAACTCGATGCCCACCACACTTTAAAAACCTCGATGCCCACCACACTCTAATAACTTCAATGCCCACCACAATATATTAACTTCAATGCCCACCACACTCTAATAACCTCAATGCCCACCACACTCTAATAACTTCAATGCCCACCACACTCTAATAACTTCAATGCCCACCACACTCTAATAACCTCGATGCCCACCACACTCTAATAACTTAAATGCCCACCACACTCTAATAAACCTTGATGCCCACCACACTTTAAAAACCTCGATGCCCATCACACTCTAATAAACTCGATGCCCACCACACTTTAAAAACCTCGATGCCCACCACACTCTAATAACTTCAATGCCCACCACAATATATTAACTTCAATGCCCACCACACTCTAATAACCTCGATGCCCTCTACACTCTTAAAACCTCGATGCCCACCTCACTCTTAAAACCTCGATGCCCACCACACTCTAATAACCTCGATGCCCAACACACTCTAATAACATCTATGCCCACCACATGCTAATAACCTCGATGCAAACCACACTATTTAAACCTCGATGTCCACCACACTCTTAAAACATCGATGCCCACCACACTCTAATAACCTCGATGCCACCACACTCTAATAACCTCGATGCCCACCACACTCTTGAAACCTCGATGCCCACCACACTCTTAAAACCTCGATGCCCACCACACTCTGAGTCACACAGAATCTATCGCAGGCCAGCCTAACAATCTCACGGATGACGTACAGCCCAGCAGTAAAAATGAGAACAGACAGCGTGCGATGTGAGCGTATCGTTAAAACGTCATGTCCGAGGCATTTATGTGTCATTCATGAGTTTGATCAGCTTTGAATCACTCACCGAGTCCTTACATCACCATTGCTGACTCGTGTTCGCGCTGAAAGTTATGTCTCATCACACACGGGAAATCGATCTTTCCCGAGTGCAGACGAGGTTTATTAATAAGCTTTTCTAAAATTTAAAAAAAAAAAATTATAAAAATCATTGAGTTGAAAAAATCTTAACGTCGCAGTGAAAATCAGAAGTGAAGGGATTTTTTTCTTTTAAAACCGATTGAACCTATTTAGACTTAAAAGATGAGATGTTCCTTGTTTTATTTCAATGTGGTTGCAACGGAAAAATAGGTCAACACTACTTCGAAAACTGTAAGGTTTCGCTAACGTAAATCACTTTTACTCCGGTAAAACGGCAATTCTTTGCCTAAAAGAATCCGATTAGCGCGTCATCACCAGCAATAAGGCTTCAGTCCCAGGAGGGCTCTGGCCTGTCTCACCACATCCTTCCACTCAGACCGATCCGTGTCCTTTCATCTCTAGCTGTTGGTGAGCGTCGAGAAGTAAATACCCGTGACGCCAGTGGAGATAATCAAGTCACACCTTCTTTACGTTCACCTTTATATTTACCAATACATTCACCATTACATTTACCTCGAGATATATACCTTTACATTCACCCATACATATCCACCTTTACACTCACATATACACATACATATATAATATACAGATACAAACACACACACACCTAGAGATATAAGTACATCTACATCAGGGTTCTCCAAACGTTTCAGCCCGAGGGCCGCACTGACGCCGAGGGCCGCACTGACGCCAAGGGCCGCACTGACGCCGAGGGCCGCACTGACTATCTAACAGCAGCCCGAGGGCCGCACTGACTATCTAACAGCTGCCCGAGGGCCGCACTGACTATCTAACAGCAGCCCCAGGGCCGAAATGACTATCTAACAGCAGCCCGAGGGCCGCACTGACTATCTAACAGCAGCCCGAGGGCCGCACTGACTATCTAACAGCAGCCCGAGGGCCGCACTGACTATCTAACAGCAGCCCGAGGGCCGCACTGAATTTCTAACAGCAGCCCGAGGGCCGCACTGACTATCTAACAGCAGTTCGGGGGCCGACTACACACTCGATGTCCAAATAAAAAAGAATCAAAACATGGATGTTGTTTTTAATTATTTATGTATTCAGTTATTATTTAATAACACATTGATACACGACACATGAACACTTGTATTAGTTGGAATGGTGAAATTGTTTCCTGGATGCCAAAATAGCAGTGATTAACAGACATTTCTTGATTTAGATTTGATGATATGTTATGTTCATGTCTTCATCCACCCCCCCCCCCCCCCCCCCCCCCCCCCACACACNGCGGCGTCTGATCTTGCCAGGATACACGTACATTTGTCCACGTCAGCGGCGTCTGATCTTGCCAGGATACACGTACATTTGTCCACGTCAGCGGCGTCTGATCTTGCCAGGATACACGTACATTTGTCCACGTCAGCGGCGTCTGATCTTGCCAGGATACACGTACATTTGTCCACGTCAGCGGCGTCTGATCTTGCCAGGATACACGTACATTTGTCCACGTCAGCGGCGTCTGATCTTGCCAGGATACACGTACATTTGTCCACGTCAGCGGCGTCTGATCTTGCCAGGATACACGTACATTTGTCCACGTCAGCGGCGTCTGATCTTGCCAGGATACACGTACATTTGTCCACGTCAGCGGCGTCTGATCTTGCCAGGATACACGTACATTTGTCCACGTCAGCGGCGTCTGATCTTGCCAGGATACACGTACATTTGTCCACGTCAGCGGCGTCTGATCTTGCCAGGATACACGTACATTTCCGTAATTTTTTCCCGTAGACAAAGGTCTCCGCGGGCCGCATAAGAGGGCCGTAGCTTGGAGACCCCTGATCTAAATCGATAAAGGTTGTTTAATTATCGGACTCGTTCTAGGTGCACAGATGGCACGAAATGTTCTCGTGCAAGTATAGATGGGACATCTCAAAGTGTAGTAGGTGTAAGGGATAAATGGGACATCTCAAAGTGTAGTAGGTGTAAGGGATAAATGGGACATCTCAAAGTGTAGTAGGTGTAAGGGATAAATGGGACATCTCAAAGTGTAGTAGGTGTAAGGGATAGATGGGACATCTCAAAGTGTAGTAGGTGTAAGGGATAGATGGGACATCTCAAAGTGTAGTAGGTGTAAGGGATAGATGGGACATCTCAAAGTGTAGTAGGTGTAAGGGATAGATGGGACATGTCAAAGTGTAGTAGATGTAAGGGATAGATGGGACATCTCAAAGTCTAGTAGGTACAAGTGATAGATGGATCATCTCAAAGTGTAGTAGATGCAAGAAATGGATGGGACATCTCAAAGTGTAGTAGGTGTAAGTGATAGCTGGATCATCTCAAAGTGTAGTAGATGCAAGGGATGGATGGGGCATCTTTAAGTTTAAGTATAGGGTTAAACGCCTATGGAAATAGGCCAGCATGTAACAGATGACCAGCAGATGACCAGCAGATGACCATCAGATGACCAACAGTGTGCAGAGTAAACCCGGACTTTTCTAGCTCGTCTTTATCACGTCGCAGGAGTTGAAATTTTCTTCGTGTCAATGTCATACCGCCTACGGGACTCCAGGTCCGGGTGTGATTTCAGAGTTTGCCCTCTCTTAGATGAATGGCGATCCGATGTAAACAGCTGGCGTTATTTTTGACCCTGTTTAGACCGGTCACCCAGCACCATAAATATATGCATACAGACATACATACATATATACATGCATATACACATATATACACACATATATACATAATTAGATACATACACATACACATAAATATATAGATACGGATATACTTACATATATACATACATATAGATATACATACGTATATACATATACATAGATGCACATACATTCTCAAATACATAAACATATCCACTATTTTATCAATTTGTTATATATTTTAGATCTTTTTAAAAAGAAATAAAATAAAAGAGGGATTGTGGGATGAGTGGTCCACTTTGCCCGGCGGATCAGGAGGGAGCATGTCGGAGCTTCATGTTGATAAACCACGATACGCCTATTATAATATCGTACTGACTACATAACTCTGTGAGTAAACTGGTTTAGTTCTTTTTTTGGATTGAACTGCGCCATGAGACAGTTATAGCGTAGTGCAGCGCACCTGGGTAGCTCGGCTCTTGCTGTCTCATGTCGACAAGTTGTGTAAGTGGTACTCGCACCTGTCAATCAAAGTGGCCTGACCGTGTTCACCCTGGTCACATTTTATTATTCCAACACGGAAGAGAAAAATCAAGCACAATCAAAGTCAACAAATTTACAGATTGAAAGAGAGAGAAAAAAAAGTGTGTGTGTGTGTTTTTTGTGGGTTTTTTTTTGTTGGGGGGGGGGATATTCAATGATAATTTTTCTTTTCTTTTAAACCTGTTAAGGGGGCAAAAAGGCTAAATTGTCGTACGCAAGCTCTGGTATTAATTTATGGGCCATTTATTTTAGTGTAACCATTAAGTCGGGTTACGTCCCTTGTCTTATCGTGCAATCATTCATCAATGTTCGAAGGTAAGTGAAAATAGATACTACCCCCCCCCCCTTTCCCCATCAGAGCCCCAAAAAAACTCGACCTGTACACGGTGATTTGGGGGGGGGGCGTGTGTCAATCATGGATTAAAGTCACCGATATCCCGGCCCTGCGGTGGATAGAAAAGCCGAGAGGGTTTGTGAAGTCAGGATGAAGGGAGGCTATGAAACAACACGAGGCCAGGTGGCCAGGGGCAAGGGGAGACGATCGATAACTGATGTGATTCGGTGTAATTGGTTCTATACAAAAACCCTGATTGTTGACGGCCGTGTTGCAGCTGGTTGTATTGAAACATGAAGGGCAGATGATGGTCTGGTTTTCTATCAGTAACCTGGTTAAAAGGTCCATAAGGAGGGAGGGGCGTCTGAGAAGGATGAGGTATGTGGGGAAGAGGTATGTGGGGAAGAGGTATGTGGGGAAGAGGGATGTGGGGAAGATGGATGTGGGTAGGAGGGATGTGGGGAGAAGGGATGTGGGGTAGAGGGATGTGGGGAGGAGGGATGTGTTGAGGAGGGATGTGGGGTAGAGGGAGTAGGGAAGAGCGATGTGGGGAAGAGGGTGTGGGGAAGAGGGATTTGGGGAAGAGGAGTGTGGGGAAAGAGGGTATGGGAAAGAGGGTGTGGGAAAGAGGGATGCGGGGGAAGAGGGATGCGGGGGAAGAGGGTGTGGGGAAGAGGGTGTGGGGAAGAGGGTGTGGGGTAGATGGTGTGGGGAAGAGTGTGTGGGGAAGAGGGTATGGGAAGAGGGTTTGGGGGTGGGATGTTTTGTTTCAGACTATGAATTCCCACATTGAGGTTAGTTAGGCCTGCTTCGTGTATATACTAGTGTTATCTGCCTTGGGAGGATTTTCACCTGACTAGAGACAACTCTTTTACAGTCAGTAATGGTTCATTTAGCAAATTTAACACAATTTTTCACTTGAATTAAAAAAAAACAAAACAGAATCCTTTCCGGTCCCATTCGTAGATTACTTCAACTTAAATGGATTGACACGTCTTGTAGGCGATCAATCACAGGTATGGTATTAGCAAACGTCAGACGTAAGAACTGGATTATCTGCGCAACATGTGTAGGGCTGTTAACTGTTATCAAACCTGTAATGTACACGTCAGAGTTAACACCCTTTTAAAAAAGTCAATATTAAAACAACAACAACAACGACAACAACAACAACATTGATCTATCTCATTAATCTAATATTGATACGATTCAATAAATACACAGGTAAGCAATCGATTCATCAAACATTGATGGAACACATTATTCCAAAATTAATCCAATTCGTTAATCAAACATTGATATTAATGTTTTTAAATTTAGAAAAACAACAGTTGTTTCGTATAATTTTAAATTGGTGATATGACAGCATTTTGCCAGATTTTAAGGATTTCGCTCTTATACCAAGTGCTGTTATTGGGTACGGAATTTTTGCCATGTATGGCCCCTCCGAAGTTTTCAGGACCCTCAAGTCGGAAACTTGACACCGCCATGGCTCGCGGCGGTGTCACACAGATCCTACCTCTGCGCAGTGTAAGAGATTAGTAGGGAGGAAACTCTTGAAGCCAAAGGATCCACGCAAAACGCATGACTTCCAACGCAACGGAAGTTGCGCGCTAACATGATTACGTGTCGCCGATAATGGATAAGAAGCTTGGGTATTTTAAAACCCTTGCCAAGGATTAAAAACATGCGGCCTCGAGAAAGCCGCTCCTAGGTGACCGTTTCGTCCCGACACAGTCCCGTCCGAACTACTCCCCGAACGGTGGGGTGAGGTAACGCAACACCTTTCCCCGGAGAGGAAGCAAAGCCGTTTTGACCCACGTCCGTACAACTCCCAGGAATGGTGAGAGAAAGTTAAGCTCGAGACTACTCCCGGAGAGGAGGTAAAGCCGTGCCACACCAAGGAACGTACGGCTCCCTGGACGGTGGGGTGAGGTAACGCAACACCACCCCCAGAGAGGAAGCAAAGCCGTTCCAAACCAACGTCCAGACCGAATGACACATTGGGCAAGGGGGGGGTGGTGACGCAAAACCGCCCCTAAATGAGTGGAAGCAAACTGCCCACCCCCCCCCCCACTCGAGACCGTGTTGCATGGCCGGAGTCCTAAGGGACTACTGGGTCATGTTCCATGGCCGGGGTCTTAAGAGAGGGATCTCGACCCCAAAGAGTATTGAACATTACCACGTATGGCCCCAATTTACCTGTTATCTTAGGGATTTTATCTGGACCGAGTGTTTTTCGAGGTTTGAGTTTCTTTATAGCTCCATAGAACTAAGTTGTGTGAAGATCTGTTCAAAACTTTTAGGTCATCATTTAGAGATAGGCCACTGTCTGTCTTATTTTTTGCCCTGATTGAATAATTGAAGCAGTGTTCTTTAAAAAAGATTTCTGCTTTCTTTTTATGTTATATACGCTTTCATAGAATCTGGTTTCGTTCCGAGTTTCCGGCCTTCACCACAGAGGTAGGTTACTTAATAGTGGACCTGTTTACTACTATCCTTGCGCCGTAGTGACTATGTCTTTAACCCTAAGACTACGGCACTACGACGAACCTCAAAAAAAAACAAAAAAAAAACAAACAAACAAACAAACAAACAAACAAACAAACAAATACGGTTCCTGGAGTTTTTTTCGTTTGTTTGGTTTACTTTTTATAACAAAATAAATAATTGGAGTGTCTTCCGTAAAAAAATTTTCCGCTCTTTTCGTGTCAACACCGTAAACAATCGAAGTGTACCAACACCGTAAACATTCGAAGTGTACCAACACCGTAAACAATCGAAGTGTACCAACACCGTAAACAATCGAAGTGATCATGGTCTCGACTCCCGACTGACCAACAACAACTACTATTCACCACTATTCGGAGAGTTCGCGAAATTCGTTTTGCCCTACACACATTTGGGATAAAACAATTTATATTAACAAAAA
Source organism: Lymnaea stagnalis (assembly GCA_964033795.1). Classification (NCBI taxonomy): domain Eukaryota; kingdom Metazoa; phylum Mollusca; class Gastropoda; family Lymnaeidae; genus Lymnaea; species Lymnaea stagnalis. The sequence continues at coordinate 836,288 of CAXITT010000207.1, forward strand.
GAAAAAAAAAATACTTTAACATTAAACAACCCCAAAAACAAACTTTTTTCTTATAAATCCTATCTATGCATTGCTGTTTGATTTGATGTCAGTCTACGTCATTTAACATTTATTAAGAAGCGGCTATGTAAATAGGTAAACTTCTGGCAACACAACATAATTTTCTCTTCATTTTCCCCTTCAAAAATATATTTAATTTTTACTGCATACCCCAAAAAGGCCACACCAAAAGGCTACACAGTTATTCTCCACAACAAAACACGCATCCATTGAACAACAATAATGTCCCACCTACCTTTTGAAAACAAAGGAAAACTGAGTTGTGGGGTTTTAGAGATAGGGAAAATATCAGTTTAATAGGAAGACGGTAAGTGGGTCGATTAGCCTTTCTTTTATAAACAGGAAAAACTGAGTTTTTGGATTTGGGGGTGAGCGAGAGGTTGCTGAGAATTTGATGGAACGAGTTGTCAATGGCAAGGAGTGTTATGCGCCAGTTTTCTGCTCAATAGACTGACGGAAATGGGTCAATTTTCCGTCCGAAGGGTTTGCTACTGAGCAAGAAACACAAGAACAAAGGAAGTTAATAGAAAAGATTTTACATTAACACCTTTGTTAAAATTGTTTGTTTTAAGCAGCTTGTAGCAAATAGCAAATACTCAGCAAATAGTTGTCTCATCCTGCCATCGTACTGTGTGTGAGAGCTGATGTTGATTGTGCTCTTGAGTGGTGGTGTTAAGTGCTTTTGTTGAGTGCGGTTGATTGTGTTCTTGATAGTCCTGTTGATAGTGCTGTAGATGGATATTGTTGAGTGCTGTTGTTAAGTGATGCTGGTGTAGTAAAGCAGTTGTTGTTATGAGTTATTGTCATTGAAAATGGACCAACGCCGATCAAGTGTTCTTCGGTCCAAATTCCCGATGACGCCATCAGGCATAGATACAAACTAACGGTAAATTCGACGTTGAATTAAAACACACAAATCAGCAACAACTGCTTTCTGCGTCATCTGCTTTGGGCTAATTTTAAAAAATTAGAGCTTTGACCTTTGTATTTTTTCTTGTACCATCAGCTATTGTTTATGACATGCAGATAGTACTTTCTATAATCCAATAAGTAAGGAAGTAATTACAGCTGTACCAAGTGCTATTGTTTATGAATAAGTAAGTGCAGCTGCACTAATAGCTGTCGTTTCATCATCATCAGTGGCGTTACAGCCAATGAAGGGCCCTGGCCTGCTCCGCCACATCTTTCCATTCGGAACGATCCATGGCTTTCCGCCTCCATCCGCGAACCCCCCAACCCGCGAAAGTCCTTCTTTACACCGTCGATCCATCTCAGCGTTGGGCGACCGGTGAGTCGTCTGCCGCGAGGTTTTTGCCTGTATATCAAATTTGCTGCTCTACATTCCGGCATCCTTTCAATATGTCCTGCCCAGCGCAATCTGCCTTTTTTGTTATTGATACGACTATGAATGGGTCTTTGTACCATTGATATAGCTCTTGGTTTGTACGGATTCTGCTGACATCATTTTTCTATCGCTGGGCCATACATTTTTTCTGAAGATTTTTCCTCTTCCACGCATTGAGCAGGTTCTCTAACCGTATTTACCAACATATTCCTAAAATAATGCTGACCATAGTTTTTAACAACATATTATCCACATGCTGCTAACCATAATTCTAACAACATATTACTCACATGCTGCCGACCACATTTTATCAACATATTCCCCCATATGTGGCTAACCATACTGTAACAACTATCCCCCACACGTTGTTTACCATATTTTTACTAACATATCCCCCTCTTGATTTATGAATGAAGTGCAGCTGTACCGAGACCAATTTTTATGAATGATGAAGTAACAATGTTTTTAACAACAAATCCTCCGTGCGGCAAACCATATTTTACTAATATATTCCCCCATATGTGGCCAATCATATTTTACCAACATATCCCCAACATATTGCTTACCATATTTTTACCAAATATCCCCCCCCCCCCACATGTTGCCAGCCGTTTGATTACGTTTGCGTGTGTCCAGGCGCTCCAAATGCATTTCTATTAATTTTGTCGATAAGCTGTTACCATGCACATAATGGTTGTGTACAAATTCAAGAGTGTAAAACATATCTTCATCATACGTGGGCGTTAACACTTTGTCAACAAGCAAATTATCTGTCGATGTAAAGCGCCTATATAATCTCGGATCTCTACATACGTTAAAGCAGGTTAAAACAGGCCATCGTTACACAATGGTTTCTTCTCTGATCATCGTCCTGGCCATTGTCGGATGTGCACATCGTGGCATGGGAGACGAAGGGCTGCGTGAGTTGAGCCGGGCCATGACCAAATTCTCACAGAGTCTACACAAGGATCTGGCTCTGGAACAGGTCAATTCCGTGTATTCACCTGCCAGCATTCACCTTGCCTTGTCCATGGCTTACCTTGGAGCTAGAGGCAGCACAGCAGAAGACATGAAATCCGCTTTGCAGGTAGTTTTTTTTAGCATGATTTAGTAGTAATAAAAAAAAATAAAAAAAAAATAAAAAAAAATTCATTTTAAATTGATATCTTTTAAGAATTCTCAGTCAGTTTGAATTTTTTGTTTCAATATTAAGACATAATTGCTTTAAAAAAATGATTGGGTAACCTGCGGAACAATATAAAAAAATATAATTTTACAATGAAATGTTCATCTTATGTATACATATAAACATATATATATATATATATATATATATAAACATATATATATATATATCTTAAAATGTGACAACATCCCATACAATGTAATATATTTCCATCACCTGTTTTTAACTGTATACATATAACTGTATGATGTCATTATAATGACAGTATTATTATTATTATTATTATCCGGTGGCCATAAATGACAAACATTATATTAATTCAATTATATTAAAAAACCATTTGCTATGATATTTTCAATTTTTTTCTGGGCCATCTTGTATATATATAATGTATTTATTTATAATAGATGTATTGATTTCTTTATGTGGCCAAAAAATATGCTAATTTACAGCTGACCAACGTAATTGATCCACACAAATCCCTCCAGACATGGGTCAAGGACGTGATCTCTCAAAAAGATGTCCGAATAGACATCGCCAACAGCCTCTGGTACAACGACAGATTTGAGATTAACCTTGAATACAAGGTACTTAAACTAGAAGACCGTTATTAAAAAAAAAATCTTTAACATAAACTCATATATTTAAGACAACTTCGGACACTCAAAGCTAGAAAACACTCATAAAAGAACCATACTTTTAGTAAAATTGCCTAAGAAAACTATGACGATTGGAGAAAAGGGGTGGGGGGGGGGAGTGTCCCTAATCGTCCTAAATAAATACCCTGACATCATTTATGACGTACCATGTTCTCAAATGCTTTTAAAATTGGAGAAACAAATTTTGTCTTCACAAAAGCTGAAAAAAGTAATAGTGTCATATTATATTTTTCCTCTTGGATTTTTTAAAAACCAGAACAAAGTAAGAGAAACATATCTGGCCGATGTTGAAAAGCTGGACTTCTCGTCTAACAAGCCTGAACAAATTATCAACGAGTGGGTGGCTAATATAACTGACAACAATATTCGAGAAATCATCAGACCTGGTCAGCTTTCAGAAGCTGAAACTCTTCTGGCGCTCATCAACGCCATCTACTTTAACGGAACCTGGGACCAGCCATTCAGCGAAAAGAGAACGAGCAGAGACAAGGATTTCACCAGACCCGATGGTACCATAGTCAGAGTGGACCTGATGAGCCGACAGGGTTATTTCAAAATTAAACAGCTGAAGTCTGTGAATGCTGATGTCTTGAAATTATATTTCAAAGGCAAGAGATTTTCCCTTAACTTTATTTCCCCAAAGTCTCCTTCTGGGTTAAGAGATATTGAGGAGAAACTCATCAGTGGTAGGGAGAATTTGGATGAAATCTTGGATGACATGGTAGAGAAACATCTTGACATCAGTGTACCAAAGTTTAAGATCACGGCTACGATTAATCTAAACGAAGCTTTGAAGAAACTCGGTATAGAAAAGGCTTTCTCCGACTCTGCCGATTTCTCGGGAATCTCTTCGGTGAGTTCGAAAATAACCGACGTTAACCACAAGACTGTCATAGAGGTTCAGGAGTCTGGTACGGTCGCTGCTGCTGCCACGAGTGTTGAGATGCAAGTGAGATCTCGCACATCTCGTTTCGTCATCGACCATGCTTTTCTGTTCTTCCTGATGGACGAGGAACAACGAGTGATTTTGTTTTACGGCAAGGTCACTGACCCCACCGTTAAGAAAATTGAGATATAATGAAGACTTTCTTTTAAGACTCACATTCGTACATTCCGGACATTTTGAGATCGTCAATATAAATTATAAAATACAATGTGTTCAAAGGTCTTCTTTTTTCTTTTTTTAAATTTAAAATCATACATTCATTAAACATCTTGGAAGACGTGAACTTATATATATCTATAGACCTAATAACCCCCGAGTCTGTGTCAGAGTGGTTCTCAAGAGAGTAGTTTCAAGCTTCAAAGTGTATTTCGGTCAATTAGTAAAAAAAAAAAAAGGGGGGGGGGGTGGGGGAGGGGGATTTAAAAAAAAAAGTAGTTTCAAGCTTCAAAGTGTATTTCGGTCAATTAGTAAAAAAAAAAAAGGGGGGGGGAGTGGGGGAGGGGGATTTAAAAAAAAAAGGGTGGGGTGGGGCTTACTTAATTTAAGTTTTAATGCTCTGTAATATTTAAGGCAATTTATGGTTCACGTGGACTCCGTCTCAGTGCAGTGTGAAGCCGTTGTCATGGACAACAACTCGCAGTCACGTTTACTACAGCAAGTGTACAGTAACTGATTGGCGTAACATTTTCTCAGAGTTTCATTCATAGCTTTGAAGGCCGTATTGTTATGTAGCACACTTTCCTCGTGCCGTGCAATCTGGTTGACACCACATGAAACTTTTGATCTGTCGTGTTTATTGCCGACAGCAACTAAAAATAACTAATATGTTCTCAGTGGTGTTTTGTCGAATGTTCGCGATTGTGTTAGAAAAGTAAAGGCGTTTCTGGACGCGTCAGTAGACCCACATATATAAGGGTTTGACAGGCACGGAGATTCAGATAGATGTTATTAACTTTACGAGACAATTGTATTATTCTTTGTGTGCTCATTCGCATTCATCATTCATCATTATTAATTGGCACATTGTACTAATTGTGTACCGGTACAAGATTTTCCCATACTCTGTAAGTTGATGATTTGTATTTTATTTCTTTTGTTTTGTAATTGTATTATTACTAAATTAAATTTTATTAATTGTAATTGGCAACTGTTTTTGCGTGTCGTATCTTTATTATTGTATTTCTCTATGGTATCGTCCTTTGTCGTGCACTGTGTGAACGAGCCATAACTTAAAACAAGAGATTAATTTCTCACAATAGAAGCCAGTGCGTAACAGCAGTTAATTCATTAGCGATGTGCCTACGTTGAAAATTCAATACAAATATTCCCTAACAGTTTGCTAATGAGAGATTCCTTTGCATTCATTTTGTCACTGCTTAAAGCAGTGGCGTCGCGAGGGGGGGGGTGCGGACCGCACCGGGTGACACCATTTTAGGGGTGACACCCAAGTTAAAAATTGCATATTCACAGAGCACACACTGATCGAACTTACCAAGATTCATAAAAGAATAACCGATAACACCTATATTTTTTCACAAATTTTACCAATCCAAATGCGTGCTTTATTAAAAGTTCAAGGTTGATGCGTCAGAAATGAGATGACCCTATGTTTAAGTTAGAAAAAACACAGTCATTATTCAACGCTGATTGAAGTGTTGGTAACTTCCCTAAGTGACAGGAGGCTATATTTATATAAATTCTAAGAAATAGGGCTTTCCGTTGATGCCAGATGCGTAGTGAGGTGGGGGTGGGTAAAAGAGGGGGGCAGATTGACCCGGGCTCAAACTAGTTAGGGACGCCAAAATGTGCTTTGATATTATATTATTGGTAAAAATAATGGGTTTGAGAGTTGAAAAAAAGAAAAAGGGGCGCTTTAAAATGGATCTTGTCCCCGTGCGCGAATCTTGTCCCGGGGCACCAAAAACCCTCTCTACGCCTCTGACGGTGCAGTTCTGGCGATTCAAGTATAAGAATTGGTAAAAATGAAAAACATTAAAAATGAATTTTTACCCATTCATAGGGTTAAAAAAAAAATATTATTTTACAAAATTTTTTGAAGACATAATATGTATCGAAACCTAGAAATACTCAAAAATTAATATTTTCCCCGATTCGTCACTGGTATCGCCCCTTAAAATTTGAGCACGATTATCACATTTCGACAGCTGCTACATTTCTTTGTTGTATTTTGGACATTGCCCTGACTGATCTTTTTGAACTGTCGTCAGCAATTATTTTGTTTGTTGTCTTGAACATGACAAAATTAAAGCATTTTTTATAGTTCAAGATTATTATATCATGCCACACGGCGTGCACAAAGCTGTCAGCAGCGAAAAGCACACAACCCCCCCCCCCCCCCCCCCCCCCAGAAATGTCAGCTGATAATGTTGATTCAAACCAAGAAACTGTAAGTCTAATGGTTAATGGCAAAACTGGCACATTTTACCTGATGCTTCTCTCTGGAATGTACCAGTTCCAGATTATTTTCGGTATAAAATTATTACACTATGGAGTACCTAGTTTCAGAACAATGACGGACTATTCAGCGTAGTGATAAGGTAAATTGCGAAATCTAAAGGGGGTGTTCGCCAACTAACAAGACAATGGATCTACGGGATGAAGCCAAATGGTGAGAATATACCGCGGTCGTGGATAGTTTATTCACTCGTCAGTCAGAAATTGTATCGTTTTTGCTGTTAATGTTACAGAAACAACGTCCTAATTTGTTACTGGCTTTGATAAGTGGTGGAAACTGAGCCCAAAAATTACAAAATCATGAAGCATCGGAGGAGCACCTATGTTGCCTTGAAACGTGGAAAACATTGGCAGCAGGACTTAGGATACACAAAACAATTGCTGCCGAAAGTATTGCTGTGATGGACAGGGAGAAGAAAAAAATGGAGGGATATCCTGCACAGGTTGCTAGACTTCACATTGTATCTTGCAAAGCAAAATCTGGCATTTCGTGGCCACAACGAAGATGAATCTTCACTAAAACTTTCTTAAAATGGTTGAGAAGTTATCTAAATACCCAAAGTTAAAAGAGCACCGAATACGACTAAAGAGGAGTGCATCTACGGTAAAAGCATCCTCATCTCACCTATCACCGGAAACCCAAAATGAATTTATAAATGTCTTTGCAAATCATGTGAAGGAGATTCTTATCGTGGATATAAAGGCTGCGAGGTATTTTGGAATTATGTTCAAAAGCACACCTGATATTTCACACACTGACCAGATGTCTGAAGTGATAAGATATGTGAAAATCCACAATAGGAAAGTTGAAGTGAGAGAAGTGTTTCTTGGACTTTCCCGTTAAAGGGGAAAAAAGCTGACGACCTCAGTTCTTACATTCTTATAAATCTAAAATATGATGGATTAGACATACTGATGTGCAGAGCTCAAGGTTACGATAATGCTGCCACAATGTCTGGAATCCATGGAGGTGTCCATTCTGACAAGAAATAATAAGAAATCAATTTTAATGGATGTGTGGGCCATTCACTTGACTTCACTGGGCAACACTCTTTTGCAGAAAATGCTTCATGTATTAGATTTTTCAGTATTCTTGAAAACATATTTTCCTTCTTTGCTGCATCCACTCATCAATGTAAAGATCTAATTGAACACACTGGAATATCGTTGAAAAGACTATCAACAACAAGTTGGAGTGATCACCATGCTACTGTTAAAACAGTGAAAGACGAGTTTGATGAATGTGTGGCTGTGATTGAAGCTCTGTGTAATCCTCTTGAAATTCGGATACAATGGGTACAGCACAAGGCCTTTTAAATGATGTCTGTAATTTAACGCTTATCTGCTACCTTTAGCTTTGGGATGATCTACTTTAGGAAGTTAATCTTACACAGCAGTATCTGCAGACTAAAGGCTTTACTCTTCACAAAGTGGTGAAAAACCTAGAGGCATTAAGATTGTTCCTGCACGAGAAGCGCCGTCACTTGGTGGAACATGCTATTGAAAAGGCATTTTTAAAATCAGACCAATAAGGAATTTCGATTTGAGAGGAGATTAAGGTTTAAGAAGAGAATGGCGGGAGAACAATTAATAGATGCTAGACCTAGCCTATTGATCGCTTTCATTGTAAACTCCAGATCAGATCATCAGCGATCAAGGAAGTAGCCGATATGTTTGGGGCTGTTCAACCCAAGAATCTAGTATCAGCAAGTGAAGAAGAGTTATTGGTGTCCGTTCCAAAATTAACATCTTTCTATGATGAGTTATCAGAAGATGAACCTTTAAAAGAAATATCAAGGCTTAGAAGACATCTAAAGGCAGTTGATATTGAATTTCACAAAGTCATGGACTGGTCACTATTTGATGTTTTGAAATTCATAGCTGAATGGGACTTACTAGAATATCTTCCAATACTCTCGCTAAGCCATTAATTTTTTCTTACGTTATGACATTGTGTGTGTGTGGCTTCATGTGAGCGGAGCTTTTCAAAACTAAGGCTTATCAAGAAATATTTATGATTCACTACGGACGACTATTTGATGAGCATGACCCTTTTAAATAATAAAAGAAACCGACTGCAAATGCATGACACATTTTTTTCTTTCTTAGTGCCCTATATGCTGTTGTATAAAATACACAATTTTAGAGCAATTATTACTCAAATACCATCAAACGAAATTAGTCCGACAAGTATTTTGTATAAAAAAAATTAGAAAAAAAAAAAAAAAACACCACTCATGGAATCAATAGGGGCCTATAAGTCAAGGTGAGAACCATTCAATCTGTCAATAAAATAAAATAATAATTATTTTTTTATTCCGATCACTATTTTAAAACATTCCTAAAATGACCCCATCGCAACACACTGAGAACCACTTATTAACCTTAAATAAAATTCAAATAATAACCCAACAAGACCACTCATTAAGACAACTCATAAAGACCACTCATTAAGACCACTCATTAAGACCACTCGTTATATTATAATGACCGAGTTCATTCTTTTAACAACACAAGCCCACTCATTGAAAATGCAAGTAGTAATCTCATACAAAAGGAACATTTTAAAATCACCACACACACAGTAACACAATTATTAATTAAACTATTAAAAAACCTGTCACACAACAAATGGAGGCTATTAATTAAAATGCAAATTAAAAATAATAATTCCAATATCCCCGTTACCCACCTTCGTCGACCTCCTGCTGACCTTCTATACTCCTCCCTCCTGTACCCTTTTCATCTCCTCCAGAAAAGTAGCCGTAGTATGTGACGTTCCCCATTATTAGTCCAACATTCATACAACACATTTTTCCGACATTCATACAACTGATTAATCCAACATTGGTGTGACTCATTAATAAAAAATTGCTGTGACTCATTAGCCATATAACAATAACAACTTTAAATTTTATTTGTATTTTTAAGGGGGGGGGGGGGGGGGGAATTTTTTTGATACTTTTAATTATTTGGGAAAATTTTTTTTTTTAATTTAAATTTTTTTTTTTTTTTTTTAATTTTTTTAAATTTTTGATACGACAGTATTTTTACAGTTATTAAGGATTTCGCTTTTGTGCCAAGTGCTGTTTTTAGGTACGGGTGTGGCTTTTTGCCTTGTATGGCCCCACTTTAACAGTATATTTTAGGGATTTTGTATGGGCCTGGTGTTTTTCGAGATTTCAGTTTCTTTATAACTCTGTAAAGCTCAGTTTGTGTGAAGATTTCTTCAAAATGGGCCATTTATTTAATTTGGCTGTATTGATAGCTATTCTCTTTTGGCTGTCTTGATGGTTATTTCTGGGATAGTTAGTGAGGAAGCTTCTAATAGGGCCTTGGTGATTTGTTCGCATGCCTTGTCTGTGTTGTATGGACTGGGAGTTGAAAATACTTGATTTCTGTATCCTTGGTCACTACCATCTTAATCGAGTACCTTTTGTGACCTGACCAGAGAATGAAGAAATTGTGGAATCAAGAGTAGGATGATTATTATTTTGTTTAGCTGGCTAGCGTATATAGCTCTTTATTTTCTTCAAAATATATGTTTAAAAAAAAAAACAACAAAAAAAAAAAAAAAAAAAAAAAAAAAAAAAAAAATTTTTAAAAAAATTTTTTTTTTTTTTTTTTCTTTTTTTTTTTTTTAAAAATTTTTTTTTTTTTTTTTTTTTTTTTTTTGTTGCTTTAAGTTTTAAAACTCAAGAGTTTTAATACATTGTTATTTTAAAGCTGTTTTGAAAAAAACTACATCTTTCATTTAACAAATAACAACTTACTACACATTTTTTTTTTGTTGCTTTAAGTTTTAAAACTCAAGAGTTTTAATACATTGTTATTTTAAAGCTGTTTTGAAAAAAACTACATCTTTCATTTAACAAATAACAACTTACTACACTGATTGCTTGATGAGCTATTATACTGGCTTTTAGTTCAATATGTGTGTGTGCTATCTTAGTGCATTTGAAAAAAGCTACATCTTTCATTTAACAAATAACAACTTACTACACTGATTGCTTGATGAGCTATTATACTGGCTTTTATTTCAATATGTGTGTGTGCTATCTTAGTGCATTTGAAAAAAAACGCTTCAAAAAACCAACTGAAGTAAATGTCTATTCTCTGTTACCATTGTCATAAATCCACTAAATAAATCTAGTAAATTTTATAAAGAAGTCAGCCACGTGTTAAATTTAAATCTTAACAATTGTCTCAAATTTAGATGCTGTATTTATGAACGTGTTCAGTATTTAACAAAAACTACAGATAATTACTTCATGAATTGTGGTGATTGAAGGATTTTTTGTTGTAATAATTTTTTTTTAATTTTTTTTTTTTAAATTTAGTATTTGAAATCAACAAGTAAAATAATAATTCTGCTTCTCTTTATTGCTTAATGTTTGTGAAATAGATTTTTTTTGGGAAAAAGAACTGCTATTTTTACTTTGCTGATGAATTAAAAAAAAAATAGAAATCAATACTTTAGTTGTACTTGTATTATGATTGAAGCTTTAGTGCTTTCTTAACCTTTAATACACATAATTATTCAAAGTGACTCATGACTGTAACTTTTTAGCCACCTAAAAGAATTATATGTCATTTAAAATTTAATTGATATCAGATGTTTGTTCAAAAAATACTTGCTAAAATTGATTTATTATTATTTTTAGGCAATAATTATTTTTTAACTTGGACGAAAAACATAACATCACAGCTTTCCATAAAAAAAAAATTGTTTAAAAAAATTGAAATAAAATGTGTACTTTCTTAGTGCATATTCAATGTTACAACAAATATTGAAGTTTCAAAAGAGTAGACTTATAAATAAAACTGTTGTGGCTATTTGTAGACACCATTTCATTAAAGGCAATAATGCCTAAAAAAGTCGAAATTATTTTAAAAAAATAAAAAAATTCAAAGTAAAACTTATACTGTAGCAAATAATCACTTGGAAAATTATTAGTCAGTATTTAGTTAGAATAAAACTTAAAAAAAACAACACATTTTAAAAATTAATTACTGGTTTTTAATAATTTTTTTTACATCACAGAGATATGATCAGATAATATAGTCCTTCACAGAGTCGATGCATATAAAATTATTGAAAACAATTTCTGTCTTTATTAAATAGTAATCATAAAAGAACATTCTGGACCACAGTCTTTTAAAATTTAGAGCTCGAATAAGTCCTGCATGTATAATACAATTCACTTAGTTGTTAAAAATTCTCGTCAGTAATGTTAGATCTATACCAAGTTTTGAAAATAGAAAGTTTCTTTAGTCATATCCATTCCCCCGCGAACATAGCGTACAAACAAATTTATGCAATCAAATCTGTACTAAAATAAACTGTTAAAAAGTACATTTGCTTTTGAAATCTCCTTATATCTTCTCTTGTTTTAACATCAGGAAGCAGTATGCTTTGTACCTCTGGTCTAAATGCAGATGTCCACTTAGAGCCCCACAGTAAATGTCATTATAATCATACTCAATGACATCTGCCCATATTAGATGGTGTCAAAATATTTTGAAATTATATTTATATGGACCAATCTATAAATGAAATCACGCTAATTTTGCTGTTTTTTTTAACCCCATCGTCAAATAAAGTTAGACCACCTTCCCTCACAAAATAATGTCACAAAACTCTGCTGCCCGTAAAAATAAGGTACAATAACAGTAAATATTCGAAAAACGGCAACACTACGGGCCCGTACATTAAATTTACTGTATCTCACCGTAAATATACAATAATTGACAGCGACGACACTAAAGTACCATATTAATGTTTTGCGATACTCTACCGTAAAAAGGTTTACGGTAGGGCTAAGTTTTATTACGCGATTTTGATGGCAGGCAGTTGATGGCAGAGAAGCCATATACATTTTTACCATGCACCATATTTTTTCCTACATATGCCCAACAAATTGCTTACCATATTTTTACCACATATTCCCCCCACATGTTGCCAGCCATTTATTTGCCTTTGCTGTGTGGCCAGACGCTCCAAATGCATTTCTTTCAATAAGCTATTACATTGCAGATAATGATTGTATACAAATTCGAGAGTCTTGTAAAAAATATCTTCATCATACGTGGGCGTTAACAGTTTGTCAACAAGCAAATTATCTGTCGATGTAAAGCGCCTATATAATCTCGGATCCCTATCTATGTTAAAGCAGGCCTTCACCGCTGACCAAACAGGCCATCGTTACACAATGGTTTCTTCTCTGATCATCGTCCTGGCCATCGTCGGATGTGCACATCGTGGCATGGGAGACGAAGGGCTGCGTGAGTTGAGCCGGGCCATGACCAAATTCTCACAGAGTCTACACAAGGATCTGGCTCTGGAACAGGTCAATTCCGTGTATTCACCTGCCAGCATTCACCTTGCCTTGTCCATGGCTTACCTTGGAGCTAGAGGCAGCACAGCAGAAGACATGAAATCCGCTTTGCAGGTAGTCTTTTTTTTTTTTTTTTAGAACTATTTACATTCTGTAATACTAATTTGTCTTTAAAAACAAACAAAACAGGTGCTCGTTATGAGAGGTTCCACTGTATATATAGAGATAACATCTCTACAATGTAATATAATTACATCAACTGGTGTTAACTGTATACATATTTACTCATTATATAACTGTATGATGGCATTATCATGACAATATCCGGTGGCAAAAACTGATAAAACATTATATTAATTTAATATATTAAATATAACCCTTTGCTATGAGATGTTCTCATTTTTTTGCGCCGACCAGTATATATATATAATTTATGTATTTATATATTTAAAATATATTTATTTATTTATGTAGCCACAAAATATGCTAATTTACAGCTAACCGACGTGACTGATCCTCACCAATCACACCAGACATGGGTCAGGGATGTGATCTCACAAGGAGATGTCCGAGTAGACATCGCGAACAGCCTCTGGTACAACGACAGACTTGAGATTTACCCTGAATACAAGGTACCTAAAATAGAAGGCCGTTACTTTTTTTTTCATCTCTTACTCTAGCTCAAAAATTTAAAACAACTTGGGTTACTTAAACAAAACCCCCCTTAAAAAAAACCCTCTTATAATAGAACATAATTTTAGCCACTTGTGTGAGAAATCTGTGACTATAGGAGAAAGGGATGGGGTGTACACAATCGTCGGAAATAGTCTCACGCCATTTATGACGTATCATATTCTAGAATGCGTTAAAAATTAGAGGAAAAAATATTTCCACACTAAAGCTGTGTCATATTAAATTTTTCCTCTTGGTTTTTAAAAAAAAAAACAGAACAAAGTAAGAGAAACATATCTGGCCGATGTTGAAAAGCTGGACTTCTCGTCTAACAAGCCTGAACAAAGTATCAACGAGTGGGTGGCTAATATAACTGACAACAATATTCGAGAAATCATCAGACCTGGTCAGCTTTCAGAAGGTAAAACTCTTCTGGCGCTCATCAACGCCATCTACTTTAACGGAACCTGGGACCAGCCATTCAGCGAAAAGAGAACGAGAAGTGGCGAGGCTTTCACCAAACCCGACGGTACCAAAGTCAAAGTGGACCTGATGAGCCGTGAGGGTCGTTTCAAAGTTAAAGAGCTGAAGTCTCTGAATGCTGATGTCTTGAAATTATATTTCAAAGGCAAGAGATTTTCCCTCAACTTTATTTCTCCAAAGTCTACTTCTGGCTTAAGAGACATTGAGGAGAAACTCATCAGTGGCAGCGAGAAGTTGAATGACATCTTGAATGACATGGAAGAGGAATATCTTGACATCAGTGTACCGAAGTTTAAGATCACTGCTACGATGAATCTGAACAAAGCTTTGAAGAAACTCGGTCTAGATAAGGCTTTCTCTGACTATGCCGATTTCTCGGGAATCTCTTCGGTGAGTTCGAAAATAACCGACGTTAGCCACGAGACTGTCATAGAGGTCCAGGAGTCGGGTACGGTCGCTGCTGCCGTCTCGAGTGTTGAGGTAGTGTCCAATGGTCTCCCGCAACGTTTTATCATCGACCATGCTTTTCTGTTCTTCCTGATGGACGAGGGACAGCGAGTGATTTTGTTCCATGGCAAGGTCACTGACCCCACCGTTAAGAAAATTGAGATACAATGAAGGCTTACTTTTAAAGCCCAGATTCCTACTTTTCGGACATTTGGAGTTCTTCATTATCAATTCTAAAATAAAATGTTTTCGAAGCTCTCATTCATTTCGTTTTTATTTATATTCAATTACTTATCGAAACCGTGGAAAACTCTCTCTCATAATAAATATGTATATAATAATAATAATAAAGTTTATTTGAAAAACACACTTCATCCCCAAAAGCTCGAAGCGTGGTACAAAGTCAGCCATATTTAAAAGATAAATAAAAACAATGTAAAATTTACCACATTTAAAAACAGACGCAACAATATAAAAACTACATACCAGCATACCAAGTAAAAGTCTTTCATCCCATTTCAATCACAAGCAACACAAGCCAATATACATTAACTGGAAAAAGATGATAGTCAACATCAGTCCAGAAGGTGTTTGCGAAATAGATAAGTTTTTAAATCGGTTTTAAAAGACTACAGTGTCTGGCTGTTTCTGAGAGCGACAGGAAGGGCGTTCCAAATTGTTGGGCCAGCAAATGCAAAAGTGCGCTTTCCGTAAGTCTCAAGGCGAACACACGGTATCGATATTGTAAAGAAACCTTGCTTACTCTCTAGCTAAACTTCATCTTAATCTGGTACTCAATGAGGAAACAACTCCAGTGATACATTTGATGATTAAACTCGTGTTCTTTATTGGCTGTCACTTGCTTACACTTTCACTCGTCTCACAACTCTGACTTCTCCCTCTATCTAGTTCTCAGTCTGGCCGCCTTCTGTGCTAACCCTCCGGTCGCGCTCCCTTTTTTGTCCCGTCCAGAGATCCCTACTTATACCTCCCTGTCCCATAGTTCCTCTCCCAGTCCAGATTATACCCCGCCCCCTTTTCTCGATAGTCGCCATGGTCTAGACGTTCCAGGTAAATGCCCTGGTCAGATGGATGGTCGTGTCTGGGTGTCAGACGGCCGTAATTGGTCAGGCGTTTGATCCTTGGGTCCGTCGTGCTCCACAAGCTTGATCCTTCGGTCAGACGGATTACGTCAGGCGCCGTCGTGGTCCGGCGCTCGTGCGTGGTCCGACTCTCCACAAGCTTGGGTGGTCAGACGGATTACGTCAGGCGCCGTCGTGGTCCGAACTCTCCACAATATGTTGCCATTAACGGATGAGCGGAGCTGTCGTTTGGGTACATTAGGCGTCATGACTGCTTTGAGATAGGACGGTGCCAGGTCATGTAAGCAGCGGTAGCACAACGTTGCGATTTTGTACTCTATGCTAGCGCGGACCGCCAGCCAGTGCAGCTCTCTCAGAAGTGTTTTAGCATGGTTATATTTGCATTGCGAAAAACAATGCGAGCCGCATTATTCTGTGCTATTTGAATTTTATCCAAGGTGCGTAACTGGAAGACACACCATGAGAGCATTGCAGTAGTCCATGCGTGATAGGACGAATGCAGGCATCAGCCTCTTTGATGCGTCGAACGTTAAGAAAGGTCTGATATGACTAATTCTGCGGAGCTCTAGAACAATCGCATAGATATATATATATATATATATGAGAGAGAGAGAGAGAGAGAGAGAGAGAGAGAGAGAGAGAGAGAGAGAGAGAGAGAGAGAGAGAGAGAGAGAGAGAGAGAGAGAGAGAGACAGAGAGAGAGAGAGAGAAAGTTTGTCGGAGTAGTTCTCAGGTCTCAAAAACGTAGTTTCGAGCTCCAAAGTGTAGTTTGGTAAATTAGCGGGGGGGGGGGGTGTTAGTACTTAATAATAGGTGCCATTCCAGTGTTCTTGAGGACCAGTTCTCTTTCTCAGAAACTTCATTGAAATCATATCCGAGGAAGTAAATGGCACAATGTTAATCCTGGAAACTCGAGGAGCTTTTTCATTGTTCTGACATTTTCTTGATAAGTTCTGTTGTTTTGTTTAGAGTATTAACACATCTAATGAAACGCACTAAAATGATATTCGAAAACTTACTAATCAGTGATCATTTTCTCCGCTGGAATTTTAAAAAATTATAATAATTAATAGCCAGGTCTAGCCCGAGCCCACAGGTCTAGTTATAGCCCAAAGGTCCAGCCAAAGCCCTCATGACTAGCCACAAAAAAACATGTTGAAATTTTTGCCAACTCATTTTTTAACATTTTGATTTACCTATAATTAAAATATAATAAGTCCCCCCCCCAAAAATCAGCTTCTTTAGGCTCGTCAATGTGCCATAGTCATAGTGCTGTAGTCTGAGTCTGAGTGTGGTAGTCTGAGTCTGAGTGTCGCAGTCTTAGTCTTAAAAACGTAATAAACGGCACAATAAAGAAATACTTTTATTTTAAAAAGGTATGAGTTAAGTAAAAATAATTGTATGGTGTGTAGAGGAAAAAAAAAAAGAAAATTTGTAAGTGTTCATTTATAATATGGCATCCTTCCATCTTCGTGAGACGATGGAGTAGCTCTATAGCTCTACACTTTGGCGAGTGGCTCACTAGGCCAATCCTAGAATGGCAATCACGGCCGCATCTCTCGCAGGAGAATGTTGAATCCCGGTAAATTCTTGATTTTCGAATTGTTCTTTTTGATTCGAGGGCCTCGTTTCGAGTAACTTCTGCCTTTTTCACTCCTCTAAACACTGCTGTACGCCAGTTGTAGCGATGTTCGGCCATGAACTCCCATTCGTTTGTTTCAATATTGGCTTCCCTCATGCTTCGTTTGCAAATTTCAGGCGCGGTCGTCCAATATGTCTTGTCCCCTCTGCCAACTCACCATACAGCAGTATCTTTGGGATACGTCCTTCCTCCATTCTCCGTACACGACCTAACCAGCGAAGGCGTCTCTTGATTAGAAAGGAGAATATGCTAAACATGTGTGCACGTTCCAAGACCTCCACGTTAGTCACCCTGTCCTGCCAACGAATGCGCAAAATGCGACGCATCAAAGTGTTCATTGAAGTATTCATTTCAAAACACAATAGCGTGTCACCAGTCTAAGTACCTGTTTCTGATGAAAAAAAAATTCTCTCTGCTCATAGGAGATGAATATTATGAACTTTTACAAACTAAAAATACAAACCCTAATTCAGAACTGCCCTAACTCCACCAAAGCACGCAGTAATCCCCCCCCCCCCCACAGACACAAAAAAAAAATTCTCTCTGCTCATAAGAGATGAATATTATGAACTTTTACAAACAAAAAATACAAACCCCAATTCAGAACTGCCCTCACTCCCCCCAAGCACGCAGTAACCCCCCCCCCCCCCACAGACACATACAATACACAAACACACAATATAAATATACACATAATAATCGCCACACACCACCCATGTACACACACAAATAATCACACACAACTCACCACATCTCATCTTCTTGTGTATATTCTGTCTTGTGAGATGATGGGATGAGGTGGTATATATTCTGTCTTGTGAGATGATGGGATGAGGCGGTATATATTCTGTCTTGTGAAATGATGGGATGAGGTGGTATATATTCTGTCTTGTGAAATGATGGGATGAATTGGTATATATTCTGTCTTGTGAAATGATGGGATGAGGTGGTATATATTCTGTCTTGTGAAATGATGGGATGAGGTGGTGTATATTCTGTCTTGTGAGATGATGGGATGAGGTGGTGTATATTCTGTCTTGTGAGATGATGGGATGAGGTGGTATATATTCTGTCTTGTGAAATGATGGGATGAGGTGGTGTATATTCTGTCTTGTGAGATGATGGGATGAGGTGGTATATATTCTGTCTTGTGAAATGATGGGATGAGGTGGTGTATATTCTGTCTTGTGAAATGATGGGATGAGGTGGTGTATATTCTGTCTTGTGAAATGATGGGATGAGGTGGTGTATATTCTGTCTTGTGAGATGATGGGAGATGATGGGAGATGATGGGATGAGACGGTGCAGATTCTGTCTTGTGAAATGATGGGATGAGGTGGTGTATATTCTGTCTTGTGAGATGATGTGAGATGATGAGATGAGACGGTGCAGATTCTGTCTTGTGAAATGATGGGATGAGGTGGTGTATATTCTGTCTTGTGAAATGATGGGATGAGGTGGTGTATATTCTGTCTTGTGAGATGATTTGAGATGATGTGATGAGAAAGTGCAGATTCTATCTTGTGAAATGATGGGATGTGAAAATACAGATTCGGTCTTGTGAGATAAGTTGCTATACATTATGTCTTGTGGGATGTGGTTGCTATACATTATGTCTTGTGGTATGTGGTTGATATAGATTCTGCATGTCTGGTGGGATGAGGGTTATTGACACATTTTATCTTTTAAAATGATGAGTTGGCGTTGGTATAAAGATTAAAGATTCTTTTTTTTTTATAACCCTGTCGACTTCAAGGGCCTTTTCAGAGCAGAAATATAGTAGTGTAAATCAAATATCAGATTGTTGTTTAAAATGTATGAAAAAATATCAGACTGTGGATAAAGTAATCTTATCGCTAGTTTTTTTCCCCGTCTGCATCATTTGCATGGGATCGGACTGGGATTCGATTTTTCTGACTTCGCAGCCCAGGTGGTACCACTAACGTCACCTCCTCTGTCCCCATCCCCTACCCGGAGACTAGGCCATAAATGTGTTTTGTCCCAAGCGTCCTTATCATCACTCGTACCATTCAGTGTTACATATACTAGAGTTAAATGAGACAGCATCTCTTGCTAAAACTATTGCTTACCAATTTCATTTTCTGTTTCATAGACATGGTTTCAAGGGAAAATCTTTTTTTAAAAATATAGCAACTTATGCAGGACGAGACAAATTTTGTGCAATGGCTACAAGGAAGAGCAACCAAATCAAATGGCGCACTCATGCATCATGCGTGAGATATTTCAAGAGCAAATAGACGCGCGAGTGCAAACGCAACAGACAGTATACCAAATAAAGATGACCTCATTAGATTGATTTACGGAAAAATACGCCTTATGAATCTCCAATAAGACCGATGGAAGAGGAAAAAAGATATAACAGGATCCTTTGGCTAAAACCGGCCATACAACTTCTGCTGATGATGACGACGTTGATGTTAATATTAATTCCTTCATCCCCCGAGGAACCCGGGACGGCACCCCATCCACCCGTCTCCGATGACGTTTTAGACTACGGACGACTATTTGATGAACATGACCCTTTTAAATAAAAGAGACTGATTTAAAATATACTACAACATTTTTTTTTCGTTCTTGGCGTCCTATGTGTTGTTGTTGTATAAAATACAAATTTTTAGAACCACCAGCTATTGCTCAAACACAATCTCACGAAATTAGCCCGAAAATTATTTTTTAAAATGTTATAAAAAGTTTTAAAAAAACATCCCTTATGAAATCACTAGTGAACCCCAACACAAGTTTTAGAACCACTCAATCTGTTAGTTAACATTAAAAAAAAAAAAAAAAAAAAAAAAAAAAAAAAAATACACAAAACAAAAAAAAAAAAAAAAAAAAAACAACACAACTATTCCGCGCACGCTTTGAAAACATTCCTAAAATGACCCCATGTTTTGAGAACCACTCAATAAACTTACATAACATTCACATTATAACCATACAAGACAACTAATTATATTATAATCATCTAGTTCAGTCGGTAAAAAATCAGAAGAACACTCGGGGAATATTTTTTTCTTTTCACAATGTCTACCAGACCACTGTCCCTCTTTCTCGGGACGCATGCAGTCATTCGCAGATGACATGCAGCTTTTTCAAGCATATCCATATCCATCCGCTGTCCAAACATTGCGGGCGTGCATTGATGATGTCAAGTCATGGATGACACTCAGCAAGTTAAAGCTAAATGGTGACAAAACAGAAGCACTCTTCATTTACCATCACAAATCATCCTCTACCTCAGCTCTCCCCACCTCATTTCAAGTAGGTAACTACGAAATACAGTTTACACCCTCTGCTAGGAATCTTGGTTATATTCTTTCCAACAAAATGTCTCTTGATAAACACATCTCTCACACATGTCGCCCTGCATACGCCGCAATCCATCAGATCAGCTCCACCCGCCAATACCGTACAGTTATCGCAACAAAACACTGGTCTGTGCTCTTGCTCTCTCTCGTCTTGACTACTGCAACTCTCTTCTGTCAGGTTCATCAGAACACTTCATAGAAAAACTACAAAAGGTTCAAACCTCAGCTGCTAGGTAAAATGTAACACAAAAAAAACGAAAAATAAAACGTGATCATGTCGAACCACTACTTCATTCACTTCATTGGCTCCCTGTACAAGCACGGATTGACTCATTGGCTCCCTGTACAAGCAAGCATTGACTCATTGGCTCCCTGTACAAGCAAGCATTGACTCATTGGCTCCCTGTACAAGCAAGCATTGACTCATTGGCTCCCTGTACAAGCACGGATTGACTCATTGGCTCCCTGTACAAGCACGGATTGACTCATTGGCTCCCTGTACAAGCACGGATTGACTCATTGGCTCCCTGTACAAGCACGGATTGACTCATTGGCTCCCTGTACAAGCAAGCATTGACTACAAACTGTTCTCTGCCATAACTCTTTCTCTGGTCCCTGCCCTTCCTACCTAACATAACTTCTTTCTGTCTATTCACCCCTTCGACAGCTTCGCTCTTCCGCTATATAAGACCACTGTAATAATAATAGTAAACATAATATTTCGATGGAGGAGGCCTTACATATTTATCCCTCCTAAACCCTCTCCACCTCTTCCAAAAGAGTACTTGAATGGAACACATTATACTGCTATTTGTTCAACATTAATACAACAAATTTTCCATCATTAATATAACTCATTACTTGACAAGTGTTTCAAATTATTAATCCCATATTGATATAACTCATTATACTCAAATTAAGACAAAACATTGATCCAACATTAATATAACTCATTAATTCAACATTGAAATAACTCGTTAATCAAACATTAATATAACTCATTAATCCAAAGTAATACAATTCATTAATAAAACTTTGGTTTAACTCATTAGTCAAACTTGGATATAATTCATTATTCATACGAAAGTAACAACTTGAAGGTTTTTTTTGTTGTTGTTGTTTTTTTTTTTTGGGGGGGGGGGGGGGGGGGGGTTTATTTTTTTTTTTTTTGTTTTGTTTTGGAAAAATTTTTTTTTTT
>CAXITT010000207.1:866885-878733 GCA_964033795.1 Lymnaea stagnalis
TCTTGCGGGTCACAAATGGCTCGCTGGCCGCGAGTTTGAGAACCCTAAATTAGATTTTTATTTATTAATATTTACGATTATCTCATTTTTATAAAAAGAATGTAAATATTTATATTTTCCCACATCATTTTCGATGTAAGCAGAATGTATGCGGGAACAAATTTCAAAATATCTTAATATTTCATTTTCGGTTTCGGCTTCGGTTTCGGCCGAAATTCATTTTTAACTTTCGGTATTTTTTCGGTTTCAGCCGAAAGTCATTTTTAAACTTTCGGCCTTTTTCGGTTTCGGCCGAAAGTCATTTTAAACTTTCGGCCTATTTTCGGCTTCGGCCGAAATCAGAAAATCACTTTCGGTCGGTCTCTAGTCTCAAATGCATTAAACAGTGAAGGAAACCAAAAAAAAAAAAAAATCCTTACTCAAGCCGAAAATATCATTGTGTCGTATTTATATTGATTCTCTTGGCTTTTTAAAAAAACAAAAAACAAAAACAGAACGAAGTAAGAGAAACATATCTGGCCAACGTTGAAAAGCTGGACTTCTCGTCTAGCAAGCCTGAACTACGCATCAACGAGTGGGTGGCTAATATAACTGACAACAATATTCGAGAAATCATTGGACCTGGTCAGCTTTCAGAAGGTAAAACTCTTCTGGCGCTCATCAACGCCATCTACTTTAACGGAACCTGGGACCAGCCATTCAGCGAAAAGAGAACGAGAAGTGGCGAGGCTTTCACCAGACCCGACGGTACCATAGTCAAAGTGGACCTGATGAGCCGTGAGGGTCGTTTCAAAGTTAAAGAGCTGAAGTCTCTGAATGCTGATGTCTTGAAATTATATTTCAAAGGCAAGAGATTTTCCCTCAACTTTATTTCTCCAAAGTCTACTTCTGGCTTAAGAGACATTGAGGAGAAACTCATCAGTGGCAGCGAGAAGTTGGATGACATCTTGAATGACACGGAAGAGGAATATCTTGACATCAGTGTACCTGAAGTTTAAGGTCACGGCTACGATGAATCTGAACAAAGCTTTGAAGAAACTCGGTCTAGATAAGGCTTTCTCCGACTCTGCCGATTTCTCGGGAATCTCTTCGGTGAGTTCGAAAATAACCGACGTTAGCCACGAGACTGTCATAGAGGTCCAGGAGTCGGGTACGGTCGCTGCTGCCGCCACGAGTGTTGAGCTACTGATCAGATCTCTCCCGCCCCGTTTCGTCCTTGATCATGCTTTTCTGTTCTTCCTGGTGGACGAGGGACAGCGAGTGATTTTGTTCCATGGCAAGGTCACTGACCCCACCGTTAAGAAAATTGAGATAAAATGAAGACTTTCCTTCAAAACTCAGATCCCTATTTGATTGACATCTGGAGTTCTTCCTTTTCAAATATGAAATAAAATGTGTCGGAAGCTCTCATTCATTTCGTGTTTTTTTTTATTTTTAAATTCATGCGTTCATTGAAACCGTGAAAAAACGACAACGAACAGACAAAACATTTAATCACAAAAAAATGTGTATATACCAGTGACAGTTCGCCAATCATTGGCGACAGCAATGCGTGAACTTGCCAGCTACTAAAGTTACTTGACACAACTTGAACTCAAAAAACGTACATTTAAGAATCCAAATTTTTGCTACACTCCTTCCCCCCCCCCCCCCCCCCACCCCGTCATTGCACAATTTTTATTTCACGCCCATGAACTATATTAATATTCTCATGTTCCAACCACTTTTAAACCGAATATTCATTAACCCATATTTTAATTGAGGCGATTTCATTTTCCGAAAAGAAAATATTACGCACCAAAAGCAGTTGCGTTATTTTAAAAAAAAAATATGACTTAGCGTATTTATCGGGAATTATAGTTCGCTCTCTATTGAACTCACTATTGAACCATATTTCCTTTCAAACATAGAGAATTATATCCAATAGAATTCATTTCATTAATTATTTTGATTCATGTAGCAAACGGCTCTTTATTAAATGAAGATAATCTGGGACCCATACCTAAAGCAAGACATGGACAAAATGGAGCTCATACAACTCAACGTAGTACGCTTCATCGCAAATTACTTCAAATCAACCACTCCTGGAATCGTTACTGACCTCTAAAAAAGTTTTGACATCCCCTCCCTCAAAGACAGACGAGAAAAGCTCCGTCTAACATTTCTCTATGAACTGGTCATGGGGCTGGTGCCGGCCATTCCAGCTAACGCGTAACTAACCCCGCAGAAGCCAGGTCGCTCAATCAGAGTCAAACGCTCACTCAACACTGACTTTACCTCTGACAACTCCATGGACAGTTACATCCGGAACAATGATAAATGCTTCACTGTGCCTCGGTGTAACACAGTTCAATATAAACAATCATTCTTCCCACGAACAATAATTGCTTGGAACCAACTGGACAATGCCGCCGTGGACTCGGCATCAATCGAGAGTTTCAAGGCTGCCCTGGCATCCAATAGGAGCGGTTAGGATAGCCGCATTGTTTCCCAAACCGTTGCACATATGCCAGTACATGGGTGAAGCAACGAAGTCTATCAGAATCAGAATCAGAACTCCATTACTAACACACCATTACTAACTACGTCATCACTCCTGCTCCTACTAAAACATACATTAACCACCCAATTTTCCATTCTCAAATATACGTCACAAAATACAAAGCATATAGGAAAAGCTACGAAAATAATCTCAGTACCAAATACGCTGAATAGGTAGCAGCCAGCTGGTTAGGAAGCAGCAGGAAATGGAAGCAGTCGACCAGATGCGTGATATATTTGAGATATATACGTACGTAAATAAATAAATGAATTAAAGTTCAATACATCTGAGAGGAAACATATACATATAGTTTTAAATAAAAACATTATTAAGGTGTGTGGGGGGAAAAATATTTTGATCCCAATTTTGAACATTTATTTTAAAATTTAATTGAATGTAACTATACTCCAAGTACAGGTTCCTGATGACAAGAGAATTCTCTCTGCTCATATAAAATGAGCATTATGAAACTGTACAAAATATTCCTGCTTCGGCAATGCCCTAACCCACCCATTCACCCAATAATACCCCCCCACACACACACAAACAATCATCAAACACAACCTATATATACATATACATGCATACACCCCACACACCGCCCACATATACACACCAATGATCACTCACAACCTACATCTCAGCTTCTGCTGTCTCCCTGCTCATCTTCAACCACGAGCTAGAGAGCCACCTCAACGTTCAGATTCCCATCCCACGAGCTAGAGAGCCACCTCAACGTTCAGATTCCCATCCCACGAGCTAGAGAGCCACCACACCGTCCAGATTCCCACCCCACGAGCTAGAGAGCCACCTCAACGTTCAGATTCCCATCCCACGAGCTAGAGAGCCACCTCAACGTTCAGATTCCCATCCCACGAGCTAGAGAGCCACCTCAACGTTCAGATTCCCATCCCACGAGATAGAGAGCCACCTCAACGTTCAGATTCCCATCCCACGAGCTAGAGAGCCACCTCAACGTTCAGATTCCCATCCCACGAGCTAGAGAGCCACATCAACATTCAGATTCCCATCCCACCCTCGCGAGGCGGGCCGGAGAGATTTATTATGATTTACAGCCGCACCTGAGGCGTCCTAGGGAATCTGAAACATTTAATTTATCGCGGTATATGAAGATTGAAAATAACTGGATTTTATTGTCCACTATACCTGGCAGTGCGTCATAGTCATCAGTCTTGTCTAGAAGGATAAAGTGCTACCGATGATGTCTTGTGAGATGATGGGATGAGATGGTGCAGATTCTGTCTTGTGAGATGATGGGATGAGATCCGCAGATTCTGTCTTGTGAGATGATGGGATGAGATGGTGCAGATTCTGTCTTGTGAGATGATGGGATGAGATGGTGCAGATTCTGTCTTGTGAGATGATGGGATGAGATGGTGCAGATTCTGTCTTGTGAGATGATGGGATGAGATGGTGCAGATTCTGTTTTGTGAGATGATGGGATGAGTTGTTGCAGATTCTGTCTTGTTATAAACTATTCACCCCTTTGACAGCTTCGCTCCTCCGCAGACGAGCATATTCTTTCTGTCCCCAAGACTCGCACAAAATAAAAAAAAATACTGTGAACGATCGTTCTCTTTCTATGCCCCCAAACAATGGAATTCTCTTCCATTACACGTCTGCAATATACCGTACATCGCAACCTTCAAAACTGCACTTAAAACACATCTGTTTAATCTCTGCTATCCTGACTGATTCCCACCTCTGACCGAAAAACGATGGTACTGAGTGTCATCCATGGCTTGACTGAGTGTCGTCCATGGCTTGACTGAGTGTCGTCCATGGCTTGACTGAGTGTCGTCCATGGCTTGACTGAGTGTCGTCCATGGCTTGACTGAGTGTCGTCCATGGCTTGACTGAGTGTCGTCCATGGCTTGACTGAGTGTCGTCCATGGCTTGACTGAGTGTCGTCCATGGCTTGACTGAGTGTCGTCCATGGCTTGACTGAGTGTCGTCCATGGCTTGACTGGGTGTCGTCCATGGCTTGACTGGGTGTCGTCCATGGCTTGACTGAGTGTCGTCCATGGCTTGACTGAGTGTCGTCCATGGCTTGACTGAGTGTCGTCCATGGCTTGACTGAGTGTCGTCCGTGGCTTGACTGAGTGTCGTCCATGGCTTGACTGAGTGTCGCCCATGGCTTGAGATGGAAATAGTTTTATATATACATTTGTTTTGCTTTATTTAATTAATGTATGTTAATTAATTTGGACGTTTTTTTTATTATGTTTGTTAAATTGTATGTACAGCGTGGTGAGCCCAGCCCTAGGCTGGGGTACCACGCTATATAAAACCACGTATAATAATAATAAATAATAATAAACTATGTCTAGTGCAGTGGTCTTAACCTTTTTGGAGGTAACGAACCCCACCAGTTTCATATGCGCATTCACCGAACCCTTCCTAATAGGAAAAATAAAATATGATTTTTTTTCTGATTTTTTTTTTTTTTTTTTTTTTTTTTTTTTTTTTTTTTTTTTTTTTTTTTTTGGAACTCCGTCGAACCCCTGGGACTGACTCACCGAACCCCTGGGGTTCAATCAAACCCAGGTTAAGAACCACTGGTCTAGTGGGATGTGGTTGCTACAAATTCCGTCTCGTGGTTTGAATGCTATAGATTCTGCATGTCGAGTGGGATGAGGATTATTAACACATTCTGTCTTTAAAAATGATGTGATGAGATTGATATAAAGATTCTGTTTTTATAACCCTGTCGAACTCAAGGGGTTTGGTCGGCGTAGAAACATAGAGTAGTGGAAGTCAAATATCAGATTATGTTTAAAATGTATTAAAAATATCAGAATGTGGATAAAGTCATCGTATTTCTGGCTATTTTTTTTCCGACTGCATCATTTATATGAAATCAGACTCTGTTTATGACTTTGCAGCCCAGGTGGTGCCACTGACGCCACCCCCTCTCGCCCCCTCCCCCACCCCGAGTCTCGGCCATAAACTTGTTTTACTCCCAAGCCCTCGTTATCATCACTCGTACCATTCAGTGGGACATATACTAGAGTTATATGAGACAGTATCTCTTCCCGTCCAATAAAACTGTTCACTAAATCAGTCTTTCCTTTCCAACTTCACCAGATAATTGCTGTAAAACGGCCCGAGTTGTAATCATAAATTGTTCCCGATTCTCCTAATCTCTACACGTACAAAGGTCGCGATACATCAGCATATTTTAATTTCAAGTCTTTTTCTTTTCCTCGTTTCAAATGATATCTTTTATATCAAAACTTAACATATTTTTTTTTTTATATTTTAGACCTCGACCTTACACTCGGTCATTAACTCGATGTCATCACGCCCCGAATAAAAAAAAAAAAAGAAAAAAGTCAAGTTGACTTAAATTTTGAATTCGTCATGACAACAACGCGAGCTGATCCCAGTGCGGTGAATGGCCAATATATCTGAAGCCGAGTGCTGAATTTATATCAAAACTTAACATATTTTTTTTTTTATATTTTAGACCTCAACCTTACACTCGGTCATTAACTCGATGTCATCACGCCCCGAAAAAAAAAAAAAAGAAAAAAGTCAAGTTGACTTAAATTTTGAATTCGTCATGACAACAACGCGAGCTGATCCCAGTGCGGTGAATGGCCAATATATCTGAAGCCGAGTGCTGAAAAACTGCAGCCCTCCAAGTTATAATGGGCCCTACACTTCAGCCAGGAGATTGTTGGCCGGCCCCCGAGAGCCGTAAATCTTGGCCCTCTTCCCCTCGCGAGGAGTGCAGTCTGGGACGGGTTTACGAGTGAAATGTCCAACAATGTGAGACAAGGCATCGTGTTTTATGTCGCATTATTTACGACACCGAGGCTGGCTCTTCACAGGGGACTGAACGAGCTCTTAAACGAGGGAGTTTGAAGAAGAAGAAGAAGAAGAAGAAGAAAAAGCACCACCACTAAATTGATATCCATAGAAAATAAAATGATTCATACTGCTTTAAATGTGGTGATAAATAGCATGATGAGTACAGTCTCTAGGTAAAAAGGACCATAGATCAACACTTTTGTGCCATTCACATGGCACAATACAAACATTTGAATAGGCACATGTACATGGTGGAAAGTAACCAAGGTTATTAAAGATATACGGTCACTTAGTGCAAAGGAACATAATCAGTGAATGTGTATAATCACCTGATACAATGGAGCAAATATCACTGAATATTTTCATTCACTTGGTACAATGAAAGAACAATCATTGAAAATGTTGCAATCACCTGGTAACTCCGCCATGGCGGGTAGCAAGGCTTGGTACAAAAGGCGAAGGTGGAGCATGAGGCAAGCTACCTCACCTGTAAAAAAATATATAAATTTGTTTAAATATAAAAAAATTAGCAATGAAACATCAACGGGGAGAAAAAAGCCCACAACAATTTCAGCCCTGATGAGAGAGAGTCTTCTTCCCCAAGAAGAGTTATTGAAGCCTTGCTGCCAAAGTCAGATTATACTGGAAGCCTCAAAGCCGAGGATCCTTCTTTCAAAAGCAATAAGCAGAGGCTCGTGGAGTGTTTGAACCATATAAGAAACAGCAAAAATCATCACAATTGGCGGCAAAAAATGACAACATACATGATGTCACAGATGGTACGAGCGGCTTTGATAGAATGGGAAGCCCATGGTCCAAGATTTTACAGCGACATTTCGAACCATATCTCTGATGATTCGCCGCCGTCACTTCACCGTCGCCGTTTTGCCTCCGGGCCATTTCACTGCCGGGCCATTTCACCTTCGGGCCATTTCACCACCGGGCCATTTTGCCAACGGCCGTTTCGCTGACGCTGATAAATAAATTATTTAAATAAAAAAAGTGATAATTTAAATACAAAGGTGTTGATACAATTGTTTATGCTCTAAGGCAGTGGTTCTCAACCTTCCTAATATCGCGACCCTTTAATAAAGTTTCTCATGTCGTGGCGACCCCCAGCCACACAATTATTTTCGTTGCTACTTCATAGCTCTAATGAGATGTGTTTTCAGATGGTCTTAGGCGACCCCTGGGAAATGGTCGTGCGACCCCAAAAGGGGTCGCGATCCACAGGTTGAGAACCGGTGCCCTAAGAAGGTCTATTCATGTGAATGTCAACGTTTGTTTGTGTTACTTTCGTTAGTATGTTGTTTGTTAGATCCACATAATCGACTCAGTGGATACATCGATGTGGACTAAACGTTTTATTTTTTGAATTGATATCTTTATCTAATTTCAAACGGATGCTCATTAACAGCCCACACCCCAATAAAAGCCCCTCCCCGACCAAACCCCACGGCAACAAGCACTAGGGGCAAAAGCCCACTACTTGGAATGGGGTAGTTTTTGGCTGAAGTTAGTAAGGTTACATTTACGTTTCTTAATTTTATTTATTTTTAAAACAAATTTAAGTGTTAACTCAGTTATGAAGGTATTTTGTAATAGAATCAGATCCCATAACCGCTTATCTTCAGAATCCACAAACACATTGCGTATTGAACCAACACTAACCTGACTTGTGTTACCCAATTCTCGAATATATAAGGTAGGCCCCAAACAACCGGTACACATTAGCTGTAGTTTGCACAACCATCGATGTAAACAGTCTATCACGACTGAATCACACTTCAGACTGCAAAAAGTTCATGTGGCCCCTCTAGTCTATGAGTATGAGAGATTATGTAACGCTATTTAAACCCAAAACATTAAGATCTTGAATTCTCTACATTTTTTAAATCACCTCTGAATATATATTATAATCACTTTTGAATTTGAATAGATTTCATATCTTTGTCAAGGCAATGGACGGTGGCGAAAAGGTGTCGGAAAAGTGGCGACAGCGAAAAGGCGTTGTCGGTGGTCCATGCCCTTCCGAACCAAGACGGCAAAATTAATAAATATGAATGTAATACAGTGCTATGCACCCACCAACTATAGAAAGGAAGATGAAACGAAGCTTTTTACATTAGACTAAATTCATTTATTATGCAGTTTACCCCAAAAATAGTTTAGATGAAAATTAGAAAAAAAAAAAAACAACACATTACTCCTCAGTAATATATTTTAAAACAATATATATATAACGTACTTGGTCAAGCAGAGACATCACCTGGCTTCTTTGCCCGCCCCCCTTGCCATATTTCGGTTTTGTCTTGCCATCCAGCATTCAAAGCTAATAATTAAAAGTGTCCAAAGCACAATTTTAAGCCCCTAAAATATTCTAGGGTCTTGCAGCTGTTAGGGGTTGAAGACCCCACACGATGGCTCTGAGGTCAAGTGACATTTAAAATCTTAATTAGAATCTCGCCCGTAGCTCTCCAATTAAGTGCAGGATGATGCAAAGGTAAATTTAAGTATGTGCTAAAATGCATTCTTGCATTTTGAACTAATCAAAAATTTTCCGGGGACTATAAAGATTTAATGTGTTGACTAAGCAGTGGTTCCCTATCGTTTAAGTTTGGCGGACCGGTTAACAAGTTTCGAAATTTTACCAGGAACCGGTGCATGATTTATTTTTATACTTTTATTTCTATTTGAAAATGAATTTTTATGTTATGGGGACCGCAGCGTTAGGCATGCGGACCAGTAAAGGTCCACGGACCACCATTTGGGGACCACTGGACTAAAGTAAGCAGTATCGATAGGAAAAAAGCATACACTAAATGGCTCCTTACTGGAATGAATTTAGTTCATGTTGGCCTGGAGGAAGAGTTAGAGATGGCCCTGGTATAATGGCTATTTTCGGCGCTTCCAAAACGAAAGTCTGAAATTTCCCCCTAACAAATTGTCTGAAAAAAACCCCACTGAATTCAAACTCTTGGGTGTCCTCAATTTCTGTTACCACAAAAGCCAATCAATGTCACATTACGAATTTGAATGTTAGCGTGTGACAAATGATTATCTTAGGCGCACCGCAACCAGAAGGAATTTAGTTTATTGATGGCCCTGGGCGCCCCCCTCCTCCACCCTTGAAATTTTTGCCCCTAATCAAATAGTCTAATAAAAACATTCAAATCATTTATACTCCAAAATGCACCGCTTGATTTTTAAATAATCGCACATTTTCTGGTTATGGAAAAGCCTTTTTCGCTCTTGAATTCAACACTAGTTACCGATAAAAATGAACGTAATGCTGGCGGTGATCGCTAATTTGGGTACATGAAGGTAGACTCACAGATGACATGCAGGGTGGTACATGAAGGTAGTCTCACAGATGACATGCAGGGTGGTACATGAAGGTAGTCTCACAGATGACATGCAGGGTGGTACATGAAGGTAGACTCACAGATTGACATGTAGGGTGGTACAGGAAGGTAGACTCACAGATGACATGTAGGGTGGTACATGAAGGTAGACGGACAGATGACATGCGGGTGGTACATGAGGATAGTCTCACAAATGACATGTAGGGTGGTACATGAAGATAGACCCACAGATGACATGCAGGGTGGTACATGAAGGTAGGCTCACAGATGACATGCGGTGTGGTAAATGAAGGTAGACTCACAAATGACATGCGAGGTGGTACATGAAGGTAGACTCACAGATGGCATGTAGGCTGGTACATGAAGGTAGACTCACAGATGACATGTAGGCTGGTACATGAAGGTAGACTCACAGATGACATGTAGGCTGGTACATGAAGGTAGACTCACAGATGACATGCGGGATGGTAAATGAAGGTAGACTCACAAATGACATGCGGGGTGGTACATGAAGGTAGACTCACAGATGACATGTAGGGTGGTACATGAAGGTAGACTCACAGATGACATGCGGGGTGGAAAATGAAGGTAGACTCACAAATGACATGCGAGGTGGTACATGAAGATAGACCCACAGATGACATGCAGGGTGGTACATGAAGGTAGACTGACAGATGACATGCGGGGTGGTACATGAAGGTAGAGCCACAGATGACATGCAGGGTGGTACATGAAGGTAGACTGACAGATGACATGCGGGGTGTTACATGAAAAGTAGACTGACAGATGACATGCGGGGTGGTACATGGAGGTAGGCTCACAGATGACATGCGGTGTGGTACATGAAGGTAGGCTCTCAGATGACATGCGGTGTGGTACATGAAGGTAGTCTCACATATGACATGCGGGGTGGTACACGAAGGTAGTCTCACAGATGACATGCAGAGTGGTACACGAAGGTAGACTGACAGATGACATCCAGGGTGGTACGCGAAGGTAGTCTCACAGATTGCGACGTGACGTACGTTGTCTAGGGGTCGATCCCCTCTGTACTAGCCACAGAACAATTTTACAAGGGTCTAGAACCCCTTTATTTCCAGCTCCTACAGAGCTGACTCTTGCTCCAGCTGACGTGACGTACGTTGTCTAGGGGTCGGTCCCCTCTGTACTAGCCACAGAACAATTTTACAAGGGTCTAGAACCCCTTTATTTCCAGCTCCTACAGAGCTGACTCTTGCTCCAAGTATCAACAAACAATTAGTGGTTTTTTCAGACACAGCACACCGGTCATACCTTGACCGAGAAAAATCAAAACTCGTGGGGCACACGGGGAAAATAAACTCACCCACGATTGGTCAAATTAACATTATAGAAGTTGACACAAAAAACTCACGCGATCTGACCGTGACACAGATGACATTCGGGTTGGTACACGAAGGTAGTCTCACAGATTCCTTTAAAATGAAAATATGAGTCAGACAAGGATTTCTCATGTCCCCCTTCCTATTCATCAATTGACTTTATAATGAAAGAATCCACCGACAATTGATGGCCTTAAAAGGACCAAGACTTTTGTAGATAACTTTGCACTTTTGTGTTCGACAACCAGCAACACATGCAGGAATAACGAAAGATGTAGCCATTATTTCAGCACAGCTGAAACTAATTTTTAAAAAAAGACAAAGATTATGAAGGTAAACTCGGCAAACCAAGAGCATATCTCTATGTAAAACGTTGAGGCCTTCAGCTACCAGGGCAGAACCATAAATTTTGGAACCGAAGCTAATGTCACGTCTAGAATTGTAAAGGCTATGTCAGCATTCGTGCCGTTAAAGAAAGTATTGGAATCATAGTCCTCGCACGAAATTACCGTCATGTTTGTAGATTTAGACCTATAGCTTTGTACCAGTTTATGACACGGAATGCCAAGTAGAAGCCAGAATATATACGAAGTTAAGAGTATAGATGCTGTATGGGAGATTTTGTGAGTAAGAGATGGCTGATAGATATTATATTATATAGACTTACTTAGTGATATCCATGGAAGAGCCACGATATATAGATCGGGCTTTGTATATACATATATATATATATATATATATAT